>CM052552.1:33224796-33240921 GCA_028533065.1 Trachops cirrhosus | reverse complement strand
AGCTCTATTTCCCGGTGGGGGGACCCTGAGCTGTGCGCAGTACCTTGCTTCACAATGGCCACCTTGCTGGGTCTGCCGGTCGCCACCCCCTGGCCAGGGCCCACCAGCCACCGCTGCTTCTGTACCCAGGGTCTGCTAGGTCTGCCGGTCGCCACCCCCTGGCCGGGGCCCACCAGCCACTGCTGCTTGTGCGCCCAGTGTCTGCCTGCTGCGGGCTTGCGCGCCACCCCAGGTGCTCAGCTCTCCGCTCCACGTCCCTCGCCTGGCTGCCCGACTCCACCCCTCCTACCGGTTTGGATGAAAGTGTCTATTTTTAAATCCTTGGGTGTCCGACTTCCATACACTTCAATTTTCTGTCAGTTCTGGTTGTTATTTTGTTTCTATATTGTTGTTGTCCCTATCTTGGTTGTGCGAGGAGGCACAGTGCGTCTACCTATGCCTCCATCTTGGCCGGAAGTCCCCATACGCTCTTTATAATTGTTCCTGTAAACCCTTCACTGACAATAACAAGGGGGGTGGAAATAAGGGAGGGAGGTGGGAAGTGCTGGGGTGGGGAGGGATGGGGCGAAAAGGCAGAAAACTGTACTTGAACAACAATAAAAAAAAACCTTTTTTTAAAGATTGAAGATGGCTTCTATCATACCCACAAAATATCTTGTAGAATGGCTTACTTGGAGATATGAGACAGATGAACGCAATGTCAGAGTAATCTAAGTGCAGCCAGCTATCCATATCTGTTAATTTTGGGAAAGATCATAATCTATTTGTATAACTCACCATTTTTTAAATTCATTCATTCATTTGTTCAGGAAAGATTTAATGACTACTTTCTATGTGAAAAGAAATTGATATAAATTGTAGGGATTGGATGAAACCCAACACACTCCTTGCATTTAAAAAGCTTACAATGTGATTTTAGGTAAATAAACAAAAATGCACATAAAATATTAATAAAATATATGTTGCACAAAAGAAATACTCCTTGACAGAGTGGGTGGGGAATGGTGGGCAGGGCAGGGGAGGGCAACAGGGGGAAATTTGGATAACTGTAATTGAACCACAATAAAAGAGAAAACTTAAAAATATTTTTTCAGAATTAATATTTACATATTATCCAATGAGCTACTTAGTTAAATTAGAGCACTACAAAAAAGAAAAAGGAAATAGTCCCAAGAGTTAAGTGAATGAGAAATATTATAGGCATTACTTAATTAGAGAGATGAGAAATCAGAAAGAATTTGAGTGACTGGTCAATGTTTTCATATACATTTCCTTCACAAGGAAATTGTAATCCCATATTTCCTACCACTGTAAGTAGCCTGTAATACAGCTTCATTATTCAATTCTGTAGGTCAACAATCTATCAAACTGTATGTAGACTAATAAAATATTATTTTGAAGCTAATTTGCATTCTCATTTTTATGTGCTGTGACTTTAACTAGAAGAGAACAGGAAAAGTATTGGAAAGAATTCAGGGAAAAAAATCAATATATTGTTGAGTTGTACTAGTTACAAATTGGCTAATTCAGTTATGTAAACCAATACTAGCACTGAAAATTAAATAGACGTATCTACAACCAAAAGCATTTTGAATTTTGTAAAACTCAACAACTAAGAAAATTCCATCTATCTATATTTATATGGAATTGACACATACTTAGAATAGTAAAAAAGTCCAAAAATGACATCAAATGTATTTCAAAGCTCTTCATTTACTGAATTTCAAGCAACAGGTGCTTGTTAGCATTTTATCTGAAAATTTCTTCGAATTAGCAATTCATAAAAACCAAATGTGTTGAACTTATACATACTTCTATGATCAAAATGCAAAATTAGAACTCAGAGATAGCCAGAAATTTCAAATGTACAAAACAAACCTAGGACCAACAGAAAACTTTAACTGCAATTTGATATTACAAAACATCAATCATGCATAAGAATGATTGGTCAATTAATATTTGACAAAGGAGACAAAAACATATGTACAGTGGGGTAAAATAGTCTATTCAATAGATGGTATTGGTTCCCTTTTCATATTACTACTGTTTTCTTTAGCCATGCAGAAAATGGAGACAACTGTACTTGAACAACAATTAAAATGTATTCAAAAAACAGATGCTGTTAGGAAAAGTGGACAGATAAGAGTGCAAAAAAATGAAACTTGACCACCTTCTTACATTCTTGACCACCATACACAAGAATAAACTCAAAATATATTAAAGACTAAATGTTTGACTGGGAACCATAAAAATCCTAGAAAAAAACTTAGGCAAGAAAATCTCAGGCATTTCTCATAGCAATAGTTTCTCTGATATAGGGAAACAAACAAACAAAAAAAAAAAAAACAAATGGACTACATCCAATAAAACTTATTTTAAAATGTAGCAAAGATATTGTAGAAACAAACTAACTTGAAAACAAACATATGGTATGAAATTTCAAAATCAAATGAGTGATCTATGGGTAAAATTCTACCTAAATATTGACAATTTAAAAATGGTATTTGAAATTACAAAGTCTATTGGTGGTGTTATCTTCTTTAATGAGACTATGAATATGGATAATCCAAAGTAAATATATAATAAACATTTTATACATGTATATTTGAAATTCCAAGGGGGTATGCCAATTTGTGTATGTATTTATGTGCATTTTGCAGCAGACATGCTTCCTAATTTTTGAAAAGCATGTGGTGCTATTTATCTATTTACTTTTTGGTATGACTTTTTTTTATTATTGAAACTAAGAGATGTCCCTCATCACCCACCCTTTGCCCTCCTCCACCAAGTGTCTCCCCACCCCAGCCTTCATCACATTATTGTCTGTGTCCAAGGGTCATGCATATATGTTTTTTGACTAATCCCTTCACTTTATTTTATCCAATCCTCCCCACCCTCTTCCCCTCTGAGATCAGTCAGTCTCTTCCATGTATCCATGCCTCTGGTTCTATTGGATATTTTGTTTGTCAATTTATTTTGTTCATTAAATTCCACAAAGAAGTGCAATTATATGGTATTTGTCTTGCTATTGGTATTATCAAGTATTTTCTACTTAAATACTACTTTGAAAAGAATATAGTATCAATGAATGGTAGCTTCACATTCTGCAATGCATGTAGTGAAGTATTTAAGAACACTTGTAACAAAGATGTATCTAAGACCACTACTTATTTACTATGCATATATTGGTGTTATATCAATCAATGGAAATTATATATTCTGCAGTGCATGTAGAGTGGTGTTTAAGAACACTGGTAATAAAGATGTTTAGAAGAATTTCCTTGCATACTTAGAGAAGAGTGTACTATCAGCGAATGGTAGTTACACATGTTCTGCAATACATGTAGTGAAGTGGGTAAGAACATTTATAATGAAGATGTTTCTAAGAATGTTAAAAATAAATAATCAATGTTAAATGATAAGGTGGGAGGTTTATTTATAATATTTACATAAGTGAGTCACAAAGTGGATAAGGGACCAAAATATTAAAACATTAAAAATGGCACAGATGAAATAACATTTGTTGATAGTCAATTTTGTTGCTGTCTAGAGTACAATCCTTTGCCTCAACATGAGTAATTTTCAAAACAGATCCTAGGTAAAATTGTAAATTTAAAAAAAGCTGGTCTTGAGGCCTTTGTACTTCCTTTCTTCATCCAGTGCTGTCAGCTGCGGAATTACACACTACCACCTAATATTTTAACTCACATCTATTCACAGACACACTGCTTCAATTTTTAACTGGTGAGGCATTATATAATATATTTCAAATTATATTTTATTGAAAAACAACGTATAGACAAATGTTTTAATAAACATATCTAATACTTTCCTACTTAACCCCCCCAAAATAAAAATTTACCCCAGCCAAATAAGTGTAGAAGTTCAAAAACAGGGAAATATATGTATACACATTCTGAAAATTCAGGTGTTAAATAAGAGTCAACAAAAATAAAAATAACATTTTTTCTTAGATCGATATTTGTGACAATTGTATGAAGATGCAATATCTACATTAACTAAGATAATTGTAGAAAATGAATGCATCTCCAGGGAGAAACTCACTCTCACTTGTTCAGAGGTATTTAGAGTGAGGCTTATTCATGGCCCTTAGCTTGCTGGTTGCCTAAAATCAGACCGTTTTAATTGTACCTAGCTACAGATCCTTAGTAAGGTTTTTTTTGAAACAACTGAATATTAAATTAAAAAGTACAAAATCACTTTTAACTTTTAATTATTGCAAAAACAAAAACAAACAAAAAGCAAAACAAAGCTCAAAACACCCAAAGGGTAAAACTAAAATTGTGTCCAGAGTTAAAATATTTATATCATTATCTCAAAACCCAATTCTTTCAATTTTTTCAGCAGTATTACAATTGACATGAAAGAAAATTGTTCTTCTTGAATGTACATGGGAAATTGTTACAGACTAGGACAGCAGTAAAATCCACTTTGTACTTTATGGTTTGAAATATTCAATGGATTATGTGTGGGTTTTATTTTTAAAGCATATCAAATAAAGTGCAAATAATTTAAAAATTGAAAATGAGATTTAAACTTACAGAAAGATACAGACAAAAGCTCTAGACATATCATAATCCATTCATTTGTACATATAATATTATGCACATATGTTTATATGCATAATCCATACAATGAATAATACAAGTGGCATATGCAATAGCTACGAGTTAGAACACTTGAACTGCCATAGTTCAAATTTAGGCTCTGACATTTACTAGTTGGAAAATTTTAGGAAAATCACTTCATTTTCCTAAACCCAACTTTCTAATGTTTAAACTAAGATAATGGAAATAAAGTGGTCTCAACACAGTGTATAACATATAATAAACAGGAAATGAACTAGTAGTGTCATGATTGCTGATGATAGGATGGGTGGCAAAGAGGTGTACCCAGCCTAAATTAATCTATTAATAGCTCAAGAGTACCCCTTAAAAATAAGTCTGGCCCTGGGTGTGTGGCTAAGTGGATTGAGCGCCAGCCTGTGAGCCAAAGGGTGACAGTTCGATTCCCAGTCAGGGCACATGCCTGGGTTGAGGGTCAGGTCCCCAGTAGGGGGTGCTCAAGAGGAATCACACAGTGATGTTTCTCTACCTCTCTTTCTCCCTCCCTCTCCCTCTCTCTAAAAATAAATAAATAAATAAAATCTTAAAAAAATAAAAATATCTTAAAGAATAAGTCTGGAATTAAATCTATTTTACTGATCTTCATCTTAATTTATACTTCTTCCCAGATTCCTTTCAGTGAAGTTTGGCTGAGAAGTTACATGGCAATCATGTTACTGGATTTGGAAATAAGAAGGTAAGAAAAATATCATAGTCAAAGAATCCATAGATGATTCACCAGCTAAATTTTCCTGATCTCTCTCCCCTGCTCCTGTCCCATTGCAGAAAAAAAGTAAAACAAAACAAACTGCCCTATCCTCCATTCAACTACCCCTTACAACCTCATAAAGCATGTATAAACCTGAGGAGTCAGAATGGTTGCACGGATTTTAACTTTGAATTTTATCTTCCTTTTGAGGAGGGGATAAGAAGTTGCAGCTTTTAGACTGTATGACTCACAACACTTCAGAATCCACTGCCATCAAAAATTCATTCAATAAACAAGAAAACAAAACATAAATGAAGTAAGTCTCAGACCAATTATGGATCTAAATCTTTAAATAAAGCAAATGAACTTGAACTAGGTTTTACCATTACCAAGCAGTTCAATAAATCAGCAATATAGTCACCTGTGTTTACAAACTTATACCTTTCTTTTATCAGGCTCTGAAATTCCTGATAATTCATAATTTCTATATAAACTGTGCTCTTTTACTCTGGGAAATGCCACTTGATAATGAATGTTAATCCATATATACAGGTATTACTTAAAAAATTTAGAACCAGTATGTATTTTCATACTGAGCATGAAAAAGTCTGTATAACACTGTCTAGGGACTTTGTTACTCATCTGAAGGGCCTCTCACTGTTCTCTAATAGCTGCCTTCTAGACTCTTTAGTCTAAAACCTTTGCTGTGTAGTAGAGATGGCATTACATGGCATTTGTCATTCTGCTACTCAGCTCTGTTCCCATGTCAGATATAATTAATAGATCATCACACTCTTCTTAAGCTAGGATTCAACCATAGAATCTTATTTGACATACTGCTTTAGACACCCAGTACCACTAACTAATCAATGGATACTAACATGTGAAAACTGTTTGCTTTATTTTTGTTAAAGAAAGCTTTTTTCCTTATTTTTGCAAACCAAATCTAGTTGGCCATTGGCAGGCTTTTCAGCTGCCTATGCAGAAAAGAATTCATTTTCATTCTGTCTTTCTGGTTGTATCACATGAACTTACTATCTTTACATATTTAGCTTATGATTGTATTAAGTAACATTTTACTAGTAACTGCTAGTTATTAGGTAAATGCAAGTTAAAACTACAAAAAATACCACCTCACATTTGTTAGAATGGCTATTATCAATAAGACAGGTAATAACTGTTGGAGAGGTTGTGTAGAGAAGGAACCCTCATTCACTGCCGGTGGGAATGTAAACTGGTATGAAAAACAGTATGGAGGTTCCTCAAAAAATTAAGAATAGAATCACCATGTGACCCAGCAACCCCTCTTCTGGGTCTCTACCTGAAAATTTTCAAACATTTATTTGCAAAGATATGTGCACCCCTATGTTCACTGCAGCATTATGCCCTGTGGCCAAGACATGAGGACAACCAAAGTGTCCTTCAGTAGAGGACTGGATAAAGAAGATGTGACTCATATATACAATGGAGTAGTAATCAGCCATAGAAAAGATCAAATGCTGCCATTTGTGACAACATGGATGGACCTTGAGAATATTTTGGTAAGAGAAACAAATGAAAGCAACAAATAAACAAAAACTCATAAACACAGAAGGCGATACGGTGGTTATCAGAGGGAAGGGAGATGAGGGCTTAGTAAAGGTTAAAGAAGGTGAAATATATGGTGACAGAAGAAGATTTGACTTTGGGTGGTGGGCACACAATGCAATATACAGGTGATGTATTATAGAATTGTACACTTGAAACATACAATTTTATTAACCAAAGTCACCCCAACAACTTTAATGAAAAAATTAAAAAAATAATTGGCTCAGTGTTCTGATTTCCTTTCTTTTCTTGAAAGCCTTCAGTGACCCTTCACTCTACAAAGTACACATAAAACTTTAATTGGATCTCAAGGCCTTTCATAACCTGGCTGCATTTCAAATTACTCCTTCACAAAAACCCTCTAGTCAAATAAACCATACTATTCACATTCCTGCAAACATCAAAATTTTGCCATGTCTCTGTTTTTGATATGCTATGCCTCACACCCCAAATATTCCAAATCACCACTTACTTAAAATCTTATGTCTCCTTCAAATACATATTAATCTCTGTTTCTTTTGTGTTTCTCTCACTCTTTTCACATGTACCTTCCATATGTTGTATTTATTTGCTGACATATGTTGTTTCTCTACTATCCTGAAAGGTAACAGAAATTACGAAGCACATAAATTTATCTTTGCACCCTTCTTTGCTCCTAGAATGGGTTATAGAACACAGTAGTTATTCTCATAAATGGAAGTCAGGTGCAAATTAATGCTACACACTGACTCAGTGGATATCAACAAAAGGCACTCCACAATTCCCCCAGGTATAGTACGGAAATGTATAGGAGTATCTTTGGTTATCAGAACAACTGAAGAGCACTACTGATATTTATTGGGAAGGAGTCAGGAATACTAAACATTCTGCATTGCTGAGGACAGTCCCTCACAAGGAATAATTATACCCTTATCTATACCCACATCTCTCCCAAAATATCAATATCATCCTTCTTGAGAAACATTGGCTATGTTTTTCGGAATTTAGATGGTAATTTTGTCCTAAAAAGTAAAGTCCCATAGGAACAAAAGTTTAACACCCATAGTAAAGTCCAATATATGTGTAACATTATTGGTAGTACTAGGAACTATTCAACCTAAAATAAACTGAAGTCATGAGCCTGTCTGAACTAGATACTACACATTTGCCTTCAGTGTGTATTACTGTATTGATGATCCAATCAGCATACATGGACTCAGCACCTACTATATTGTGTTAAGTACTGTATTGACTGCTGAGGAGTCACGCAGGGACCAGCAAAAATTTATCCCCAAGGGATAGAGAACTATTTCAATAAAGCTAGCATGTACACTGAAAATCTAACAATAAGAGCAATGCACCAGCAGTTATCAAATCCTAAATCAAATGAAATATTTGTAAACAGTAGATCTGCCTAACATTGTATATTATTGAGATACTTGCACCATAAACTTAGGGAGATTCTTATGACCTCATTGAAGGTCAGGATACATACATTTTCATACATATCTGGCTTTTTTTTTACAGAACAAAATTCTCCAGCTGTTTTGAAAAACCTCAGACAAAACCAGTCAGCATACAGGTAGCAATGTCCCACCTTATGAAGGTGAATTACAATAGTTCTTTTAGAATGTTAGAGTAATTAAATAACACTTTGCGTCTCAAACCAGGTGAGTTTCGCTACTCTCAAGCTGGCAGTATGAAATTGCCAGTACACATTAGCTCTGCTATGAATGACTTACACCAACAGTTTCTATTTCAGCTGTCACTGTAGAATCTAGGAGTTCTGCAAGAAAATTGCCCACTATATTTGCCCGAAGTACAGTAGAAAGAATTGAGATGTCTATCAAGATAGTCTTGATACAGTCTGACAGGCTCTCAGTATAGTCTCACTGGCCCACAAAGCACCATACCTAGAAAGGAAATTCATTATCCAGGCTTCAATGTCACAAATGCTAATAATTTACTCTCAATTTCTGTTCTGTGAGGTTTATATATCCCCATACAGGAGATGAGTTCATAGATTTTCATAGCCAAAATTCATTCCAATGTTAACATTTTATATACTTAAAAAAAAACTATGCCTCTAAACACATTCAAGAAAAAATAGGACAACTCTTTTAAAAGTAGCCTGAATTCAGACACCATACCAGAAGTCCTTAATTTCTAACAAATAAGCAGATTTGATTTACTCTTAACTCTAATATGTAGGTATAGATAACACTCTAACCCCATTTTAGCCTACAGTTTCTATTAATTTACTAATCAAGAAACCAAGTAATAATTAGACCTTTTTTCTTTCTTTCAATGTTTTCACTTTTACATTAATACTGACATAAAATGATAAATAAATAAGAAATAAAGTAAACAATGTTATAGATTATTCTGAACTATCTTTGCCACTACAACAGCTCAGCAGAATTACAAGGTCACAGTTTATGGTTTTGGATTTGTGCAAAGATGCTCTCATTTAAGCAGCAAATGGAGACTAAAATTCAGCAGCACTCTGCCTTTAAAGCTATGGTGTCTGATGTGAAGCTGAATATTTCCTTCACCTGAAGGCACAGTCAGTTTTCTAAGCTGTGCTCTGAAGGGGTTATATCTGCTAAGAGGAAGAGCTCTTGTTTCTAATTTGCTGCCCGGAGCAGGTAACTTATAATTCACACAGAGGTTCCCTATAAGCTAGAAGTGTTCTGCAGAGAGTAGCCTTTGTCCAATATTGAGCCATTGATATTGTAAATAACACACATCATATACATGCTTTAGCTGTAAGGTGGTAGTTTAATTTTCATCTCTTCATGTTTTATCTACGCAGCTCATATGCATTGTGACTGGTGTTGTGATTCATGTACTTCATGGTATTCCCCCAAAGCACCAAGCATTGTACACAATGAGTACTTAATAAATATCTGTTTATTGATTGAAAACACTAAATTTAAATGTATGCCACAGACCAGAATAGGGGCATAGGAAGGGGGAGCTCAACTATCATATCATGAGTAACTACAAATCTATCAAAAGTTTTACTTATAATTTCTTGAGTTTTTAATGTGGTTTTAACTTTTGTGAGATAATGCTAGATATATTTTCTTCTAAACTCAATGAGGTTCAAATCTCATCTATTTAGGAAGAGCAATTAGGAATCAAGCACTGCAAAAGGCTTCCATTTCTCTGAATGGAGTAAATTATGTTCTCAATAATTCACTTATGCTAGTAGTATGTAGATAATTCTATTTCAACAGTAAATCTTAACAAAGAACACTGCAAAGTAGAAGTACACAGGATTCTTAAAGCGAAATGTTTAAATTAGAAAGGAAAAGATAGAAGTTATGTTTCAAGATGGTAATGTAGGAGGAACCTGAACCTACCCCCTACCATGGACATACTAAATCTACAGTAGACACATGAAACAATTTCCTCTTAAAAAAAAAAAAAAAAAACTTGGTGAGCAAGTCCTACACATTGGGTAAATGAGATAATCCACATCAAAGCAGGTATGAGAGGCTGAGACACAATCTTGATATAAATCCCAACCCCAGTGTGACAATCCAGAATGAGGAGGGAACTCACAACTCCAAGCTTTTCCCTGAAGAGTGAAAGTTTTAAATCCCACATCAGCACCCAACTTTTAGACTTACAATTGACAGTTGAGCCCCCAAAACATCTAGCTTTTCTTTTGAGTTGGACTTTCTTTTTGTATTGGAATTATTTTTTATTGTTGTTCAAGTACACTTCTCTGCATCTTCCCCCCACCACTTCCCCTCCCTGACCCCAGCCATCCCTACCTCCATCCCGATTCCACTCCCCCTTAGTTTTGTCCATACATCCTTTATAGTTGTTCCTAAAAACTCTTCCTCCCTCCCTGCCCCATTATCTCCTCCCACCTCCCCTTTGGTTACTGTCAGATTGTTCTTAAAACATCTAGCTTTGAAAGCCAATGGATCTTGCATCCAGGAGATCCACAATGCTATAGCAAACTAAGAAACAGTCTTAAAGAGCTGGCAGGGAATCATCCACCTCAAGGCCTAGAACAGAGGCATTCAACTTCAAAGTGACCAGAATATCTGTGAAAGAGGGTTGTTTGTATATCTTAAAGCATTGGTCTTAAGGGTAGGCATTTAATTCAATACTCATCTACAAAGATGCAGGCTGATGAGTGCTATTTCTGTACTCTCCCACTGCCTCAATCTAAGTCACTGGTATCACCCAGAAAGGATCTTGTACACTCATCTAACACTTCAATATTTTTGGCCAGCCAGGGGAAATGGGTCTCACATGTTGATGGTTGCCCTAAGACTACAAAAAATGGAGAAAGTGTTCTTAACTGGCAATTGCTCCATGACACAATAGAGAGGTGACAGACTGAGACACTCAGTCTTTCTGTGAAAAAGGCTTATTACCTTATCTTAATACAGGCTTCTAATTAAACACACATCTAGGGGAACATTGTAATCCATTCTGGAGTTCTAAGAAGGTAGATGCTATCTTTGCGTTCTCCCCCAGCCACACACCAGATCATACATATCTCCTGGAGGGGAGCTTACACACATGTCTGGTACTCTGGTTTTTATGTCTGGTTGTCCCAGTTTTTGTGACTGTCACTCAGGGATGACCATTGATCACCCAGCTCTGGTGGTCAGCAGGCCTTGTGTTCATGAGTTCTGTGGAACTGTTAATAATGAACAAACAGTTCTTAACTGGCTACACATCACACCACAGCATAACACGGACACAGCAGACTGAAACACATTCCTAGACATTCTGTGAAAGTGGTCTATTTGCTTATATTTATAGCTGTGGCCTGAGAACAGGCTTCTAATTAAACACACAAGACTCTTCAAAGACTCTTCCTATACCAGGGAAGCTGGTAGATACAATCTTTGTGCTCCCCCTCTGACTCACCCCAGGTTTTGATATCTTGGAGAAAGGACCTTGTGTACATGTCTGGTACCCCAGCTTTTCTGTCTGCCACCAGAGGACACATATATTGATAACCTATCTCAGGTAAATAGCAAGGCTTATATTCACAAGTTTGACAGGACCATAGTGAAGAAAGAAACAGTTCTTAACTAGCTGTTACACCAAGGCGCAGCTCAGAGGGAGCAGACATAAGATGCTCATCTATTAGTTTTCCTTTGAAAGAGGTATACTTGCGTATTTTAAAAGAAGTTGCTTGAGGGTCTGGTTTTCAATCAGCCGCAGTCTAGCTGCTAGCAGATATTCACTTTGTAGACACTGACAGGTGTTAGCACATCCTCAAATAATGGAAATCAAAAAAATAGAACTAGTTCTTGAACAATCACAAAGAATTGAGAAACAACCAAAAACAAGGGCAGAATTGAGTGATAAGGTTAATTTCCTACACCCATAGGAACCAACAAAGAGAGTCAAAGAAAGTAAAGAAACAAAGGAACATATTCCAAAAGAAAAAAAGCAAGACTGAATGTCAGAAAAAAGTCCCTAATAAAATGGAAATAAGCAATTTACCTGATAAAAATATCAAAATAACACTTCTCATGAAGATACTCATTGAGCTCAGGAGAACAATAATTGAACAAATAGAGAGTATTGACAATGACATAGAAAATATAAGAAAATAAAGAAAATATAAGAACATAATTTTCTATGTTTTACCTAAAAACATAGAAAATATAAGAAAAATATTTTCTTATAAAGAAAATATAAGAAAATTTGATGGCTCAGTGGACTGAGCACCAGCCTGCGAACCAAAGGGTTGCCAATTTGATTCCCAATCAGGGCACATGCTTGGGTTGTGGGTCAGGTACCCCAGCAGGGGGCACTTGAGAGGCAACCACACATTGATGCTTCTCTCCCTCTCTCCCTCCTTTCCCCTCTCTCTAAAAATAAATAAATAAAATCTTAAAAAATAAAATATGAGGAAATATCAAATAGAAGTCACAGAGCTAAGGAAAAAAATAACTGAAGTAAAAACACAAATAGAAAGGTTCAAGAGCAGATTAGATGAAGCAAAAAATTTTAAAAATGAATGAATTTGAACAGAGGACATTGGAAACCACCCAATCAGAGGAGCATAAAGACAAAAAAGAGGGACTTATGGGATAACATCAAGCAGGTCAACCTTTTCATTATAGGGGTCTCAAAAGGAAAAATGTATGATGAGAGGTGAGTACTGGAAATATCAGGAAGAACACATTTTAAAGCATATCATTGATTAACCACTATGCTATATACCTGATACCACTACAAAATAATATTGAATGTAAACTGTAAATGAAAAAAATAATTTAAAAATGACTTTGTAGTGTGCACAGCTAAAGAAAACATCAGAAAAATGAAAAGTGAACCAAACATATGGGAAAATATATTTGCTAATGATACTTTGGACAAGGGTTTGATCTCCAAAATATATAAGGAACTCACATGACTCCACACCAGGAAGATAAAGAACCCAGTTAAAAAATGGGCAAAGGGCCTGAATAGACACCATGGTACATTTACACAATGGAATGCTATGCAGCAAAAAAGAGAAGGAACTTCTGCCTTTCAAGAAAGCATGGATGGAACTGTAGAGCATTATGCTAAGTGAAATGAGCCAGGTGGTGCAAGACAAATACCATATAGTTTCACCCATAAGTGGAAACTAATGAAAAAAATAAACAATGAGCAAAATAGAATCAGAGACGTGGAAATAAGGAACAAACTCACAGTGACCAGAGGGGTGGAGGAGAGGAATAACAGGGGAAAGAAGGGGAAGGGTCTAGTGAAGGAACATATATAAAGGAGCCATGGTAATGTACAACAGGGTGGGGACTGACTGAGGGAGTTGGGGGTGGGTAGGGCACAAGAGAGTGATGGGGAATAATTGGGACAACTGTGATTGAACAACAATAAAAAAAAAAATTTCCAGTTCTTTCATGTGGTCCCAGAACTGAATCTATATCTGTAGTTTCCAAATAAGACCTTTCTTTTCCCTATCCCATAGTATTATGATTTGCCATTTTTCCCACTCCTAAGTTTTTCAGGTTCTGTAACAGCTAACAAATGCAGACATACAAATTAGCACTTGCCAACTGCTATGTGTAATATTTTTCACAGTTTGCAAGCAAAATTCCATTTGTTGACAAGTTTGTTTAATGACTGCTTTAGAGTATTTTGAGTTCTTAGTGATAGAAAAGGCATAATGCTGCATGATGTCATTTTAACACAGCTGGAAGATATTTCCTTTTTTTCCTTTGTTACATTTGTATAAAATTGCCAAGATATCATATTTAATTCCACTTGTATCCAATATGTGTTACATTAGAATACAAATAAAAATTTATTTGAGAAAGTAGTGCATTTTACTTTTGTCTATACAGTCTCATTTAAACAGTAGAATGGAGAAAAATAGTAAATCTGGGTTTTGATCTCTTACCTCTGTTGTTTTCCCATGACAACCCAGTTAATATTCTCAGTCTCTGTTTTCTCTCTACTAAGCATGACTGATCACTGAGCAGGGGAAATGACTTGGCAGGAAAAAGTGAAATGACTATAGGTACACTACAAACAAGTTAGTACCAAATCCTTATGATTTAAACTGACTTATGGTACAAAAAGTATATATCATATATTTAAGGTGTAGCTATAATAATTGCTTAGTTAATGGGATAAATCAGATGCAAAGGTATGAATAGTGAGTGCATTTTCTCCTTCTGAAATTAAATCCCCATTGATAGGTAAGTAGCTAGATAGATGATAGATAGATAGACAGACAGATAGACAGATATAGATAGGTGACAGAGATATATAGATTCAGATAAAGATATAGATATCATGTTCTATAAGTGGTGTCTCATTTCATCTTCACAAAAACTCTAAGAGAACAGTATTAGCCCCATTTTATGAGTGGTGAAATAAACTCAGTAGAATAAGTGACTAGTCCAAGACAACATAATTTCTATGTGACATAATTAGAAGCCTTTCCCATTAGACCTTATTACCTCAAAAACTTATAATAATTATTTTCAAAGTCTTATACGTAAAAGTTTTTAAATCAGCATGGCAATAAAGACAATTAAAAACTAAAGTGATCTCAGTCCAAAAATGGCTACAGATGAATCATAGCTGTGCCCACTTGCGCCTGCTCCCAAACTGCATTTACAGCTGAACTTCCAAACAATCAACGTGCACCATCAACTGAAACCTAGCTGATATGCAACATTGTGGCCAAGGTGTACAGAAGTGCTACTTAAGAGACCAGAGGAGGGGTTGAGACAAGGAGGGGGAAGCCCCTTCACAGAGCTGCAGCAGCAGCTGGGAGAGCAGACAGATTTGTGACTGCAGAGCTCTTTCCCCCAAGGAGCAAGGGGATTCCCAACTCACAGAACACAGAAGGGAAGAAGAGACTATGTATTGTCCATGGGTGGGAATCAGTGGGGACCCACCAGGCCTGTGAGACGCAGAGTGCACCCTAGCAGGGCAGAGCCCTGCTATTGTTGCAGCCCCAGCCTGGAGAGCTCACAGTGCAGCTGTGACTGCCCTGAAAGGCCAGCTCTGTTCCCACAGTCAGGTCCCATGGAAGAGTCTGATAGCTGCAGCCCGCAGTGCCTTTATGGGCCATATTTTTCTGGGGAGGTTTTGGGCACAGACCCAGAAAGTGAGTTGACTGAGTGGCTTCGGGAAAGGGCTGGTCTCCCCCATCCCTAGTGCACAGGCAGCGATCTGCCCCTTCTACCTGTGGGGCCACTCCTGATAAGGGTTTAATCTCCAAAATATACAAAGAATTTATACAAGTCAACACCAGGAAGACAAACAATGCAATTAAAAAATACAAAGAACCTGAACAGACATTTCTCTGAAGAAGACACACAGATGGTCCATAGACATATGAAAAGATACTCAATGTTACTAATCATCAAAGAGATGCAAATTAAAGCCATAATGAGATATCACCTCACACCTGTCAGAATGGCTACCTTCAATAAATCAACAAAAACAGGTGCAGGAGAAGTTGTGGAGAAAGGAAACCCTAGTGCACTATTGGTGGGAATGCAGACTGGTGCAGCCACTGTGGAAAACAGGATTGAATTTCTTCAGAAAACTAAAGATGGAACTGCCTTTTGACCTAGGAATTCCATTGCTGGGATTATACCCTAAGAATCCTGAAACACCAATTCAAAAGAACCTATGCACCCCCATGTTCATAGCAGCACAATTTACAATAGCTAAGTGCTGGAAACAGCCTAAGTGCCCATCAATAAATGA
>CM052552.1:33167406-33224296 GCA_028533065.1 Trachops cirrhosus | reverse complement strand
TGCAGCAGAAAGGAAGAAGGAACTCCTACACTTCTCCACAGCATGAATGGAACTGGAGAGTATTATGTTAAGTGAAATAAGCCAGGTGGTGAAAGACAAATACCATATGATCTCACCTATAAGTGGGACCTAATCAACAAAACAAACAAGCAAGCAAAAATATAACCAGAAACATTGAAATAAAGAACAAAATGACAGTGACCAGAGTGGAGGCACGAGTGGGATAATGGAAGAAAGAAGGGGAAGGGTCAAGTCAAGGAACAAGTATAAAGGACCAATGGACAAAGAGAACAGGGAGAGGGGACTGAATGTGGGGGATGGGGGTGGAAAGGGCAGGGGAGAGTAATGGGGGAAAATGGGGAAAACTGTAATTGAACAACAATTTTAAAAAATTAAAAATAAAAACAAAAATAAATTAAAAAATAAAACAACTAGAAAACTTTAGAGAGTACCAAACACAAATGTTTAAACTTAAGAATACTATAACTGACCTGATTAATTCACTAGAGGAGTTCACTAGCAAGCTAGATCAAGTAGAAGAGTTAGCAAACTCAAAAAATGGGTAGTGGAAATCATACAATCATTATATTAAATCAAAAAACCTTCTGGACAGCACAGGAAACCAGCAACAAAATAAAAAGGAAACCTACTAAAATATTTGTAAATCATATATCTGATAAGTAATTAATATCCAAAGTATATTAATAAAAAACCTCATACAGCCCTGGCCAGGTGGCTCAGTTGCTTGGAGCGTCATACTATACACCAAAAGGTTGCAGGTTTGATCCCTGGTCAGGGCGTGTACAGGAGGCAACTGATCAATGTTTCTTTCTCTCCCTCCCTCCCTCTAAAAATCAATAAACATATCATTGGGTGAGGATAAAAAAAAATCTCATGCAACTCAGTAGCAAAAGTAAAAAATCTAGTTAAAGTGCATCAAAACTACAATAAGATATCAAGGAAAAAGACAAGAGGTAAGTGTTGACAAGGGCATGGAGAAAAGGGTTCCCTTGAGCACTGTAGGTGGAAATGCAAATTGGTGCAGCTATTGTGAAAAACAGCATGAAGTTTCCCGAAAAAGTAAAAATAGAACTACCATATACTCCAACAATTTCACTTTCTTTTTCAAAGAAAACAAAAGCAGTAATTCAAAAATATGCATACATATGTTTTCCCATGTTCACTGCAGCATTATTTACAATGGCATGATATAAAAACATATAAACATACATTGATAGCTGAATGAATAAATGGATAAAGAAAATGTGATAAAAATCACACAAACATACACACACAAAATATTACTCAGCCATAAAAAAGAATGAAATTTTGCCATTTGTGACAAGATGGATAGACATCGAGGGCATTATGTTAAGTGAAATAAGTCAGAGAAAGACAAATATGTGATCACACTTATATGTGGAACATGAAAAACAAATAAAGAAGAAACAAGCTCACAGATACAGAAGACATATTCATGGTTACCAAAGACCAGGGCTGGGATTGGGCAAAATGAGCAAAGGGAGTCAAAAGGTACAGACTTGCAGTTATAAAATAAATGCTATGCTGTAATGTACAGCATGGTAGCTGGAGTTAATAATATTGTATGGCATATATGGAAGCTGCTGAGAGTAAATGGTAATAGTGCTCATGAGAAGTAAAAAATTCTGTGACTATGTTGTTAATGGATATTAAGTGGGCTTATCATGGTGATCATTTCACAGTATATACAAATATCAAATAAAAAATCAGTACTTTATTAAAAGTTTATTAAATATGGGTTTTATATTAATTGTTTTCATAATAAATTTATAATAAAATTTACAATGTTCAGGTATGGAAGTTATTGGTTAATTTGTTCAGATTTGGCAAAGAGTTAATATCAAATAACTTTTGTTTGAACTCTCTTTGGTAATTCTTTCTAAAAAGTCTAAGTCTATTTTTCAGTCTTAGTATGTACAGTCTAATTACTCTAATGAACATCTGACAACAAAAGCACTCTAGTATTTTCAGGGAATTGTTCTGAAAATCAAAGCACCATATAAGGCTGCAGATGCCCATGGTCTTAGAGATTGAACTACCTATGTACCTACTGACTTTGAGATAAAACCTGAGGTTGCTTTTATTCAATATTTATTTTATGTTCATATATATTCTTATGATATATATATTGCAGATAAAAATTCCTTAGCCCAAAGTAAAGACTACTAATTACAGCATCTAGTTAATTAAGAGTTTATGATGATAAATATTGTAGCTCATGTTGCCCTAAAAAAATACCTGAGTGGGTGGGTTAAACAACAGAAATTTATTTTCTAACAGATTTGGAACTTAGAAGTCTGAGATCAAGGTGTCAGCATGGTCAGGTTCTGTAAGCTCTCTGGTCTCTCTTCTTCTTCATATAAATACAATAATCCTATTGAATTATTCCCCCACTTTTATAACCTCACTTAACCTTAATTTCCTCCTAAAGATTCTATCTCCAAATACAGTCTCAATGTGGATTAGGTCTTCAACACACATATTATGGTGAGGCACAATTCTGTCCATAGCAATAAACATCAACCTCTACTATACCCACAGCTATGTTCCCTTTTTTCAACCGTAATTTAAAAAATGAATTGTTGTAGGAGGCAGGGGAAACCTATAAAAGATCATCAATACAATGGAAAGCATCTTCAATTACATGAAAAAATATGGTATACCTCATTTTCATAAAAAGAGACTAACAGAATATAGGGTCCAGTACAAATAACTCCCCTTTTTTATTACAAACTCTTTTACTAGAAAATCATAAGCATGTGATTCTGTAACATAACAATATCACATTCAAACATACCATATGACATTTTAGGTGAAATGTTCAAATTAAAACTATAAATTATTACACCTATATTATTACCCTACCAACATCACTGAAGCAGCCCTTACTTCTGCCAGACTCAGCATTCTGTAAGATCACTAACACCTCTGATATATGCTGTCAATGACTACTTTTTTGTATGAGAAATATGTATGTCTATAAAATTACGATTGTTCCACCAAGGTGGAGCATTCTGTCTATATGAATCTAAACAGCCCAGTAACCAAGTACCCATTATTTTCTTGTGTTTATCAGCAAGTAACAGAATTTTCTAGTCTCTGCCTATTGTGTATATTATTTGAATGACAAGTGAAAAATAAAAAGAGAATCAAAAATGTACTGTAGCTTCAGCCCCTTCCACAAGAAATAATTCATTTATTTCCTTGAAAATGTTAGTGAGCATAAAACACAAAACACTTTTTGAATTTTTAAAATGCTACAAAATGTTTTGCATTAAAAAGTGTTTTATAGCTCCTACCCTTTGTGACAGCATGGATGTAACTGGAGAGCATTATGCTAAATGAAATAAGCCAGGCAGTAAAAGACAAGTATCATATGATCTCACCTATAAGTGGAACCTAATCAACAAAACAAAGAAAGCATAATATAACCAGAAACATTAAAATAAAGAACAAACTGACAGTGACCAGAGAGGAGGGGTGAGGGGGATAACAGGGGAAAGAAGGGGAAGGGTCAAGTCAAGGAACATGAATAAAGGACCCATGGACAAAGGCGATGGAGGGGAATTGAATGTGGGAGGTGGGGGGTAGGTAGGGCAGGAGAGAATAATGGGGGGGGAAATGGGGACAACTGTAACTGAACAACAATAAAAAAACAGGATTATAATGTTCAGTTGTCAGTGGTTAGGATGTCTAAGCAAATTCATCTCTTATTCACAAATTTAAGTGGATGCTACGTGAAAAGTGATAAACAGAATCAAATCAGAATAATAAAAAAAATTTTAAAGAGTTTTATAGCTTGTTATTTTTCTGCCTATCAGGTGATCTTTCAGGCATCAGCAACCATTTTATTCCAAAATTTTTCTTATGGTTTAAATCTAGATGGCGTTTATCTAGATGCTTGGGAAAACCAGAAGTTGGCATGAATAGTCATGGATTCTCTTTGGAAATCTACAATGAGTCCATTGAGATGAGCTAAATGACACCATAAGATTCTCAAGACAAATTAACTGGTAAAGGATCGGTCAAGAGTTGAATCATGTAGTTGCTTGTCTTTTGTCAAACATTCAAGGTCCACGGCATCAGTGTGAATGTATTTATTGAGTTTAAGAGGTGCTGCTATCCTAATATAATACAAATATCCCTGGATATCTTTAGCTGTGTCTCCATGTCAGGTCAGATTAAAGTAATAGAACTCATGGCCAAGCAAAGAAATAAATAAATAAAAAATAAAAAACAAATAATGATTTGATATAATGGAAATCAAACTGAAAATAAATGAGAATTGTACCTTCTCTCTGAAGATACAGGTGATAGGTGTTACAGGAAGAGCTCCAGTATTATGCAGGAAATTGCCAAGTCCACAGGTCCTGGCTCTCCAGAAAAAAATCTGTTCATGTGAGATACAAAAGGAGGCCCTGGAACTAGGAATTAATTCTCAGTGTGAAAAAATCTAGGCAAGACCTCCTCCTAGAAATTTGCATCTGATGCAAAAGAGAAGGATAGAACAAATCTTAGACTTGTTAATAAACTTGTACAGGCAACAGAAAATGACCATGGTACAGTAGTCATTCTCACTTGAAAATGTATCTGTGGACTCCACCCAGAGAAACAGCAATTTCTGGGCCCCTATCAGAAGGACTAATACAAAGGTGTTACGTTGGAAAACTAGTTATAGAACTACATGTAATCTTCACATTGGATATAAAAGAATGGCAATGATTTAGAAGATGGAGAAACTGTAAGTTAAGGCTTCTCAGTCCTTCACTAAATGAACTTCCAAAGAATGAATTTCAGGAAAAAAAATAGAATGATAGCAGAAAGATGGTTTGAAGCAAAACAAGGAATGCTGAAAACAAGAAGGAAATGTGTGTTTGGCTAAATATTTTCAATGTAAAACAAATATATCTCTTTAAAATTACAATGTCAAATTTGGGGAATTGTCAAGCATTATGCTAAGTGAAATAAGCCAGGTGGTGAAAAACAAATACCATATGATCTCACCTTTAACAGGAACCTAATCAACAAAACAAACAAAATGTAACCAAAGACACTGAAATAGAGAGTGGGCTGATAGTAACCAGAGGGGAGAGGGGAGAGAATTTCAGGGGAAAAGGGGAAGGGTTTGCAGGAACAAGTATAAAGGACACATGGACAGAAACAAGTGGAGGTGGAAATGGGAGGGAGGTGGGGAGGGCTGGGGGGTGGGCTGGGATGGGAGTAAAAGGCAGAAAACTGTACTTGAACAACAATTAAAATAAAAAAATGAAAAAAAATGAAAGGGGATATCATTACAGATCCCAGTGTCATTCAAAGGACAATAAAATAATGCCTTCAACAAATTTCATACCCATATATTTGGTAAGTTAGATGAAATGGACCAAATCCCTGAAAGGCACAATCAGCCGAAACATACATGGCAAAAATAGACAATCTGAATAGGACCATATTTATTAAATGTATTGAATCAATAATTAATATCCTTCTAAAACAGAAAGAAGCAGGTCAAAATAAGTTTACCAGTGAATTCTGCCAAATATTTAAGAAAAATAATTATACCAAATCTCTATCATCTTTTCCACAATGTAAAAGTAGAGTGAATACTTCAAACTCATACTACAAGGTCAGTTTTACCTCATAAAAAAGCCTAACAAAGCATCACAAGAAAACTACAGATCAGTACATCTCATGAACATAGATACAAAAAATCTTCAACAAAATGTTAACAGATTGAATCTATCAATGCACAAAAATATTGTACACAACCACCAAAGGGATTCACCCCAGGTACACAAGGCTAATACAGCATTAAAAAATCAATGAATGTTATTCATCACATCAACAAGCTAAAGAAGAACAATCACATGATCAAACAAACGATGCAGAAAAAGCATTAGACAAAATATCACACTGATTCATGACAAAAATCTCAGCCAACTCTAGAGAGGAACTTTTGTCAACTTGATAAAGAATATCTACAGAAAAGAAAACCTACAGCTAATAACATACTTAATGATAAGAAACTCAAAGCTTTTCCTCTAAGATTAGGAACATAACAAGGATGTCTCTTCTTACTACTGCTTTTCAATATCATACTGGAAGTCCTAGACAATGCAATAAGAGAAAAAGGAAATTAAAAGTATAAGATTGGGAAAAAGAAATAAAACTGTCTTTGTTCATAGATGACATCATGATACAAGGTTAATATACACAAGTCAATCACTTTCCTATATACCAGAAGTGAACAAGTTGAATTTGAAATTAAAGACAAAATAGCACTTATATTAAGGACTCCAAAAAACAAATAGGCATAAATCGAACAAAACTTGTAAAAGAAAACTCTGGAAACTAATACATGATTATCATAAGGTTGAAGGATACAAGTTTGATATACAAAAGCCAAAATCTTTCCAATGCAGCAGCAGTGAATAAGTGGAATTAAAAAAAAAACATAATACAATTTATATTAGTATGCACCAAAATAAAATACTTAGGTATAATTCTAACACTATAGGTGCAAGATCTATATGAGGAAATCTATAAAACGTTGAAGAACAAAATCAAAGAAGTACTAAATATATGATGAGGTATTCCATGTTCAGGGATAGGAAGGTTCAATATTGTCAAGATGCGAATTATTCTCAAATTGATATATAGATTTGATGCAATTCTAATCAAAATTCCAGCAACTTATTTTGTGGATAACACCACAGTGATTCTAAAGTTTATATGTAGAGCTAGAAGACCCAGAATAGACAAAGCAATATCAAAGGAGAAGAACAAAGATGGAAGACTGATGCTACCTGACTTCAAGTCTTACTATAAATCTACAGTAATCAAGATAAAGACATATTGGTGAAAGAACAACAACAACAATAACAAAAAGTAGGACCAATGGAATAGAATAGTGAGCCTAGAAGTAGACACGCAAATATAGTTTACTGGTCAAAGGAGCAAAAGTAAAACATTGTAGAAAGATTAGTCTTAAAAACTTTAGGGAATTGTGAATTGAAACAATGAGAGTCCTGGCTGGTGTGGCTCAGTGGACTGAGCACCAGCCTGCAAACCAAAGTGTTGCTGGTTCAGTTCCCAGCCAGGGCACATGCTTGGGTTGCAGGTCAGGTCCCCAGTAGCGGGTGCGTGAGAGGCAACCACACACTGATGTTTCTCCCTCTCTTTCTCCTTCACTTCCCCTCTGTCTAAAAATAAGTAAATTAAATATTTTCAAAAATAAAGAAGTAACAATGAGATACCACCACACACCTATATGAATGGTTCAACTGTAATAGAATAACAATAAAAATGATTTAATAAAAAATGATTCAAATCGAAACTCCTGATAACAAGAAATGCTGTGATGATATGGAGCAAAAGAACACTTATCATCTCTGATTAGAATGAAAAATGGTAGAGCTACTTTAAAAGACAGTTTGGCAGTTTCTTACAAAAGCAAACATACTTACCATATGCTCCAGCAATCACACGCCTTGGTATTTACTAAAGGAGCTGAAAACATATGTCCACACAAGCACCTGCACTCAGATGTTAGAGCAGCTTTATTTACAATTGCTAATGCTTGGAAGCAACCAAGATGCCATTCAGTAGGTGCATGGAGAAATAAGCTGGGACATCCAGACAGTAAAATATTCCATGGTAAAAAGAAATAAGCTATGAAACTGTGATAAGACATAGAACAACCTTAAAAGCATATAGCTAAGTGAAAGAAGCCAATCTTAAATGACTACATATAAAATACCAACTACGATATTTTGGAAAAAATGAATCTTTAGAGACAATAAAAAGATTAGTGGTTGCCATGCACTATGGTGGAGGGGTGAATAAGCAGAGCACAGAGGATTTTTAGAGCAGTGAAACTATTTTATATGACAATAAAATGGTAGGTACATATCATATACATTTGTCAAAACTCATAGTATCTATAACACCAATAGTGAAACCTAATACAAACTATGGACTTTGGGTGTTAATGATGTGCCAGTGTAGGTTGATCAATTGTAACAAATGCATCACTTTGGTTTGGAATGTTGAAGGTAGTGGAGACTACATGTGTAGGGGCAGGGGTTACATGGGAACTCTCTACTTTTTGTGCTTTATTTTACTGTGAACTTAAAACTCCCTAAAATATAGAGTATATTAGAAAAAAACCCTCAAACCTCTGGTTTCTTTTATGTCTCAGGGGGAAAACTGGGTTCTGCAAATAAGCATGATTCCTTTTATTAGTGGTTCACTATTCAATGTATATAACCTGATATTAAGATATTTTCTGTCTTCTATACAGACCATTACCAAAAATAAATGAGGATCTTTTACTTTTGTTTAAAAGCTCAGCTTGTGATTGCTGGGGACATGATGAGGATTGAGGAAAACACAGAAGCTTCATAATACCAAGCTTTGGCTAAAGAACAGTAGTCTTAGATAGACCTAAGATCTGTTTTGAAAGAAAACTGTAAAAAAAGATAAGGAGGATTTACTGTAAATATGATCACTTTTCCAACAATCTTTTAGGGCAAAAGCAGAAAGGCCAGAAACCAGCAAATTAAATTGATGAACACAATAGGAATACTTGGATAAATTACTTTAAACTACTATCAAAATATTGCAGATAAAAAACTGTATAGGTAGTGCTTAACCCCCAGTAACTCTGAAAACCAATAGAGGAAATGGCCATTCTTCATGGTGGGAATCTGTTTCCAGTCTTTATGCTTCCAAGTTTTTTCTGCTCTATGCATACTACAACACAAGACTATTAAATGAAACAATTGTATTAGTATACCCAGTAATGACATCTAGAACTCTGAAAACTAAGGCAGTTTCCCAAGTGCCCAATTTACAATCTGAAAGTAAATAACTTATTTTGGTAATTCTGCCTCATCCTGTCTGTAAATAGCAGTTGTAGTCATACCAATCTGGTGTTAATTATCACAGTCAAACCCTCATCTCCAGAGTTTGAATAAGGACACAGACTAGGAAAGGTGTCATCTTTTCTAATATTTTTTTTTCAGAAGTGTCATCCTGGTACTCTATGCTAGCCTTAGTTGTGAGATAAAGACACCACAACTAGTCGTCAGTGAAATGTAGTTTAAGAAGCATTTGAAAGTCTTATACACAAATATTTTTGCTCTTATGCATCATACTTTGTAAATGGTGATTTATAACCAATTTCTTCCAAAATGTGTGTATTTTTATTGTTTCAGGAAATAGGATGTAATGATTACTTGGTCTCTTTCCTGATATTTTGATTCTTACCATCCTTTACTGATTTTTAAGTTGAAGATCTTCTGCTCATTCACAGTTCTCTTGCACAATGATAAATTCAATATTGACATAGTTGCTATAACAGAATGATTTCTCTATCAAATACATCCTGCACAGCCAATGAATCTGACAATGTGAATACATGTCAGCAGTGAAAAGAGAGGTCCTTAAGTGTCCATCATTATGTTCTTTCCTAATTTTCAAGCTCCCAAATTTAATTCATTATGTCCCCACAAAGTTCAAAAACTTTGTAAGGTACACTGGACTTCATGTTATTAAAACCCATATATAGATAGAGCTAACAGTCTTCTAAACTTGTCAGATCCAAGAAAGTGCATAAATAGTAATAATATGTTGGTACTGCTGACAGTGCAGCCACTAACATAATGATAACAATAACTTAATTGATAGATAAAAATAAGTAGAATAAAATACATCTCATATTTATATTATACTTTAACCTTTACAACATATTTCTGCTGTTATTGATTTTTATTTTTCATTGCATTTCACCTCTCAGACATATATATCTATATTGCCAATTTGAAAACTAAAAAAGAGAAATAAAGAAAGCCAATTTAAAGAAATAAATAAAACTTTAAAAATCCTAAAGGTCAAGTGGCTTGTCTAAGATCACAATGGAGTTTGGTAGTATAATCAAGCCTAGAAGTCAGGTCTCCAAATTCTCACTCTATGTTCTTTCAATGGATTCAAGATGCTTCACCTGTTAAATTTAAATCACACTTTCTATTTTATATTAAAACACAGAAAGTTCCTGTATTTAAAAACATATCACAACCAATAATATAATGTTATATTTCAATTATACCTTAATAAAAAATAAGTTTTAAAACACCCTGTACTTAAATCCACACCAATTGAGTTTTGGTTAAAATCTTCACTGACTCAAGGGAGAACCCGACTGTATTTGAAAGGCCTGGAATCTGTACTGTGCTAGAAATGCAACTTGGATCCTACAGACTCCTCCTTCTACATGAATTAAAAAATTAAAATTAAAGATTAATAATGTTTCTTCTAAACACTGGCATTTTCTATACCATAGTATTCCTCTAAAGTTCATTTTTAGTCTCCACTGCACGCTAACTTCAACAGACAGTTACATGAGTAATACTCCCAGAGTAACCTGTTTATGCATAATAATATCTTGGGTATGCTAATATAACAGCTACCTTTTTAAGAAGATTTTTAAATTTATTTTTAAAGAGAGGGAGAGAAACATCAATGTGCAGTTGCCTCTCACGCACCCCTTACTGGGGACCTGGCCTACAACACAGGCATGTGCCCCGTCTGGGAATCGAACCAGCGACCCTTTGGTTCACAGTCTGGCACTCAATCCACTGAGCCACACCAGCCAGGGCCATATCAGCTACCTTAGTTTCAATAGTGCCAGCCTGCTCTAGTTCTTTCTTCTAAATTAAATGAGTAAAAAGTTGCCAGGAAGTTAAACGGGTATACTAATTTTTGGTTTTCTGTTGAGATAACAGAAACCTTTTATCTTTCTAATAATGTTGTAACTTACCATGAGTCAAAGACTAAATTGAAGCTAGGATACCAGTAAAAAAAAATGTCTTCAATCTTATATTTGATCAGAAAATTAAAAGCATTGAGGTCAGATGCCTATAATTCATGACCTGTTTGAATTCTCTTACAATTATTGTTATAAGAATATGCCAATATCACCAAAGAAAAGTTAACTAAAAGTGGCAACCTGAAAGTTTCTGGTGATAAAAACAATTTTATGGAATGGGAATATTAAAGTCATTATTTTGTCAATTAAAAAATATTTGCTAACTATGCTTTGCAAGATATTGTGCTAAGTGTTATCAGTGATACAAAGACAAATAAAACATTATCCCTAACTTTCAAACTACTTACAATTTGATAGGGAAAACATAAAGCACACACCGACACACACGTGAAAAAATAGAATATTAGCCAGAAAGTGTTTCAAGAAGCAAAAGAAATGTTGTGGGAGCACAAGGAAGACATTTTTCTTCTATGAGTACTATAATTGGCTGTTTGCATATGCAAGATCTGAAAATTGAAAGGAATTACTCAGAAAAAAATAGCAATAGCAGTTGAGAAAACTTGGAATTTCCTTCCAAAAGCGGGAACTAAGATTTTCTTCCCTAAGCTATCGAACGAGAGTGACTATATCATGTTTAAGTTTTATGATGTTAAAAATTATAAAAGTTAGCCCTGGCTCATGTGGTTCAGTGGACTCAGCACCAGCCTGCGAACCAAAGGGTCACTGGTTTGATTCCCAGTCAGGGCACATGCCTGGGTTTTGAGCCAGGTCCCCAGGGGAGGGAGTGCATGAGAGGCAGTAACATCCTGATGTTTCTAATGTCTCTCCCTCACTTCCTCCTTTTCTCTCTTCCCCTTTCTCTAAAAATAAATAAAGTCTTTTTAAAAATTATAAAATTTAGAATTAAAATAGGAACTGAAAAAACTTGGAATTTATTCATCATTGAAATGCCTGCACATAAAAATAATTTTATTAACATAATTTAAATTACCTTTATAATAAATGCTTACATATGTTGTTCTGGATAACTTTATGCTTTCAACCTAATATGAGGGAAATCTTAATATGAATCTATTTTATGGATGGGAATTAAAACTTTAGGGAGCTAGTATAATTTTCTGGTTATAATGTATTATTTCCATCTATGTACTACCTAATCCATTTTACTTAGCACAACAAAATATGCTAAACCATCTTTACTAATCATTACCTAAAGAAAACACTGCATTAAAGCAAAGCTTCATAGTAATTAGTCATCTTTAATTATCATCATCTATAATTTTAAAATGTTAACCATTGCCAATGTTTTCTAAAATGGTTTTTGGTATAATGCCAATAAAGACACCTGTTAAAAGAAGACTTTGAATCTTTTCCTCAGTCTTAAATCAGCAAACATTGTTTTTCAGTATCTATTAATTTGACCGGCAAATGATGGAGGCAGGCCTATCCTTTTTGCTCTCAAGGGTTAACTATATATTAAATGTCATAAACTATAATTAATAATAAACTTAATTAAATTAATTGCATTTAAGTCATTTTTTTACTGCATTTCTCTATCCAATCTATTCCCTCAGTCAGCATTGGTTCCTTCCAACAGAAGAATATAAGTCTTATTTGTTAAGTAGTATACTTTACTGTTCATCTACTGTCATTATTTTGGAATGTTCATTTGCTTCCAATAATATTAATTTTATTAGTTGAAAATCACAAATTGATATATTAATTAAAAAGTAACTAATATATTAATTTCAATATTTATACAATAAAAACACTAATCAGCCCTGGCTGGTGTAGCTCAGTGGATTGAGGGCCGGACTGCGAACCAAAGGGTTGCCAGTTCAAATCCCAGTCAGGGCTCATGCCTGGGTTGTGAGTCAGGTCCCCAGTAGAGGGCAACCACACATCAATGTTTCTCTCCCTCTTTTTTCCCCTCCCTTCCCCTCTCTAAAGATAAATAAGTAAAATCTTTTAAAAAACACTAATGAAATCAAGGAAATTATTCTTAGAATGTTTATAAAACATGTTATGATATTACACTTATAGATTGCAGAGTCAACTGTTTAATATTGAATTAACTTTTATAGAAAAAGTGCAAAATAATGTGTTTGTATACATTAATGTTGTGTGAAATCTGGGCAGCTCAGCCTGAAAAGATAAAATGTGATGTGTAGAGCCAAAATGTTTCAAAGCATCTTACCTTCTATCCACAGACGAATTTCAGTGGGAGAGGATGTCACTGTAGGTTCTCGCTGGAAAAGACAAAATGATTGCACCATGTCTCAGAATGGATAAATAGAGAAAATCTTTTGGTGGTTAATATTTAAGGCTTAGATACTCTGAGTGTCTAAGAATTCAATAATAATTTAATCAGGCTCAGGTCTTATCTATTAATAGAGACTGCATAAATTAGCATATGCTTCAGGTGTGAGAGTTTGGGGTAAAATAGTCTACTATTAATTAGCTAATATTTATTGAGTGTCTTTTATTAAAATACCAAAAATCAACTATAAATATGAATGAAATACTGATACATGCTACACTGTAGATAAACTTTGAAAACATTATGCTAAGTGAAAGAAGCCAGACACATAAGATTGTACAGTGTATGATTTAATTTAGTTGAAATATCCACTATAGGTAAATCCATAGGCACAGAAAGATTAGTGGTTGCCTGGGGCTGTGGGGAGGTGGGGAGGAGGGACTGTTTAATGGGTCCAAGGTTCCTTTTGGGGGTAATGAAAATGTTTTGGAAGTAAATATAAGTGATGGTTGCACAACATAGTGAATATGCTAAAAACCTCTGAATTGCAAACTTTAAAGTGGTTAGTTTTATGTTATGTGAATGTTACCTCCATAAAATTAAAAAGACAAATAAAACAAATATAAATTTCTTCATGCTTAACTGTAAGGAAAAGAGACAGCTTCATGTAGCAGGTGACATCTGTGTCAAGCCAAAGAAGACTTAACACAAAGGAACCTTGTGAAAAAAAAGTAATATTTGTCTGACACACATCAGGAGTGTTTTGTGAGACCCATGGAGAGAAAAAAAATGAGAAAGATAATACTTTCTAAAATGTAAAACATTCATTACAGAAAAGTGAATTGTTCCTAGTGCTGGTAGTTTTTGAAGCTTGCAGTGTTTCTACCTCTATTACTAAGCTCTTCAAACCCCTGGAAGGGAAGATACAAAATATATGTTAATGACAATTTTAAAAGATTGTGATAACAGAGATGCTTTTGGAATCACACGTTTTCCCTTTCCATTACCCTGTTCTGTGTACATTTTATAACTATATATACAGAAGTGTTTTACAAATATAAATCACTGATGTTCATGTTGAACAAATGGTCTAAAATCATAGCCAAAGGCTTTCCTGAGGGGAAAAAAAACTTGAATATAGAGCCGACTTTCCCAATGTAAATTTTACCAAATTAGATGAGTGATGTTTCCCTCTTCACTCAGCCGTTCAACTGAAGCCCTGCCTGCACAGATACTTCTTGAATTACTACAGCATATTTTACTTACCTTTATTTTGCCCCTTAAGAATACTGGGTTTGTTTCTGAATATGTTTTACACTAAAGAAATGGGAAGGAGGTAACAGTGTTTGTATACCAGTACTGTCAAACAGAAGTTCCTATAATGTTGGAATACTCTCTATCTGCACTATTTGATTCAGTAGCTACTGGTCACATATGGCTATTATGCACATAAAATGTGGCTACTGTGACTTGGAACAGAATTTTTAATTTTATTTAATTTTAATTGATTGAAATTTAATAGTTACATGTATATAATGGTTACAAATTAGATAAGACACTTTTAGAACCTGTCATCAATATTAGTGTTACATACTTCAGGGACAAATTCAGACTAAAAATAAATGCTGCTAGAGAAACAAAGATCCAAAAGAATCCTGATGCTTACTGTCATATTATGTGGCATCTTAGAATTCATGATGAAAGTGGTTAAGAATCTATCACCATCAGCAAGTTCCTCGTCCTTCTCTGATTTCGTTTCTACTTGATATGTGAAGGTAGGAGAGATTGTACAGGGTTAGGTGTGTGGATAAACAAATGCAGGCCTGGGTAGGTTCCAGTGGCGAACTGAACCTGCAAAACGTTTCAGTTACTCTGAAAAAAAATAAATAAATAAAATTAGTAACACAGAAACACTTAGTAAAGCTCTGGCATTTAGCAGAGAGTTTTTAAAAAGAATTTTTATTGAAGCATATTTCAGAAATTGGTAATATGTGGTTACTATATGCAAAGGACAGGGAATTTCATTGATTAAAATATTTGGTTAACCTTTCTGTGATTGTATAATGTCACCCAATATGCTCTAATTTCAAGAATAAGGGCTTTGGTGTGCAGTGGTTTTCCTCTTTTGTTTTTGTTTTTGTTTTGTTTTGTTTTGCTATTTAATATTTATATTACCTCTTGAACCTACCTAAGAGAGTTTTTGTTCTTTTTTGTCTTTCTTTGTTGTTTGTGTTGTTTGTTTTGGTGTTTCCAGCTTTTATTGTTTTCTTTCTTTACACATGAGAGGAATATTTCCTGTTTTTGCCTTTTGGAAATCCATATGGCTATTTATGTATAATATTCACCAAGTTTTTTCATTTTAGCTTTAAAAGTGCCTTCTACCTCCAAAAAAGGAAAGGAGGGTAAATGGGTAAAAAAAAAAACAATAAAAAATAAATGAGTGATGAAAGGTAGTGGGATATTTCCCTCTTCAAGACTTCAGTCTATTGTTATGAACGTTGAATAGCTTTGAAATTTGTTTTCTTTCTATGTACATTTGTTTACATTAAAGGGGGTTCGGTGTATAGCCTGTGTAGGGGGATAAACTGGAAGCTGAAAGACCTGTAATTGTTAGCATTTTACTTAAGCTTAATGCATTTTAAACGCAGAACCATAGGAATCCTATTATCCATATCCTAAACAGTGTGTTAAAATGTAAAAGAAATAAGAAACTATAAACCATATCATTTGCTGATTTCAGCATGGCAATTTTTTTCCTGTAAGGTCATAATATAAATAATGATAAGAGAGATTATTATATGGTTATCATAAAGGGAAAATCATCAACAGAGACAACTAAAAAAATAGAAGTGTTCTCTAATGAAAGGTTACAATGGTCGCCATGGAAATGACGCAGATGGAAAAGAATCTTATGGTTGCCAACTACTAAACTTCTGGGGGAGATCTCCCTTGGGTTGAGCTAAAGTCATAGCTCCTAAAAGTGTCTCAGAGTCTGTGAGGATTTTCACCTAAGAGTCACGGAATCTGTGGACTCTTCCCGCCAATTTGTCAGTTGGGCAAAATAACCTTTACTGCACTCCCTTATTTTTGTGTCCTGGGATCCTTGTCGGACGGTTCCCTATTCCTATCTTCAGCCAAAGATCCCCCACTAGTCTTTTGGGACTCCCATGTACAATGTGGGGCTCAGAGGTGAGGTATAAGGCTGAAGTAACTAGTCCACCACACACCAGAAACCAACTGAGGACCAACGGCTCAGCCTCCCATTTTCCCCTCCCTCCACCGCCTCCCTTCCCAAAGTACTCGCATTGTGCTCAGACACCGTCGCGGGTTACCGGGTTACTGATTTCAAACAAATTCTCCTCAGAACTCTTAATTCCTCCCCCCACAACCGCAGCGGTGGGTGGGTTGGGGAAACATCATTCCCGGCTGTCTCTCGCCCCTCAACTGCGTCACCTCATACCCCCACAGACCCGCGCGTGCAGAGGAGCTGCTCACAGGGAGTGACGTAGCTCCTGCCCGAGGAACCGCGAGGGTGGGGGAGGGGCGTACAGCGGAGGAGCTGCTCTACATCATTTACACGCACTTAATAGCTGTTGAAAAAGTTTCTATTCCTTGTGATACTTTCCAAATATTTGCAGACCCACTTTAAGAATGCTCACCAAATTCAACATGCACAAACACACACAAAATGAGAGTGAGCCTGAATTCCAAGGAAGACAAAAAACAAAACTCGGCTCTAGCCGGTGTGGCTGAATTACTTGAACCATTGTCTTGTACACAGAAAGATCACGAGCTCCATTCCTCTGTCAAGACACTTGTCTGCGTTGCCTGTTCTGTTGCGGGTTAGATCCCGTGTTGGAGACCCTATGGGAGGCAAGGAATGGATATATCTCTCCTTCCCCTCTCTCCAAAGTCAGCTAGCATGTCCCCTGGTGAGAATTACCAAAACTAGCCTGGAAGCAACAGGTGGTCACACATTTCTCAATAAGAGAGGTTGCTACAATGCTGATTCTGAAGTGAAAATACATCCTTCCCTAGTGTTTATAGGAAATCCACTTCTTGTTCGCTTTCTTAATTTAACTTTATAGACCATAAAACTGAAACCCACACATCAGACACGAAGGGTGGGAGGGAAATACTAGAGCTAGGTTCTTTAGTAGTCTTACATTCCACTAATTAGTTCAAGTTGCTCTGATTTTAAACTGCTGTGAATTTACATAATGACTTTATTTTTTTCTTATTTTTTTTTATTTAATTGTTGTTCAATGACAGTTTTCTGTCTTTTAAAGTAGACCTGCACTACTGATCGGTGTTCAAATGAAACTTAGAAGAATATTTTCTTCCAATTATCACCAGATCACTGAATCCCTCGACCATCTGAATTTGTGAACCCTGTTTCAAAGCTGAAATTATTCTCTCATACTATCAGAGTCCCCCTCAATATAATATCTCAATATGCATTTTCCTACATCAAGCATTGCTGAAGCTTGTGCCCACATATGGTACCATAATAGGTGAACACATTCATGTTTCAAGTCCCTTATCAGAGCAAACGTCTAAGACCTGTAATAAACTAAACCAAAATTCCTACTAAAATCCCTATAAAGCGTTTCCCTACACATACCATAGAATCCAACAAGGACATCTGCCCCACCAAATAAAACAATTTAATGCTGAATATAACCGCAATAAACCTGAAAAATAATTTTTCATACTCCTCTCATCTACACCTCAGGAAACTGAAGCCTAGGTAGAAGAGACTTGTTCCAAGTCACACGATTTAGTGTAGAAGTACTACAAACAGACCCCACACATCTGAACCTCACTTCAGTGGTCCTTCCACCAAACACCATATATACTAGAATTAAATGACATGACAAGCAAATTGTGAAACTTTTGGTAAGAAATCACACATACAGTTTCTCTTCCCCAGGATCTGAACACAAGAAGTACTGTGGAAAAAGAACCCCAAAACATCCAAAACCTAATGATGAGAAAGGAAAGCAGGGGATGGTGGTTAATGGGAAGAGTTACAAGCAATATAGTGAATGACCATTTTCATATATGAATTACGTCTGGCCAAATGAATTATTAAAATCAGCAAGCAGACTAAAACATTCTGGCCCACAAACACTTTTACAAAGACATGTTTGCCACCTTAATCAGTTATCTCAAAGCAGTTTCTCTCTTGTTTGCTCAACCTCTGAATCTTAGATATGTCAGCTATAAAAATTTAAATTATTATTTTTATTTATATAACTTTTGAACTTACACAGGAAAAACTATCTTTTTGATAGTTGAATGTGTCATTAAAAGCCTGTGTATTTACATAAACTGATTAGAACTTGCACATTCAAATACTGAACATTTTATTTTTTCTTATTTAATTAATGGCATATATCTCTTTGGTGCTGGAGCATAACACTTCATTTGTTGTTATTCCCCAGGGTTTCAGCTTCATGCAAGTTAATCCGATAAACTAATCTGTGCTAAATTGTTCATAATTGTTGCCAACCTCCCTTGTAAAGTTGTAATTTAGCAGTAGCTTTCTGTACTGAATGATAATCAAGAAAACCTGCCAAGGTTTAATTACTCCTCAATCCCCTTTCTGTTTGTCATAAAAACATAATCTATATATTAACATTTAAATATATATATAAGAAGAAAACAGAATGAAAAACACTGTAGTACAATTTATAAATATCATGTCACAGATTTTAAAGGACTTTCATTCACATCTTATTTCCTACAACCAGTGATTTACCATTTGTCAGAAAAACAAACCGAATTCTTATGAGTACATAGCCACTGCTACACTTTGTTAAGAGTCAGTTAAATCCATGACTTGATAAAAACTATTAACCAAAACTTAATAAAAACCAGTAACTTATTTTGATATATGCTATAACTACTTTGTATTTGGTGGATTTCATATTACTACTGGGGAGTATTTGCAAACAATCACTGGCACAATTTCCAGAATAATAATTGTACCATATATTAGTATAGAAATTACAGCTTCCCAAGCTTTTCAGAGATCTTATGGATTTGCCATTTTGAATATATCATCTCATAAACATAGTATCTGGCTTTCTTTCCCGTCTCTTCTGCTTCATCTGCAAAATTCTACCACATAGAAGGACTGGGGTAAAACTGCTAGGAGCATATTTCCCTATTTTATTAAGATATAAGTGATATCATGAATTAAATTTAACCTTGTAATCAATCACATTTGATTTATAGTTCCCATTGCCTTTTTTGTAAGGCTTAAGTATCTCAGAAAACATATACCTCTGATTTGTTATAAGCAGGAAACATTAAATTAAAAATATAACATTTTAAAGTCCCATTTACCAAACATTTAAACCTGAAAGTTAGCATTCACAATAAAATGCAATTCTCCAAATTACAAACTCACAAATATCCTTCTGAGAATCTAAATAGAACACGTTAGTTGATCCTTTAACTCTTGAAATATCTGTTCTTCATCTTTACAAAATTAGCTAATAAAAGCAGTAGCAACAAAAGCACCTCTAATGTTTTTCTTTCTTATTTCTTCACTGAAACCCCATACAAATCAGGCACAATTGATTACCGGGATTTGACTGTAAATTTGTAGGAAAGAGTGACTCACCTATGAATAAGCAGCAGGTTGTCACATTCAGGATGGATTTGAAACAACACTGACTCAAAAGCAACAGATCTCACCACCAGGTCTGTATTCTGGAAAATGCCTCCCAAATACAACCTATTCCACTAAGCTACAGGCTTCATCCATCTACTGGTCATCGCTCTTCTTGACATCATTTGCTGTACTGTACTAGATCCAATCACATGGCAGGTGCATGGGAGGGGAGATGTAACAAGTACCTTACAAATCATCTCCCGCATCTGTGTGATGCCATGTGAGCTGCAAAGCATCTCTACATATATTATCTTCTTTGAGCCACACAGCAAATTTTTGAAAATTATTGATAGGAGAGACTATTATATTCATCAAAAGATGAGAAAACTGAAGCTCGGGGATTTAAATTATTTACCCAGAGCAGCCATACTAACTAAGTAGGAGAGCTGATACTTGAACTCAGATGATCTAATTCCTGTCTTAGTGTTCTCTCTACCACATTTCAAATAGGAATATCACCTTTTTGCACCTTTTTGTTGCAATGATTTCAATTTTATCTACATAGATTAAGGAAAAATTAACTGGATATCATAAGCACAATTTTGACTACTGGAAAATACAGAACTGTGGTTCCAATCCTACCTTTTCAAAAATACCTTTTCTGTCCCTTCACTGCTATTCCTCCTCTTACTCTGACAAATATAAACTTTTTAGATACCTCCATAATGATATTCTTTATTTCTGGAATTAAACTATTGCTTAATGTTGATGATCCCCAAATTCCACATTGCATGCATATCCATCTACACACCTGTTATTATCAACTCAACAGGTCAAAACTAACCTCTCTGATGAACTTTTTGATAATGGCTCTGCAGTCTTTCTTACAAAGATAGAAAAACTCTCTCTCTCTCTTTATGTATATATATAAATATATATATAATATATATATAATTTATAGAAAGTTCTGTATATATGTGTATGTGAATTCACAGAGCTTTCCATAATTAAAAAGAAATCCATTAACAAAAGCCTGCCTGATTTAATTGGTATTTCAATGGAATAGTCCAGCCATATTGAGAAAGCCAACAGAAGAAAGATTCAAATGAAAGTGTTTATTCTTCAAACAGGAAAAGGTATTGAATATATTGATTAGAGTTCACTGATGAAATTGCAGTGGTATAAGTGGTATCCAAATTGCAATTACTAGAAAATAAAATAACAATACCACAATTATCGAGTATTTATTCTATGGCAGAAACCATGTTATCATTTAATTTTTTAAATATAATGTAAATCATACATACTAAAATGGCACAAGTTATAAGTGTACAGCTCAATGAATTTTTCCCGAATGAGCACTTGTATTTAACTGAACCAAAATTAAGAAGCAGAACATCACCTGTACAAAGCACTCAAGACATAGTATTTCATTCTGATAATAATTAAATGAAGTAGTTGTTTTATTTCTATTTTTACACCAAAAAAAATTGGAGATGTTAACATACTCAACACTACCTAACTTGTAAATATGAGAGAGGAGTTGTAATATTTTTTCTCTACCCTCACAATTCATGCCACACACCTGCCTTTAAAAAGCATAACAGGACCAAAATTTAAGTAACCAATAGAACTGAGGGAATATTTGAGGGAAGGAAATGATCCTTTAGGATAGTTGCAGGCTGGGGGTAAAGAGCTAGTGGAGGAGGGAAGAAGAAAAATATAAGAAAAATACTTGCTAACAAGAGGGGAGATAAGGGATTAATCAAGAAACACAGGAACACATTCTTTTAGAACAGAGGGAAAAGTGGATGAACATAGGAGATAATACAAAGGTGGAGTGGCAGTTGTAGAGACAAGCAAGTCCACCTACACTGAGAATGAGAAGCACAGGGGAAAGATAAAATTCTAAGTATTATTTCAGGTAAAATTGTGCTTTTATTAAGATGATGGAAGATACCGTTCAGCCAACATTTATTAAACACTTAAAATATTCCTGGCACTGTTCTAAGTGACTATATATATATATATATATATATATATATATATGCTCATGTAATCCAATAAACCACCTTGTAATATAGGAACTAATGGCTTCCCATTTTACAGAACAATAAGTTCAGGTAAATTACCCAGCTTAAGTTCACATAAATAAGTTAATAGGTGGTGGATTCAGAATTTGAACCCAAGCTATCTGGTTCTACATTCCTTACACATGGACAGATATGGAGCATTTGTTCAAAGAGAATGGGAATGTCAAAACACACAATAGGTGAGCTACCAAAGAGATGAACAGGTGAGGCAGGAGGAAGAGAATAGGAATAAACAGAATTGAATTCAATGGGATCCAAACATGGAAGAGAGAGAGCAAGGAGAGAGGATCATGCCTTGTGTGGAAATTCTGATGTTGGAAAAAATGGCTTTGGACTCAGAGACCTGAATTGCAGTCTCAGTATGGCCCTTATTAAATGTGTACTACTACGCATAGGGAATGTGTAAATTATCCCAGTGAGAACTATTCTGCAGAAAGTCTATGTGCTGCTAATTTTATAAATCATTTCAATACGGCTAAGTGTAGAATATTTCGTATTTTGAATCAGTAGTATTAAATTAAACTACATCTTCCATTTCCCCTCTTACTGCAATAACATTCTTATTTTTTAAATTCTTTGCCATAATTTGTAGTGGGAATCTATGTACATAGAGTTATATGAGGGACATGGAAAGCACACACTATATCTGAAATTCAGTAGATAGTAGCCCAACACAATGGGTAACATTTTAACCCCCTTCTTTGGTTAATGCCCAAGTCTGAAGGTCCAGAGGATGACAGATTAATCCTTATTTGTGTTCATGAACAAACTACTGGCAGTTTATAAATTCCCTAGCCAAGAGACTGAGGCAGAGGACATTAAAGTTTAAATATGATAAGGAGAAAATATATCAGGAAAAGATACATGGACAGAAAGGTGGAAAGTTGAACTAAGTAAGAAAACTTGCTTCATTTAACAGTTTGGCCAAAGGGCCATTCCTATGCTTTGGCTTTCACTTCTATCAGTTTTTCCTCTCTCAAATCTCAGCACAATTACCTCAGAAGAAAAACTTGGTATTTTCTCTGGCCTCTTTCTTAAGTAAATCTGTTCTACTATCAAACTAATCAAATAGATTTTCTCTTTAAAGAATGCACTGCAAAAAATTAAAGAGCGATGAGCTAATGTCAAAATAGCAAATACTGCCCTGACTGATGTGGCTCAGTAGGTTGAGCACCAGCCTGCAAACCAAAGGGTCACTGGTTTGATCCCCAGTCAGGGCACATGACTGGGGTGTGGGTCAGGTCCCCAGTAGGAGGGGCATGAGGGGCAACCACACATTGATGTTTCTCTCCCTCTCTTTCTCCCTCCCGTCCCCTCTCTAAAAATAATATAAAGATATATATATATATATATATATATATCTTTGTTGAACACTTACTGTACTTTGCCAATCTAAGTTCTGCAAAAATATATTCCCCCATCTATTTGTAAAGAAAGTTCTCAGGTTTCTTAGTGACTCAATGTCATGGGAAAATAGTATAGTTGCCATAGCAAAAGTAGTTACACATACTTTCTCAATATTTCTCTTTCTCCAAGGAAGCGTCTTGGTATCTATGATAACTTCAGAAACCATAAGTGTCTGTGCATGAGGACAGTGTATCCCCTTTAGAATTTTAATAATAGTAATTTTATCTATCCTAAAGGCCAAGTTATTCCTTACCAGGAATGCCTTTACACTGTTTTTTTGCCTATTCAAAAGTTATTTGCCTTTTCAAATAAGACGCTTCCAAAGCATTGACATGGTGCACTGATTCTGAACAGATTTAAAATCCTTACTTGCACTAGTATTTTTCCTAGGTGTGTTGTAAATGGAGATTTCACTGTACTGATTTAGACAACATCCAAAATTCCTCCATTAGCCTGGGGAAAGATATTAGGGCCTTATACCCACCACCTCTGGCACCAAAAAATGAATCTTCTCAAGCCACATATGATCTAAATTATTTCTCTGTCTTGAGTTTCTCAGGGTTTTTTTCCCTTTACCTATAAATCCAATAGTCTCATTCATGCTGCTTTGCTTAATTGCCTTGAGCAAGTCATTTAATATTTATGAGCCTCAATTGCTGCATCTGAAAAATGGGGCCAATCACACCACAAAGTGCTGCTTGAGGATCATATGAGATAATTTATGACAAAGTGTTTTGTACAGTAAATGGAAGGTGAACCATTATATCATAGAAATAGTAGTCATGTAAATGATACAATTTCCTTTGTTCTTTTAAACTAGTTCATTCTTTCTTAACAATATTAGAACAAGGATAAAGGAAAACTTTGTTTTTCATGTCACAGAGTAAGGCAGAATGGCCTCTAATATTTTTTCCATCTTTCTACAATGAGACAAGAGAACAGGCACATTTAGAAAAGAGAGCTCAACACTAAATCTTCTCTCTCATGTGCAAGCCCCTAATGAGCCTATTAGAGGGAAGAGACAAACACACAGATAAGAGCAGATTGCTCATCACAGTCTGGTTTTCATACTGACCACCTGCTCTACGGTTTTTATAATAATTTAACATTTTCCAGTAGCAATACTTGACAGAAAAATACTACTCGCCTTCCTAAAGGGCCTGACAATTTAACTGGTTACGGTGGTGCAATAGAACTGCCTAAAATTACAATGCCATTTCAATTTTCTATTGAAAAAAGGATATACTGTAGGAAGGGGTAGAAAAGCTAGAAATTAGCATAGTGGCTGAGAAATCACTTCATTTGTTTAATCATGACTGTCCTATTGGTAAAAGGTCCTCGTAAGTATCATGCCTGATTTCATGCCAGGGGCACAGCTGACATGAAGGATAGGACTCTAACATATGTTCTCAAGCATTCCAGGACTATTTTGGACTGGAGCAATGAATACCTCATTTTGTTTCTCTATTTGCATAATAAGAAAAGCATGGTGAAGTTTTAAACAAAAGTACCTATGCCTGAAATTGTGCTGTTGATTCTTTCTTTCTCTTTCTCTACCTTGTTATAGATATTAAGTTACTCCTGAGACTCATTTTGCTACTGAGTCAAATCTACATTTTTGGCCTAATTTATAACAGTCAGATATACTGCCATTTGCCAGTTTTTAGGATTCTACAATTTTATTATCTACTGTGGAGGATCAAAGAGAGAGAGGTTTTGGAAGAAGAGCACTGAGACCTTCTGAGCTATGCACATATCATATTATCTATATTTATCATTGTGCCCACAATTTAAATCACTGTTTAAAAATATTATACAAGCTCAAGAGTTCAACATACTGTAAGAACACAAAGCAAATAGCTGATTAAATGAAAAGGAAAAAATTGAAAGGGAGTCACAAGAGTCCTATGTGATTAGAATGCTAAGATCCACTAACATCACCAATATCTCTGTTCTTGAATCCTTTCTCATTTATGAGCCAGTTTGAAATCAGGGAATTACATTTTAAGAAAAATCAATTTATCCAAACTTAATTCATGTGAACAAGGATCATTGCAGCCCAGTTATTCAGTTTAGCAACTGAATTAATATATTTTATTTGAATGTTTGTCTCTGGATCACCTGTTAGTAATAAAGAGATCAAGGAATAATACCAGTGAAAAATAAGTTGCATTTATGAAGTGTTTATATATAAACAGTAAAATTGGAATGTGCCTTTTCACTCATATGCTCTGTAGATAATCTCTGAGCTCAATCAGCACCAACTTGGAATAACTGGCTTTACATGAAGTTATTACCAGACAAGGCACAGTTTAAGCACAGTGCATTTTATTTTTTAACCTCAAATTTGATAACTGTGCTTCATATATTAGTACTATAAATTTCATAATTAAAATTATTTTGATCTCTAATCATAACATCCTATTATCATCCATTAAATGTACTTTGTAACACAAAGCAGCATTACTAGAAGTCTTAGAAATTTGTTGGGAAAATATTTTAATAACTATGTAATTGTTTTCCTGTATTCTATCTCTATTTTCCAATTAATTTATAGGTAGAGAGCAAATTTAAAGAATGTGTGACTATATTTCAGAAATCCTGAGTTCAAAATCCAAGTTCACATGTAACTATCTGAGTAATCTTGAGTAAGTCACTTAACCTCTCTGAGCCAGTCTGTGTCTTCATCTGTAAAATAAGGGGTTTAGATTAGATGCTTTCTCCTGTGTAACATTCTATGATTTTTGTTTAATTTTAAGCCCAAATCAAGTGAACAAAGAAGCCATTTAAAATAATTTATATATTAGTGCCTCAGCACAACCAATAGGGGAAAATGGTCATATTCTTCTATTGTTTCTTAAAAATGATAGAATAAGTATGGAATTTACATATCTAGAGAATTTCCTTCTGGTACTTTTCCTCCCCTTGTCCCCTGATTCCTTTTGGCATATGACACTATGACACAGAGGGGACTATGAAGCCTATCATTACAGTATTATCTCAGAGAGTGCCTCTGCTTCTAGATCAGCTTCTATCTAGGGGGCATTGACCATCTCTGTCCTCATCAGGCCCTTCTGTTGTCAGTGCTGACCCTCACCATTGCTACTGTAATAATAATAATAATAATAATAATAACAACAACAACAACAACATTATCAACAATAATAACTTAAATTGTGTCAGTACTGGAGTACTCACTCTGAGTCAGGCACTGACTTAAAGATTTCACATGCTTTATATCATTTAATTCTCACAAAATCTCTATAAGACAGGTATGACTAAATAGTTGCCTCTATTTCACAAATGATGAAACTGAGACTTACAGAAGTTACCTGCAAAATGTAATCTTTGGCAGAGCCTGGATTCAAACTGAAAAAATTCAGTTTCAGAGTCATAACAATTAGCCACTCTGTCATATTGAACACCTACTCTTATACCTAGCACTCTTCTAGGTACTAGGAGAGTGGAGAGCAGATAAATATTTAAAGAAGCTAAGGCCCCTGTGATCAAAGAGCATGGAATGTGTATACATAGAACTATGGTATAATTTTGGAATGCACAAGGTTGTTCACAATTTTCAGGGAAGAATATTATTGTAGTAGCTTTGTAGAGGAAAACAACTTTTTCAGAATCATGGAATCACAACACAATGGAAAAAAGGATTATTCAATAAATTCTAACAAACAATTATTTTAGCTAATTGGGGAAAAACTAACAAAGCTGTATCATTATTCACACCTGATATAAAAATTCATTTTTATATCAAAATAGATCAAATAATTCAATAGAAAAACTTTTAGTGAAGAAATAAGGTTATATATTTGTTGGACCTAAGATTGGTAAGAACTTCCTAAGCATAAGAACCACTGAAAAAGTCTGTGATGAAAAACTTTTCTATACATCAAAATGCTATAAATGGTCCCATTCATTTATTTTTGCCTTTATTTCCCTTGCCTTCAGAGTCAAATTCATAAAATTTTCTCTAAGACCAAGATCCACAAGTTTACTACCTATATTTTCATCATGTAATTTATTGCTTCAGATTTAAAAGCTTCTGCAGAGCAAAAGAAACCACCAACAAAACAAAAGGAAACCAACCAAATGAGAAGATATTTCCAAACAACAGCTATGACAAGGGGTTAATATTCAAAATATACAAAGAACCATACAACTTAACACCAAACAAATGAAAAACCCAATTTAAAAATGAACAGAAAACCAGAACAGACACTTCTCCCAAGAAGGTGTACAAATGGCCAAAAAATATATGAAATGGTGCTCAACTTCACTAGCTGTTAGAGAAATGCAAATCAAAACTACAATGAGATATTAATTTTGTATCCTGCTACTTTGCCAAATTCACTTACTAAATCTAGTAGTTTTTTGGTGGAGTCTTCAGGGTTCTATATATAAAGTATATGTCATCTGCAAATAGTGAAAATTTTACTTCCTCACTTCCAATTTGCATGACATTTATATAACACCTTTTTCGCTGATCACTATGGCTAGAAATTTCAGTGCTGTGTTGAATAAAAGTGGTGAAAGAGAACATCTCTGTCCTGTTCCTGATCTTAAGGGAAACACTTTTAGTTTTGCCTAGTGAGTATGATGTTGGCTGTAGGCTTTCCATACATGGCCTTTATTATGTTGAGGTATGATCCCTCCATTATCATTTTGCTGAGAGCTTTTATCATAAACAGGTGCTGGATTATATCAAATGCTTTTTCTGTGTCTATTGATATGATCTGTGATTTTTATCCTTCATTTTCTTTATGTGATATATCACATTTATTGATTTTCAACTATTGTACCAAACTTGCATCCCTGGAATAAATCCCACTTGGTCAGGGTGTATATTTTTAATGTATTGTTGGATCCAATTTGCTAATATTTTGTTGAGAATCTTAGCAAAAAAAAAAACCTACAATGAGATACCACCTCACACCTATCAGAATGGTTATTATCAACAAAACAGGTGAGAATGAGTTTTGGAGAGCTTGTGGAGAAAAGGGAACCCTAAGGAACTGCTGGTGGGAATATAAACTGATACAGCCACTATAGAAAAAAATATGGAAGCTTCTCAAAAAAATAAGAATAGAGGTACTAATATGACCCAGCAAGCCAACTTATGAAATTATACCCAAAATTTTTGGAAAAAATGTGTTTGTAAGGATACACAAGATCTGTCCAGAAGGTATCAAGCCATGTAATATGAAAAATAGAGACATTTATTGAAGAAGATATAAAATACAAGCTGAATGCAAACTTGATGTAGATTTGTTGCTCTACTCGCTCATTTTGAATGTGACCGCCACACTCAAGAATGTGTACACACGCTCATTCAAGAGCATCTCCCTCCCCCACTGACTAGTATAGTGAAGTTGTCATTATTCACACATGCACATTCCAGTCCACTCTCCTTGGCTGCCAGGTTACATCAATGATGCGCCAATCTTTCTCCTTATATTAACAATGGCTGGACTTTTTCAGGACAGACCACAGACAACAGTGTAGTGATAGCCAGAGAGAAAGAGGGGTGGGAGGGTAGAGGAAGGTGGGCAAAAGGGGGATAAATGGGGAAGGAAAGAGACTTTGCTTTGGGGGGTTGGGTGAAGCTTGAATATTCCTCCACAGAAACTATTCAGATGATTCAGAAGGCCACAGCTATGGGCAACTGGTGATTGGCAGCTTCATCATAACAATGCAACCAACCACTCATGCATCATGTCTCATGCAGACATTTTGGCAAAACATCAAATCTCCCAGGTGACTCAGCCCCACTACAGCCCAGATTGGTGCCCTGCAACTTCTGGCTTTTCCCAGAACAAAAATCACCTTTGAAAGGGAAGAGATTTCAGACCATCGATGAGATTCAGGAAAATATGACAGGGCATCTGATGTCAAGTGGGAGAACTGTGTGAGGTTCCAAGGTACCTCCTTTGAAGGGGACTGAGGCATCATTGTCCTACGTACAATGTTTCTTGTATCTTGTATCGCCTTGAGTAAATGTCTATTTTTCATATTTCATGGCTGGATACCTTTGGGACAGAGTTTATATATATTTTTCCCTCAATCCCTTCACCTTTATTCATCCACTTCCCCCAAACCCCCTCTCCTCTGACCACTGTCTGTCTGTTCCATGTGTTCATGTCTCTGTTTCTATTTTGTACATTAGATTCCACATATAAGTGAAATCACATGGCATTTTTCTTCTGACTGGATTATTTCATTTAGTATAATAATCCAGGTTCACCCATGCTGTCACAAAAGTTAATATTTTGTTGTGTTTTTTTTTTAAGTTACAGCCTGGTAGCATTGCATTGTGTAAATGTATCACAGCTTTTTTATCCGTCAGTAGATACTGATGGGCACTTGGGCTGTTTCTAGATATTGACAATTGTAAATAATGCTGCAATGAACATAAGGATGCATATATTCTTTTCAATTAGTGTTTAAGTTTTCTTTGGATATATTCCCAGAAGTGAGATCACTGGGTCAAAAGGCAGGTCCATTTTTAATTTTTTTGAGTTATCTCCCTACTTTTTTCCACAGTGGCATACCAGTCTGCATTCCCACCAACAGTGCAAAAGGGCACTTTCTCCACATCCTTGCCAGCACTTGCTGTTAATTGATTTATTAATAGTAGCCATTATGAAAGGCATGAGGTGGTATCTCATTGTGGTTTTAATTTGCATGTCTCTGCTGATTAGAGACCTTGAGCATCTTCTCACATCTGTATGTCCTTTTTGAAGATGGTTCTATTCAGGGCCTTTTCCCATCTCTTTTTCTTTTTTTATCCTTACCCAAGAATATTTTTTTATTGCTTTTAGAGAGAAGAAGGAGAGAGACAAACATCAATGTGAGAGAGAAACATTTATTGGTTTCCTCCCATAGGCACCTGGAGTGGGGTTCATACGTACCTGGACTGGAGACTGAACCCACAAACTAGGTGTGTGCCCTGACCAGAATCAAACCTTCAACCTTTCACTTACAGGACAATGCTCTAACCAACTGAGCCACACTACCCGGGCTGCCCATTTCTTTTTCTTTTTTCTTTTTTTGAGGGTCTTTACACATTTATTTTTTTATAATTTAGTAATTTTTGTTTTATTTATTTATTTATTATTATTTTATTCAATTGTTGAATTGAGTTGTTTGTTGTCGTGGTGTTGAGATGTGTAAGTTCTTTATATATTTTGGAAATTAGCTCCTTTTTAGATGTATCACTGGTGAATATGCTCTCTCATTCATTACATTGTCTTTTCATTTTGTTGATGGTTTCTTTTGCTGTCAAAAGCTTTTTAATTTGTTGCAGTCCCATTTGTTTAAATGTTTTTGTTTCCCTTTCCTGAGGAGATATAATCTAGCAATATATTGCTATGAGAAATGTCTGAAATTTTACTGCCTATGTTTTTTTGTAGGATTTGTATGGTTTTGTGATTTACATTTAAAACATATCCATGTTGACTTTATTCTTGTGTATGGTGTTAAGTTGTGGTCTAGTTTCATTTTTTGCATGTATCTGTTCATTTTTCCCGACACCGTTTATTGAGGAGACTGTCTTTACTGCATTGTATGTTCTTGCCATTTTAAAAGCATGTCTTCTGATATTTTCTAGTTAAACAATGTCAAAAATAATGGTATTATGCAAAATTCTCTAATTAGCTCAGGTCTCAGAATCAACTGGGAAACAAGAAAGGTCAGGTTGTTTGTATCCACAGTACTTAAAAGAAGTCATGGGGATAAGTACAGCACAGGGAAAGTAGTCAGTAATATCTTAATAACTATGTACACTGACAGGTGATTACTAGACCTATTATGGGGGTCGCTTTATAAAGAATACAAATTTTGAATTAGTATTCTGTATACCTAAAACTAATATAAATTTGCATGTCAACTATAATTTAAAAAAATAAGAAGGAAGGTTTTTTTTTCTTTTGTTTAAATAGCAGCTGGACACTTTAAATGTTTTCTGTGTCTGCCCCCAAAATTACAAAGGACATTTAGAATTCCTTTTCACAATTATGAACCATCCAAGAGTAAACAGAAACTTCATAATAACAGAAAGTAATTATTAATATAAAGGGATAAAATCATATTACCAGAGACCTTTGAAAATCCATTACTAACATCTTATAGCAATGAAATATTAACAGAGGCATTTAATTTGGATGTCATTTTTAAAGAATGCAATTATTTTGTTAATTCTTCATTTTGTTGTTACACACCAAGCAACATTTCCACATCATCAGTAAAAATAAACCTTCTCCCTTCATATTTGCCATTAAAAATGAAACATTAATTCTAAACTGTTATATTATTAAAATATTTAATAAACAATTTTAGAAGACTCTTTGTGCATCCTTTAGGAACATCTGAAAATTTTCCTTCTCTCTTTTTTCTCTTTAACTATTTCTCTGAGATACTCAATAGTTGTACTTATATCTAAATCAAGTATATGGATTTAAAAAATCTGCACTTCAGTTAAGCTATAGTCACCAAGTAAGTTTACAGTCTTGGAATTCAATATTTTTATCTGTCACAAAATGGACTTCCACCTTAGCAGAGAGCAATCGGGCCATTATTGTTTTATTATGTGTGTATTAATTAGTTGTGAAAGTTTTTCATTAATTACTGGTACAACTGTTCCTGTCAGAGTTGCAGAGATTGAATAGTAAAAGTACCTAAACATAAAATAACCAATAACAACAAATAAATAGAATGATAGAAATAGAATGATGGCTCCAGACAGAGTTAGCAAGTGAGTTTTCAGAAAGGCCAAACATAAAGAGAGGTGACACAAAGACAGTGAAATCCCTACTTGCATTGACCAGACACAATCTCTGACTCTAATAAAGCAAATGTTTTACTCAAAATGGAGTCAAAATAATTAGGTTCATCCATGGTGTTCAAAATGTATTTGGAGTGTAAGTCACATAGTTAATTACCTTCATGAGATGAAAGAAATTGTATCTGAGTTCATCACTCCCTCTATAACTCCCCCCGCATTCCTCCCAACTTAAGGACTATAGAATTTCCATGGCTAAGATGAAGTCTGGCAAATTAACCCTGCATTCTGTAACTGTAATGTATATTGATATATTCATAAAAACCTTACACACTTAGAAAGCTAGGTCATTTATGTTATTTCATTGTATTAAAATTACACCCTCTGAGGACATCTGCAGAAGCTACAAATATAAAAGAAAAAGAGCTTTTTCAGTGATTATTTGCTAGAATATCAAGCATAGCATCAAAATAAACAGCTAAGTCTCTATTAACCAAGTATGAATTACCCATAGCATTTTTTTGTCCCAATCTTCCTTTCCCTTGTCCTCTATTGTCTTTCCCTTACCCTTGTAAGCCTAATATAACATGTAATTAAGAAGTTAAATTCAACATCCTCCACTCCAAAAAGTCTTATAATGTATTATGTAACATATAACAAATCTGGTTAAATATATACAATTTATAAATATCCATACCACTGTAAACCTTATTCATGTAATAATCAAGAACTGCTAATATATTATCCCTATTGATGGTGTTTCCTATCATATGACTGCTATATTCCTGCTATTTACTTTCATGTTTCTCATTTTTCATATTTTCTTACCTTCTGCAAAGTTTATTTTTCAGTAATGACAATACTTAAGGAACTGAGATTAGATTTTTTTAACTTTTGATATTTTCATATAGGATAATGAAAGGGAGGGGAATCCAAACCCACCTGCTTTTGGCAGTTCCACATTATCTTACACATAACCAAAACTGCTTTACGGTTTATCAGGGTAGACAAATAACCTCTTTACTGGGTGTACTGGAGACTCTCTCTTAAATGGTAATGCCTGTTTTATCTGTGTTCTACTTACATTCCCAGCTGTAAATTATTCTTCAATAGCCCTCTGCATTTTGAATCCTTTTGTTAGTTGTAAAACTCAGTTGGGGCTTTATATGGTAGCAAAATTCTCCACGCTATCTGCTTTTCTTTTTTGCTTCTACATTGAGGAAAGGTCTAGTCACTTTTCAAATTAGAACAAAAATATTGATGCCTTCTTTTATGTGACTGGTATGCTTATAGTTTGATATTACAGTCAACTCCTACTTAACCATGATACCAATGTATAAAGAGCATAGATAATTGAAATCAATTCACAGATCATCTTGAATCTCTTATTTCAACTTCTTCTTCCATTAAATCTTTTCCCACAGAGACTAATAAATAGCAAAATGGAATGTATAAAGTATTGCCTGTACAGATTTCAGGGAGGAAAGATGAACAAAAGACAGGAGAATAATTTGTATAATTCACAAACTGTAAAATCAATCCAAAACCCCAAGTTGATTTTTGTTAACAACATTTTTAAAACCCTGTAACTGATTATTAAATGCATTCCCTTTTATAATGGGTACATTATAATCAGTGTGTAAAAATTGCTTGACCACACATAGCCAATGCTTAAGTGCACCAGCTTCTAAATAGGCTTAGCATTTAGCTGCAGCCTTTACCTAACCAATTAATTAAAAATTGAACAGAATATAACACATGCAACTTTATTCTACCTTTCATACATGTACCTGACACATAAAAAAAATTAATAAATACTTGGTGATTTATTGAGTCGTTGCTGTGAATTAGCAGTGGAACATGGTGTAGTCTGCTAACACCTTTTTGATCAGTCTTTCCTAATGAAGGATGAAGCACTCACCACTTTAGCTCATATTTCCATAATCATTACACAGAGATACATGTGTCTGAGACTCTTATAAAATATTATTAAATATGTCTATATCAAAATTATAATTTTATTCATAGAAAATAAAGAACAGAAACCTCAGTACCATCAGTGCCAGGACAACCTAATTATAACAATCAAATAACTGAGTAAATGCCTTAGTTTATCAGCTTTAAACCTATAATTGCATTTCTTGTTATATATCTTTGATATTCTGGAGATGGCGGACTTTTCACAATCACATTGTAGATCTTAGATAAATGTAATTAACACAAAAGAACTGCCAGAATACACCAGGAAGTGAAAGGTGATTTCTGATCAATCTTTGGCATTGCAATATATTTGAAAGGTAGGTTCCAGCCAGTGAATGAGTCTGAGGCAATTCTATAGAAACAGTAGATATGACTTGAAAACCAGTAATAATCTAAAGTTTATCTTGATTAATAATGAAATAGCCATCTGCCAAATGCAGGTAGTAAAATGGCAATAATCAGAAAAATGACAGGAAAGTTACTTCTGAACTAATTGTCCTTGCAAGTGAAAAACTAAAGCAGCATGGTACTGCTTAAGCCTTTAAATGGCATTTTTTTCCAATGAAAATTCACACTAAAGGCTTACTGGCATGAAATATAAACACTTTAAAGCACAGTTCTCCATGTGGAGGGCTATTTAGCCCAGGGTTTCCAAATTAAATCAGTATTGCCTAAAGAGACATTTCAAATTGCTGTGCCTTAGAATTGTATTCTTCAATCGGTGGGATAGGAGTGAAGGCTGGGAATATGTATTTTATGAACCTCTGTATTGAAGTGCCTGGTGTATTGTCTAAATGCTCAATAAATTTCTAGTGAATACAAGAACAAATAAAAAAATAAAGCACAGTTCTCTGACATTTTTTCTGAGTTTGAACATACATCCCAGGCAACATATAGAGCCAGTAACTCCAAGATAATTATAAGTCTCAAAAATAGGCATATAAATTTAATAACAAAATATTGTCACTTTATATATGCTTTCATTCATATCTAACAAACCTACAAGGTTCTACAGTAAGATGATCTCAAATTGTCTTATTTAATAAATGACTTGTAGAGGACATGTTAGAACATTGGAAAACTAGACTGATGAGTGCTTTTCTCCTTATTTGCATTAATGAAATCTTAAGAAAAATAAGATGAAAAGTCTAATTAGATACTGAGAAACACAACTTATTATGTGGAGATGGCAAACTAAATACTTACAGAGAAATGCTTATATATACTAAGTTGTTATTAACAAGCAAATACATTAACCAAGATTTAATTAAATTTGCTACAAAGGTGTCAGTGCAGATTTGAAAAGTAGCAACAAGTGTTATGTAATTTATCAATGAGATTTTAGCACTCTAAGCTTTGTCTTACTGTATATTGTCATCATAAATTCTCTTTTTGCTCATCTACCTTTACAGTTTTGAAAATAACTTGTATTGACAACTTTTTTGGTACTTGACACATCTCATCTTTTTACGGAGGGCTTGTTTCTCTCTCTGTGCACATACACAAGGATCTATCAGTTATCTAGTCACACCAGAAATCGGCATGAATAAAACACGGTAAATAACATTTCCATTAGTCTGAACTGACAGTCACTGTACTCTGGAAACAAACTCGAAACAAGCTGGCCATTGATATTACGGATATATGGGGTTTGTAAAGGAAAGTGTTAATAAGTAAAACCAATCTATGTCTGCACTTATATTTAATCAAAAAGCAAAATTAACATAAAATGACTAATTTTGTCATATGTCATGAATTCTGACAAGGTACAATCCTTCAGTAAAATAGGAATTATTTTCCTCCACAAAGTACAAATGTCTTTGAAAATATTACCAGTGTAACAGGTAGGTAAACAGACTATTTGTGTATTGTTCCAAAAAGCAAACAATTTGACTCTCAACAGTGTAACTAATAAATATGCACTTAACTACATTAGAATAGTGTAAAATCATGCATAAGAAAATAATCCTTCTCCAATGTCCCTTTTTTACTCTAATTTTTAAACACTGACTTCATTCATGTACAGTAGCAGACTGTAATCATTTTTACCCACCTTAAAAACTCTGCATCTAGTGTGCTTATTTATAAAAAGAAATATTTTCTATCTTTCTACCTACATATTATTAACTATAGATATATAGCCAGATAAAGGTTCTGAAGTATTCCTAAGGAGTTTCCCTAGTGACTTTGCACTCACAGAAAACGCAGTCTCTGTCATTTTCTATTACAGTTTCTACACTGAGTAGATGGTACCTTCTACTATACTAGTGATCGTACTACAGCATAAGCATTTTCAAAACAAATACACACTAAACAAGGAAGAAGCTGGACTATTAACTGGGTTCAGTGACATTAGCATAATCCTTTATTCTAGACCTCATCGGCATTCCCGTGAACCTGCCTGAAAACTCTCCACAAGTGCTGCATACGTGCATGATTTCTGCCTGCACAATATCATGTAATTTTAAAGAAGAAAAAAACATCTAAACCAAGAAATTGAAAGCTAAGCAAATATAAAACCAATATATCAGGCAGCACATAAAGAAGTATATAGACTCGCCTGTGTTTCTCTAGTGAAGCATTCTATTTCAACTGCACTTCTTGCTAAGCAGATTCCGGCAGCGTGCTTATTGTGAAGCTCAGTCAGCTTCATTTAATCAGGCTTAAGAGAAACTACTGTATGACAGAGCATATGAATACATTCAGAGTGAACTCACAAGTGACTAAATCCAACAGGATTCACCATCCCCACCTCAAAACCAGATGAAAAAAATTACATTAGAAGCAGAACATGTATGCCAAATGTGTAGAAAACATTACCTTCTGTCCAAGATATGCTGAGGTATCTTCCTTGCCTAACAGTTTTGATTATAATACTTTCCCACTGCTACTACAGAATTAGAGAGGAGGGGACAGAAGAGGAGAGAAAAATATAAGAGAAAAAAGGAGAAAGAGGGGAAGGGAGGGGAGGGGAGAAATGTTTCCCTCTCAGAGCATTGCAGAGAAAGAATGTGCTACCAGTTTGCAATGTAGCCCCAAAATAAGTTATGGTCTGCCTTGTGTGTGTATGTGTGAATTATTTTTTCACCAGACCAATAATAAGCACAATTAGCCATGTGGGTTACCTATTACACTTTGTTTGCTGCATAACACCCTCAATGAACTTAGAGCAGTAATACATTGAGTCAGAAACTAATCTAGTTTATATGCCCTTACAATTAGCTTCAATACCAAGATCTGTGTGTTAGACTCCCAGAAGTATAAGACTGAAGGTCCGTCGGAACAAATCAGGCTTATGGGTCTTTAGGCTCAAAATTGTCTGAAGCCTTCACATCTCAGTCAATTCAAGAATGTGTCTCTTCAGCATAAGAGAAAACAGCTCAACTGATTGTCTTATCTTTGTTAGAAATAGGCTGCTATTCAAATTTAAAGAAACATGTAAATACAATCATTTAGTTGGCATCAGCAATAAAGTTGCAGAGCTAAACCTTATAATTCAGAAAAGATACATGAATCTTAGGATATATGATTGTAATTTGAATTTTAGAATATTATTTTCAGAATTTCGGAGCACAGAATAAAACACAATAATCATAATCTTGTCAATGTTGAATAAATGTCTTTCTTTCTCCCAAATACTTCATTGTACATTGGCTCAGCATGGAAGTTTTTATTTAGCTCCCAAAGGTAATTATTAATTATACCATTTTTAAAAAATATTAAGTATATAGCCTTCTTGTACTCATCCTCATATTATTTGCCACAGGTAGATAAGAGTAACCACCCAAAATAACAGGAAGATGGATTAAAGCATCCCCAGCTCCATTTTCATAGGGTTTTCAACAAGTTATTGTAATATATTAGGGCATACATTTTTGGAAACAGACTACATATTATAAAGACAAACCCCCCTTTATATATCTACAAGGTGCACATACAGTTAAGGCAGGGAACACTGATTCTAGGAATATAGGGCTACTGTCTTTTGCATCTTTATGGTGATTATAAACATCCTCTTTTGCTCAAAGGGATTTGCAGTCACTTCAGGATTTAGTATCTCTTTGCCCAAAGTGCTCTGTGACTTTACCTTGCCCAGAAAGGAACTAATTGAGGGTCAACTTAGCATATTCCAGTGTAGACAGTTTTCTGTCTGTGATGGCCAAGTTAGGGAAAAAATCACTCATTCTGACTAATTTGTTATAAAACTTCAGTAAACCAACTTATGAAGACCCTTCAGTAATGAGTCACTCCAATCAGCACAGTATTCAGGATAGCTAATGTTTATTTCTTAACCATTCTCCTTCAGAATAAAACAATCTTATCTTTATCTTCATTTTGATTGAGACTGATATATACTAAAGTAAAAAGAAATAAAAATTAAAACAAAACCTAATTAATAGGTGTATTCATTTATTTCCATGTTTCAAACAAATTAAAGTTTGGCACTTGAAAACATCGTTGTTCCTTAGAATTTTTTCCTGTCTCTTTAAGTAGAGAAAAAAATTATTGAAGTATAATGGGCATACAATAGTATATTTTTTGCCAGAGGAGAGAGGGATGGGGAGTAGTTGAAAAAAAATCTATGTACTTTTTTAACCTTTTCTTTTTGGCTAATGTTTTAATGAATTAGGGACATAATTTGGAATCTGAATAGTATATTGTTTTTATGCAATGATGCTCTAAAGGTCTGATTCCTCCCTTGTTAAATAAATCTAGATTGATGTTCTTTGTGAGTTCATTTTCTGGGCTTTATTGCTTTTCTGTCTCTTCCTCATCTTTTGTCAGACTGTCAGCTGTCAGTTTGGCTGTCAGTGTGCCTGCCTTTTGTAGCTCCTCTTCTCACTTTAATACACAGAGGATTTAGAAACCAGATAACCAGCCTCTTGAGAAGTGTAGAGATAAAGATTCAAAGGGGTTCTCCTTTGAATATCATGCATTGGCTTTTAACAATCATTTTCATTGCCTAGATAATATTTTTATTTCTTTATTGGTTCCCAATGTTATTCTAAAAAGGTGAAGTTGCTGAATTGCTAAGTCTAGTTAGGTAGAGTTATTGTAGATAATTCTGGATACACGTGTCTAGGAGACACATCCATTTAAAGATCTTCATCTACTCCTTAGCCAACTTGCATAAATCTTGTGAGGGGGAAAATAACTTCACAACATGTGTATTATGAAATAACAGTCCCTGAGAAAGTTACTCAGGTCTTGAAAGCTTGTTGTCTGTTATAATGGTTACCAGACAATGTTTATTGGTATATGTTGTGTATAGGAGGTTTTGTACACAGGAATAAATAACTGAAGAAAGTGACAGCTCTATCCTCTTAAAAATAATGAAGACAAATCACCTTAAAAATAATAAAGTTACAGGTGATACAATTTTTTAAATGGGGTTTCTTTCAGCACACAGCCATATTAGAGTAATTCATCTTTCTGTGTAGTTACATAGCATAAGGAGTCAGAAGAACTGGGGTCTTCTCCTGATTTTGACACTAATATGCTGTATGACTATAGGCAAGTCATTTAACCTCTATATGCTATGTTCAAGTCTCTTGGCCCTATGGGTATTACAGGATAATTGTGAGGATAATGTCAGATTATCTTTTTAGAAGCCCTGTCATAAAAAAAGATAAAATACCTCTGTAAATGTGACATATTATCACTGTCAGATAAACTGAACAGGAAAAAAAACCCAAACCACATAGAATCATAAACATTAAAATTATAAATTATACAAGGGACTCCTACATTTCATAACTGGAGAAACTGAGACCTAGAAATTAGAAGTGACTTACCTAGAGTAATCTAATACCAAAACAAACAGAAACAAAGCAAGCTACTAATTCTGTGATGGGTTTTGTGTCTCCTCTATAAAGTCAGTGGACACAAAAACACAACTGTGAGCAGCTAAGAAGTGTGTTATAAAAACCCAAATTGAAGGGACCAGTGAGAGGCTGTTATATAGGCTCATTTTTACCAAGTCATGAGGCATGCTTGTTTCATACATAGGAGAAACCACACAGACAACTCAGCCCAGACATTTTGTTTGTCATCACTAACTCACAACATGAGATGGAGTCCAAATCTACAAAGAATAAACATTTTAACTGGCCTCCAGCTCAGCAGTGGTCTGTGAAAACACCACTGGAAAACTAATATCTTTTGGGAGGCTTTCTGGGTCTCATAGAACAGACACCAACTGGGAACTGGACAGAAGGTAAAAGAAAATGTGGAGAACAAGCTATTGTCAAGCTTTCTAAGCTGATCTGCTCCATGTCTGCACTTGAACACATGGGCTGTAAGGATAAATAGGAAAGTAGATGCAGGGAACGAAGTTAGGAGAGAGTATGTGGAGGAGGTCCAGCAATATGCAGGGCAATTTACATGTACCATATGATGTATTTACTATATCCATTTAAGGAATATAGTGATAACATAACTTACAAATGTGCCAGACACAGTAAATGTACTTCAAGTACAATTTAGTCCTTAAAATTGATTTAGAGTTGTATTATCAATCTCATTATTATCTCATTATTTTATATTGCTACAGCATTATCTTATATGATATAATTATTTCCATTTTACAGATGAAGATGTAAGGCTAGAGACATTAAACCAAGTAAAAAGTAACATATCATACATATGACAATAGACATATCAAAAGTTGTTCGATGTAACTAATTATCACAGAGATGCAAATTAAAGCCAAAATGTAATATCACCTCACACCTGCCAGAATGGCTATCATCAATAAATCAACAAACAAGTGTTGGTTAGGATATGGAGAAAAAGGAACACTTTTGCACTGCTGGTGGGAATGCACATTGAGGCAGCCACTGTGGAAAACAGTACGGAATTTCCTCAAAAAATTAAAAATGGAACTGCCTTATGACCCAGCAATTCCACTTCTGGGAATATATCCTCAGAAACCGAAAACACCAATTCAAAAGAACACGAGCAGCCCTATGTTCATAGCAGCATTATTTACAATAGCCAAGATGTAGAAACAGCCTAAATGCCCATCAGTAAATGAGTAGATAAATTAGCTGCAGTACATTTAAACAACGGAATAGTACTTGGACATAAAAAAGAAAAAGAAAATCTTGCCTTTTGCAACAGCATGGATGGACCTGGAGATAATTATACTATGTGAAATAAGCCAGTCAAAGACCAATACCATATGATCTTACTCATATGTGAAATATAATGAACAAAATAAACTAAAAAACAAAATATGAACAGAGGCAAGGATACAGAGAAAAGGCTGACAGCTGTCAGAGTGGAGGGGCTAGGGAGGCTGGATGAAAAAGGTGAAGGGATGAAGTAAATAAAAAAAACTCAGACAACAGTATGGTGATTACCAGAGGGAAAGTCAGGTATGAGGAGTTAGGAGGTGGTAAAGTGGGGAAAATGGTGGTAGAAGGGAACTTGATTTGGGGTGGTAGAAACACAATACAATATACAGATGATGTATTATAGAATTGTACCCTTAAAACCTATATAATTTTATAAACCAATGTCAGTCCAATAAATTCAATAAAAGACTTTAAAAATAACATGTCAAAGTCCACACAGCTAGAAAGTAGCCTGGATTCAAACCCAGGTCTGACTCCAAATTCCAATACTTAAACATTGTACTACAGTGAATGTTGAGCTAATTTTAAAATAAAATATAATAGAAGACTGTATCTGGAGTTTAGCCAGATCTTTGACAGGATCTCTCAAGAGATCCATATGAATCAGATGCAGAAATATAGGGTAAATAACAATGCAATCAAGTGAATTAAATCTGATAAGGCAGTTAGTTCAATATAAGTCAATAACATAATGTGTTCTCCTAAATCCAGTGAACTCTTAGACTGTTAATAAAAATATAATACCCTGAACAAGGAAGATACATAAATATTTAATGAATGATACAGTGAATGAAGGACTAAGTAAAATTGACAGTCATTTATTCACTATTAGTGAGATCAATGGAGTGCCTACTATGTATTGTACCAAGCTCTGTGTGCAAAGACTCGGTTTGAACCCCAATTTCACTACTTAATTGCTGGATAAACTTGAACTAGCTACTTAATAAGCTTCTGCGAAAACTCCTGTACAAAATGTAAAGGCCTATATCGCAGTACTAGAGGCAACCTCATATCCTGATACCAGAAACAATAATAATGAGATCTGGAGCAGAAACATACACTGGATGTTATTCTAAACACCAGATTTTAAGAAACACCTTCTCTAGATTAGAGCATGAGAATAGCAGTTAACCTTTTTTGAGCACTTGTGAAGTGCCAGCCACTATTCCAAGTGCAATATATGTATTATCTTCTTTAATCTTCACTACAACCCTCTAAGTTAAGTATTATCTTTGTTCTATGCTATGAAGAAACTGAAGATCATAGAGGAAGAACTGAATAAATATTAGTTATTTGTAGAGAGAGCATTGGGTAAAAAAAATCAAGATGTCTAGATTTAAGCCTTAAGTACACCAATAGCTTGAAAAGTTTTGCTTGTTTTACTCTTTAGCCTTGTATTGATCAAAAAAATAAAAATTGCCTGACTAGACTCTCTCTCTTCCTCTTCTTGCTCTCTCAATAAAATCAATTAAAAGACATATCCTTGGGTAAGCATTAAAAACATAGGAAAGTAGCACTCTAAATCCAGCCGAGAACAGTACCTTGTCCCTCTTCAGCGCTACTTTTATATGCACTTAACTAAGGGGTAACTTGACCCAGACTCATGTTCCGACCTGCTGGACGGAGCTTTAAACTCATTTAAAGGAAAGTATTTTGTATACTTTGTGCACTGGTCATTATTGGCTTGTTTCCAAGGCAACTACTAGCCAGAGTGATAGGTTTTATTTGTTCCCCATTCTGAAAGTCAATTTTCCTTTCCATTCCCCATACCCCACCCTACCATCAGCACCTTCCTGGAACACAGCGGGCTACTACTTAATGGATGCACTCACTAAAGACTAACTTAATGTTCTTGATGAAGTTACCACTGCTGTCTTGATGTTCTGAGGATGGAAGCTATAAGTTCTGGAACATGTAGCGATAGATTTTATGGTGGCTTACAACATTCCAATTAAGGATAAATAACTGCAAAGTGAGGACATAGAAAAAGGAGAACCCTTGTGCACTGTTAGTGGGAATGCAGATTGGTGCAACCACTGTGGACAGCATTATGGAGACTCAAAAAATTAAAAATAGATCTGCCTTTCAAACCAGCGATCCCACTTCTGGGAATATATCTGAAGGAACCTAAAACACTAATTCAAAAACACATAAGCACCCCTATGTTTATTGCAGCATTATTTACAATCACCAAGATATGGAAGAAGCACAAGTGCCCATCAGTAGATGAGTGGGTAAAACAACTATGGGTCATTTATACAATGGAATACTACTGGGCCATAAAAAAGAAGAAAATTTTACCCTCTGCAACTGTATGGATGGACCTAGAGAACATTATGCTAAGTGAAATAAGACAGTCTGAGAAAGACAAATACCACATGATTTCACTCATGTGTGGCATCTAATGAACAAACTAAACTAACAAGGATAATGTGGATAGATCATAGAGAGCAGGATGACAGATGGGGGGAAAGGTTAGCAAGAGGAGGGATTGAGCAAAAAGGAAAAAGGACTCATGGACATGGAAAACAGTGTGGTAACTGCAGTGGGGGGAAAGGGTAAAAGGGGACTAAATGGTAATGGAAAAGTACAGTGAAGATTATATAAAGGAGGATATGCATGAACATATTAGTTAATGAAGATCACATCAATAGCGTTCATCTATAATTCTTGTTTATTGCACACAGATTCCCTTCTAAAGATTCCACAATGATTCAGAAAAGTTATATTGTGTTTTTCTAAAGTATACATGGGTGTCATGGTAAGTAGAAAAGACTTTCATTAGTAATGATGATAACTAACATCTATTGAGTGCTTATTATACACCAAGGACTCTTTTAATCACCTGTTCACTAATAGTGAGGAGCCAGTGTTATGCCCATTTTGTAAAAAGTCAAGCAAGGCACAATGAGATTTGTAGCTTGGGTAAGGTCAAAGAGTTAAGAAAGGCGAGAGCTACGATTGCAGATTTAGGTATTCTGCATAAAAGCCCTCATCACCATTTCTCAATTTTAGACAGTAGTTTCAAGTTTGAAGAAAGCTGAATTCTAATCATGGCTTTGCTATTCCTTAGTCAAGTAATTACAACTCATTGTACTCCAGTTTCTTCATATGTAAAATAATAAGGTTGAGTTAAATGTTCTCAAATGCCTTTTCTAGCTTTAGCTGTTTATGGTTATGTGCACACACATGTACACACAAAGGTATTTCTGTAGAGCAGTCCTTCATTTGCATAGTAATTATCATATTCACAAAGATAAATACTGGCTTTGCTTTCTCATAATTAAATCATATATGAGCTCCTATATATCATTCTACCCTTTTCATATGCATAATTCATTATAAAGATAAAAGTAAACAAGAAGGGCTTATAGTCTACTGTATCCTATTTCTATTTGTATCATTTTAAGAACCCTTCTGATAGAAATAATCAGGGTTCAACCATTGCTCTTATTGTGGGCCATTCACAATATTGCCTCTTTCCTATGCTATTATTTTCAAAGACACAAGTATTTGTTCTTCCTTCAATAGGGTAGAAAATAATTGCATGACCTCCTGTAATAATGACCTAGTCATATTACCATAATGACCTTCCTTTAGTTTTAATGTTTAGTCCCAACTATTTCTGGCAATCTGCTGTTCCTTTCCATAGGCAAGTGGGTAGGTAAGAATAACTAGACAGAAAACCATCATGGTACCCTTGTTTCCAGCTGGGGAAATTCTTAGTGACCAGAGTGATGAGGCTTTGTCTACATCTAGTCAAGCCAGTCAGTGTTCTCTAATTTAAATTTAGGAAATAAACAGTTGAGGTTTATGTTTGACAAATGTGTTGAACTGTTAAATACTTTAAGAATAATCTGTATATATGTACATGTGTGTGAGTGTGTGATTTAGTTAATTTCAAGCAAAGCAGTCCCCAGGGTAAATCTGTTTTGCTGAGCTCAAGTTCAGTGGGATATTTACAAAATCAAAAAACCATTTACTTGCAAAGAGAAGGAATAGATTGAAAGCATTTTTGAGAACAAAGCTTAAAGTCAAAACAACCACTCTTTTAAAATAAAACATATTCATTAAGAGTGATTGTATGAAGGTTAAGAGCCTGTTGAATTTGTTAAGCTTTCATTAGGATTGTAAATGCTATTTACCAAAATATTAACTTCCCAGTGGGCTGGCATTTTGCCACACAAAGAAGTCTGAGGTTTTTCATATTATGACATTTTCATTGGTCAAGGGAAGTTGTGTACACTCTTCTATTATTTTCAATACACTCCATCTTTAAGATTTTTATGGGCAGCAGGAGAGATTTGGGGAGAGGTGGAGGAGGATATAGGTGGGGATAAATGGTGATGAACAGAGACTTGACTTGAGGTAGTGAATACAGAATAAGGTATACAGGCAATGTTTTATGGAATTGTGCACCTGAAACTTATATAATTTTGTCAACCAGTATCACACCAATAAATTCAATAAAAAAGAAAAAAAGAGTGATTTTTCAGTTCATTACTGGAGTTTTAAAAGCCAAAGATGGTGTTTTGATGTTTCTGGTCCTTTTTCTATGTAGTGCATGGAGAAGACAACTAAGGTAACTCAAAGATTAAACATAGAAAATTATAAGGTAGAAAAAAACTAGAAGACATAAATAGTATATCTAAGAATATATAATATTCATAACACTGCCATTTATTATCTGTATGAATTTAAGAAAGTGTCTTTACCTTTCCAGGTCTAAATTCCCATTTGCAAAATGCTAGATGTTTTTTCATGGGAATAACCAAAAAAAGCCGAAATAATGCCTAATCCAACAACTCAAATGTGAAGACATTTTTGTGAGACAGAACATAAGAAAAGCTGATTTAATCATGTCATATTTATGTGATTCATATAATTGTGCATATATTTTTGAATGACCAAGGAATTCTGTAGGGCTTCTAGTGATGATAGATAAATAGATACATGCATACATACATGCACATATACAAACATACATACATACATACTATGTACTAGGTACTATTTTATCTATACAACAATCTTACAAGGTAGGTATTAGCATTACCATTTTACAATTGACTAGACCTAAGTTTAAAGATATTAAGCAGTTTACTCTCAGGTCACACAATTTATCAGTTGTAAAGCCTAGATTAGGAACCAGATGTATTAAAGCTAATACCAAAGTCCATGTTCTCTCAACCATACCACAATAATTTAAAATTATAAAAACATATATATGTACACATACTTATATATACATGTGTTTAATGTTTTGGTGAGAGAATCATATTTATAAAATTTCTAATGGAAATTTTCAAATATATAGAAAACTAGAGATAATAGTATAGTTAATTCCAATGTATCCATTACCCATTTACAACAATTTTTTAACATTTTACTTATTTCATATATTCACCCCACTCCTTTCCACATTTACCTTTTTCCCCATGAGTATTATAAAACAAATCTAAGATATGTCATTTATATCAAAACATGTAGGTATGCAGCTTTTACTGATAAAGACTTTGTTTTCTTTTTTTAAAGATTTTATTCATTTATTTTTAGACAGAGGGGAATAGAGGGAGAAAGAGAGGGAGAGAAACATCAATGTGTAGCTGTCTCCCACCCCCCCACTGGGGACCCAGCCCCCCACTGGGAATTGAGCCGGTGACCCCTTGGTTCACAGGCCAGTGCTCAATCCACTGTGCCACACCAGGCAAGGCAAGATTTCTTTTTGTCTTTTTTAACATACTGCTCTCATGCTATTATTACAGCTAACAAAATTAACAATGATTCCTTAATACCTCCTAATACCCAGTTGAGTGTAGGACACAGCAATGTGAGCTGTCCAAATAACTTTCTTCTAAAATATCTTTAGACACTGTCTTACTTATAAAATAACCATCCTTGAAATAATATCAAAAGTCTATGTAGTTACATCATTTGCTAGAAGGGCAGTCCAGACATAAAGAAGAGGCAAACCTGAAGAAGTCTCAGGAATTAGTGATTATTTTAAAGGAAGCCTATATATGCAAGTAGTCAGTATCACTTTGGGCCAGTAGAGAGTGTCTGACCACAGTATATCAGAGCAGAACTTAACTCAAGGGAAGAACAAGACTAAATTAATGGAAAGAGGAGTTTAGAGCAAGAACCCAATTTCCACAGTATTTTCTACCACAATAGAAAGTTGGAGCAGAAAGACTAATTTGGTATTAAACTTATGTGTTACTGATTTAGCCTCCACAAGTTCTTCCTCACTGGGAACAAGGTTGACTCCAGAGCTTGAGCTAGGCCTGAATCAATAGTTAGGGACTATTTTCTCCCTCTCTGGTATTCCTGAGCTAGCAGGAGTAGCAATAGGATTTAGGGGTGGAATGGAAGACTGGATATCGTGTAGGGAAGGGAATATCATCATATCTATGGACAAGAGTATTGGCATGTGTGCCACAACTTTGTGAGAGATACAGAGAGAGAGAACAAGCACATAAAACTAGGGGGCTCAAGCTATGATTTTTAAGGAGGAGAAAACTCTTGAAATATGATCTCACCTTTAGCAGGAACCTAAACAACAAAACAAACAGACAAGCAAAATATAACCTAAGACACTGAAATAGAGAACAGGCTGACAGTGACCAGAGGGGAAAGGGGAGGGAATTTTCGGGGAATTTCAGGGGAAAAGGGGAAGGGTTTACAAGAACAAATATAAAGGACACATGGACAAAAACTAGGGGGATGGAAATGGGAGGGAGGGGGAGAGATGGGTGGGAGGGTTGGGATGGGAGTAAAGGACAGAAAACTGTACTTGAACAATGATTAAAATAAAATTTTTAAAAAGTTGATGTTTCTTTAATCCCTATGTATTACAGATAAAGTGAGAGAATAACAATTATATGTACCCCCTTTTTATGGACCCTTGTGGTAAAATGAGATGAATACTAGGTCAAGGAAAGGACACCTCTTTTCCTGTACCCCTGCTTCCTCCAAGTCAGTTTGTAAGTGATTGCTGTCTGGTAGGGAATTTTACTAATTGCTGAGATCTTTCTGGAGTTTTCTCTTTTCTGGCTCTGGAATGAAGAAATTGGACTGGCTTCAAATGATCTAATATGGCAAATAGGTTTCTAGAGGTCTTCCCTGAAGCCACTAAGGACATCCTTCCAAAACAGGATTACTGCAAAGTAGGAGTTAGTAACTACAAAGAGGTTTGAGATTTATCTGAGAAAAATCAAAGTCAGTAAAATAACTGAATGGTGAGATTAACATTTCAAGAAATGTAAACCTGGGGAAATAATGCTCACTGTGTCTCTCAGTCCTGTCCCCCTGAATAGTTTCTGTGTTAGCCAGACATAGTATCCTAGCTATGTTTTAGAATACTAAAAACTCTACTCTAGGATACAATGAAGAGTTTATTACCTTTAATGAAATGAAATATCCCTGAAAACCATTTTATGACCTCTTTTTCTCTCGGTAACTCTATCTCAACAAGCAATTTCCTGATACTGATTTGGTGTCCCTCACTATTAGAAAAAAAAATTTATGTTTTGAGTAGAGGAAATAAAAAGCTATAAAGTGATTAATAAATTTGATGCTGGTATCAGATCTAATACTGGTAAATAAACATGTTTATTATATTATTTTTTCATTAGATTCCACATATAACTGAGGTGAGATAATATAGCATTTGTCTTTCACTGACTGGTTTATTTCATTTAGCTTAATAATCTCCAGGTTAATTTATAAAGTCTCAAAATATAAGATTTTTCCTTTTTATGGCTGAATAGTATTCCATTGTGTAAATGTACCACAGCTCTTTCATCCACTCATCTACTGATGAGCACTTGGCTTGTTTCCAGATCTTGGCTATTGTAAATCATGATGCTATGAACATAGTGGTGAACAATTGCACAAAATGTGAGCAAATCACACATTTTCTTTCAAATTAGTATTTCAGGATTCTTAGGATATAGTCCCAGAAATAGTATCACTGGGTCATAAGGCAGCTCCATTTTAATTTTTTGAGGTAGCTCCACACTGCTTTCCACAGTGGCTGCACCAGTCTGCATTCCCACCAACAGTGCACTAGGGTTCCCTTTTCTCCACAACCTTGCCAGCTCTTGTTTTTTGATTTGCTTATGATGGCCATTCTGACCTGTGTGAGGTGGTATCTCATTGTAGTTTTAATTTTCATCTCTCTTCTGGCTAATGATGCTGAGCATCCTTCATATGTCTCGGAGCTCTCTGTCTGTCCTCCTTGGAGAAGTGTCTGTTCAGGTCCTTGCCCACTTTTTTTAATTGGATTTTTTGTGTTCTTGGTGTTGAGTTGTATAAATTCTTTATATATTTTAGAAATTAAATCCTTATCAAATGTATCATTGGAAAATATGTTCTCTCACAGTGGGTTCCCTTTTCATTTTGTTGATTGTTTCTTTTGCTGTACACAAACTTTTTAGTTTGATGCAGTCCCATTTGTTTATTTTTCCCTTGTTTTCCTTGCCTGAGGAGATATATCAGTTAAGTATTCCTATGAGAGATGCCCGAGATTTTTCTGCCTATGTTTTCTTCTAGGATTTTTAGGGTTTTACAACTTACATTTGTCTTTTATTCATTTTGAGTTTATTATTTTCTATAGTGTAAGTTGGTGGTCTAGTTTCATTTTTTATGCATGTACTTGTCCAATTTTGTCAACAGTATTTATTGAAGAGAGTGTCTTTACTCTAGTGTATGTGAATACACACACACATATATATATTACACAGAGACACGACAACAGTATGGTGATCGCTAGATAAAAAGGGGTTGGGGTAAGTGAAAGAGACTAAAGGGGGAATAAATGGGGACAGAAGACTTTAGTTTGGGTATTGAGCACATGATGCAGTGTGCAGATTATGGGTTTTTTTAGTTGTACACTTGAAACTTGTTTGGTTTTATTAATCAATGTCTCCCCAATAAACTCAATTAAAAATAAAATAATAAAAAGACAATATAGTATACATTAACAACATTTCTTTAAATAAAAAAGTCAACAGAACAGCATAAAATGGGAAAAAATAAACTGTGAAGGCCAGAGTTCTAGGGGAATTTGAGACCTTTTTGTTCCAGTTTTAGTGTACTAAATGTTTTATTTTTTTTACTTGAAAAAGCATTACATTATCAATCAGGATAGCAAGAGGCTCACTTTTCAGAATGTGGAATTGAAGTTTAGATTATATTTTATAGTTTTTCCATGACACTCTATCTCATTAACTGGGCTATGATTTCTCGCAATAATAAATGGCACACTTTGGATGTCAGTCTTTTCTGTTGGTGATAATGATTGTTCTCTTTTTATTAGATTTCAGTCATATGTATAAATGCTAATACTTCACTTGTTTCCTGATACTGGGCCAAGTTTTCCTAGGAATGTATATTATATGACTTTCTAATTAAAAATGGCACTGTGTTTTAATAAAAGACCACAATTTTAATGATTCATATAATGAAGTGACATAAGCAAGTCACTAACTTCTATGGGTCTCAGTTGCCTCAACTATAAAAGAAAGAATAGGTAGTATCTTACATTTTAAAGGACAAGATTATTTAAAACAATCATTCTCTATTTTTTTATTTGTATGAGATGGAAGGATAAAGGGAATTTTATTGTATCTTTTCCTTTAACACCCACCAATATCAACAATAAGAATGGAAAATGAGGAAAATAAACTCTAGCTTTGATAAAAGAAGTAAATGGCTGCAATCCCAAATCACTAACCAGGACGCCTAACTTCTAGGTCCCATGAAATTAAGATTAGACTAAAGGAGGTATCTGGACATTTAAACTGGCCTCCATAGTCCTTGGGTAGATTTCCACAAAAGCAATTTGATAGGTTTTCTGAAGTCTGTCAGCCTCCATTTTAACTGCCCCCCAACTTTTTAACCATGCTTTCCCCTTCTTGAACACTTTATCCATCCCTCTTAAAAGGAATTAACATTGTCTATGGTTTATTCGAGGAACTTGAAAGCTATTTATCTTTGATGTCTTAAATATTTCCCTGGGATATATATCTGGAACTGTATGTTTTCTTTTTGATATATACTTATGTTCTTTTACTGCTCTTATTTTGCAATATCTAAGTGCATGTTTAATGCAGGTTCTTTTTTGATGATACTTCATATTACATGGGAATGGTATTTTGGGTGAATAATAAGATGAGGAAAGGGGTGAGAACCAAGGGTACCTGAAACTTGAGAGTTCTAATTTAGGAGCACCTCTCACCAGTTCTGTTATTTTCGTTTTCCTTAAGTATGTCAAGCTTTGATTTTCTATGTTTTAGAGATAGATGGGACTCACATCATGACCCTTTAATTCACAGGCTTTTTATAGGCTTTCAGTGCTATGATATGGCAATTGCTCTTTTCCTCTCCCATCTTTACCCCACTCCTTCTCTGGAAGTCTTCTTTGGCTAAGAAGTTAGTGGCAAACCATAAAATGAAAATGTCATTGCCATGGTTTTGACTTCAGCACCATTTTCCTTGCAGTCTTAAGAATATTTTTATTATGGAAATTTTCAAGCATACAAAAATGTATGGATAATAGTACATATTTAATACTATTATCACATCCAACAAAACTTAAAAGTAATGCCTTACTATCTTCAAATAACCAGTCTATGTCCCATTTTCCCATATTGTCTTGAGTGTTTTCTTTCCACAGTTGTTTTGTTTGAATAAGGATTTAAATCAGAACCAACTGATGCATTTAGTTGATATGTCTCTTAAATATCTTTAAATCTTTAGATCACTCTCACTTTTTTCCATATAATTTGCTGGCTGAATAAACTGAGTCATTTGCCATGTAGAATTTCCCACACTCCAGATTTGGCTGATTGATTCTCAGGTGGCTTTAATGTTTATCTTTACCTCTAATTCCTTCTATAGTGGTAATTAGACCAATAGACTTGACTAGTTTTGGTGTTCAAATACTTTCTCTGCAATTCTAAGATATCCCACTTGGTCTCTCCAAGGTAGTTCCATATTCTCCATGTGTCCTATCCACACTCTGAATCTCATAACTTTGTCCAAACAGCAAAGTATAAGGGAAAGGTTAAAAAGGTGTAGTTGACAGAATGTCCCTAAACATAGAAATCAAAGACATGGCAAATATAGGAGAAAAGATAATATAATTTGACAATTACCCCAGGATGTCCAACACTTAATTAATAGGTATTCCAGAAGCAGAGAGAATGATTAAGAAGAAATTATCAAGGAATTAATTCAATATGCTGAATGAAACAAATTCACACAACAGTGGCTTATTATAGTGAAATTATACACACAAAATGCCTATTAGCAAAAGACCACCAGAACACACCTGTAATTGAAAATTTGGGTTTATTATTCATTGCAGCAACTGAGAACAGACACCATTAGGGAACTGTGCAAGTATTATCTTTAGAAAAACAGCATCCTAATTTTTCCCATTTATTTTTTCTTAATCAGCATTATTTCTGACAATTAATGATAGCTTCTTTAAATTTCTCCCAGGCTTTTTCTTTGGTACATTATTTATGTCACAATTTGTAGTAAATTGTTTATTAATCTATACTTATATATACAGTATGTGTAATTAAGCATACACAGAAGTGAAAGTATACAAAAAGTAATAATTTAAGATGTTTAACTATAGCTTTAAAATAAAACTAACTTATAACAATATTAAATGAAACAATATGACATAATAAATTGACCAGTCTATTTATCTGGTCTAGATATTCATACAGTGTGCACATAACAACTGAGTTATTTTTGGTCAGTTAATCTTTGAAGTTTCTCAAGAGAAGAGAAAAATAGGAAGTAAAACAGAAAAAAAAATGACAGGCTACTAGCTTCAAGCAAATAGCTAATTATTTCCTCTCTGCAAATAGAAAGAAGTTTCAATATAGAAAAAATGTTGATACATGCACACACAAGAGAGAGTTCACACAGCTAATCTGATACAACATGGGCCCTTAGCAATTTTTCTCAAGATGAACATGCAATAACTCAGCTTTTCAGTTTGATGTAGCCCAATTAGTTTATTTTTTCCTATATTTACTTTGACCAAAGAGAAATACTGGCAAAAATATTCCTACAAGATATGTCTGAGATTTTACTGCCTATGTTTTCCTTTTTTATTAAATACATCAGGGTGACATAGGTTAAATCATCATATAGGTTTCAAGTGTACATTACTGTGATACATGATCTGTAGACTGCATTGTGTGCCCACCAACTATAGGCAAATGATTTTTCCTCACCTTATATTTGCCCCCACTTTAACATCAACCACCCTCCAACCCCTTCCCTCTGGAAACCACCATAATGTTGTCTGGTTCTATGAGTTTCAGTTTTATATCCCACATATGAGTAAAATCATATGGTTCTTAGCTTTTTCTGACTGACTTATTTCACTTAGCATAATATTCTTAAGGTCCATCCATGTTGTTGCAAGTGGCAGTAGTATGACTTTCTTATAGCTGAGTAGTATTGCATACTGCATATGTTCCATATCTTCTCTATCCAATCATCTATAGAAGGACACTTTTTTTGCTTCCATGTCTTGGCCACCATGAATAATGCTGCAATGAAGATAGGGGTACATATATCTTTGTGAATAAATGTTTTTGAGTTTTTAATATAGGTAACCAGACAACAGGATATTTGGTCATGTGGTAACTCTATTCTTAATGTTTTGAGGAACCTCCATATTGTTTTTCATAGTAGTTGTACTAGTTTACACTCCCACCAACAGTGAATAAGGTTTTCTTTCCTCCACAAGTTCTCCAACATTTGTCATTACCTGTTTGTTGATAACAGCCATTCTAACAGGTGTAAGGTGGTATCTCATTGTAGTTTTTTTGTCAGTAAAGAAATATTTATCCATGGCTTGCTTGTACCAAGACTGAAAATGCTACAAATATCATTTTTTAATTTTTTTCTTTTTTCTTTTTCTTTTGTTTTTTTTAATTTTTAATTTTTTTTTTATTGTTGCTCAAGTATAGTTGTCTACATTTTTCTCCCCACCACTACCCCCACAGCCATCACCCCTTCCTGCACTTGATCCTACTCTCCTTTGGTTTTGTCCATGTGTCCTTTATGGATATTCCTGAAAACCCTTCCCACTTTTCCCCCTATTATCCCCTCCCAACTCCCCTCTGGTTACTGTTAGAACAATTATTATTGTTCTTAATTTCAATGTTCATTGTAGTTTTGATTTGCATTTCCCTAATAGCTAATGAAGTTGAACATCTTTTCATATATCTAATAGTCATTTGTATGTCTTCTTTAGAGTAATATCTGTTCAGGTCCTCTGTCCATTTTTTACATAGGATTGTTCATTTGGTGTTGAATTGTATAAGTTCTTTATAAAATTTGGATATTATCCTCTTGTCTGAGCTATTGTTTACAAATACCTTCACTCATTCAGTTAGTTGCCTTTTTGCTTTGTTAAGTTTCTTTTGTTGTGCAGAAGCTTTTTAGTTATATATAGTCTGTTTATTTATTTTTGCTTTTAATTCCCTTGCCTTTGGGGTTAGATTCATACTGCTCTGCCATAAGAAAACATGAAATACTGCCACTTGAAATATCATGGATAATTTTTTTCTCTTCTTTTATTGTTGTTCAAGTACAATTGTCTCCATTTTCCCTTCACTACTCTCCCCTACTCCACCCATCCCTACCTCCCACCCTCAATTCTACCCCCTTTGGCTTTGTCCAGGGGTCCTTTATACATGTTCCTTGATGACCTTTCCGCCCCCTCCTTGTTATCCCCTCCCACTTCCCCTCTGGCTACTGTCAGTTCATTCTTTATTTCCATGTCTCTGCTTATATTTTTCTTGCTTGTTTGTTTTGTTGACTAGGTTCCACTTAGATGTGATATTATATAGTATTTATCCTTTACTGCCTGGCTTATCATGGATAAATCTTCAGAATATCATGTTAAGCAATATAAGCCAGACAGATTTCTGCTTATATTCAAGCACCATATGATTTCACTCATATGTTGGATATAAATCTGAAAGTAAATGAATAGATAAGACAAACAAAAATAGACACAGAAAACAGTATGGTTCTTATCATAAGAAGGCATGAGAGTAGTAAAAGATAAAGGAGTTCAAATATATGGTGACAGAAGGATATTTGAATTTTGATTGTGGGCACACAATGCAATATATAGATGATACATCATAGAATTGTGTACTTGAAACCTATATAATTTTATTAACTCATGTCACCCAAATAAATTTAATTAAAAAAGAAAAAAAACAAAGAAGAAAAATAGAATTGAATAGTTGGATTATACGTTTATATAATTCTATCAGATGGTCAGACTCTCTCTCCATTCCTCCATCCATCTACATGTGATAGACTGAATTAATAATGGCCCCAAATATTCATTTCCCTATAAATAGTTATATAGATGCACCATTGCCTTGGTCTCAGGGTAAATAAAGTGTCCTTCTCTGATTCTTGATTTTGGATTTAGCCATATGATGTGCTTTGGCCACTGATGTTAGTTGACAAGATAAAAGAAGAGTTTTGAAATGCCTTGGCCAAGTTTGGATAGGTTCTTTTGTACTTTGCCATCATTATTATAGAAACATAACCTTGTAGCATAAAGAGCATAAGGAGCAATGACAACTGACGAACCTGCAGGCTGTAGAAAAGCTTCCCCAACCAACTAGCCGAAGTGTGAATGAGAAATACTTATTTTTGAATACCACTGATATTTTGTCCTTATGTTATACAAAAATAATTGACTGATAGACTTCTGGCCAAGATGGAGGCATAGGTAGACAGACTGTGCCTCCTCGCACAATCAAGATAGGGAAAACAACAATATAGAAACAAAATAACAATGAGAACTGACAGAAAATTGAAGTGTATGGAAGTTGGACACCCAAGGATTTAAAAATAGACAGGTTCGTCCAGACTGGTAGGAGGGGTGGAGTTGGGCCAGGCGAGGGATGGGGAGCAGAGAACTGAGCAACCAGGGTGGCACACAAGTCTGCAGCAGGCAGACCCTGGGCGCACAAGCTGTGGTGGCTGGTGGGCCCCGGCCAGGGGGTGGCGACCAGCAGACCCAGCGAGGCGGCCATTGTGAAGCAAGGCACTGCATGCAACTCAGGGTCCCAGTGCCAGGAAATAGAGCTTTGGGGAACTGACTGAAAGGGAAGGTCCCGTGGGGTGCACAGGCCCACTCACACCAGAACTGGCGACAGAGGAGCCCAGTTAGCTTGTGGAAAGCAGTGGAAGGGTCTGAGGTCCTACAGAGAGCAGAGCAGGCGCCATTGTTCCTTCTAGGACCCCGCCCCCACATACAGTGTCACAACCCAGTGACTAGGGTGCCCCACCCTGGTGAACTCCTAAGGCCCTGCCCCTCACTACAGGAGCTCAACAAGACCAAAAAAAAAAAAAAAAACAGCAAAAAGATGGCTCAAACAGAAGAAGAATTGAAAGCCCCAGAACCCATCCTTTTAAGCGACCAAGAGATAGCCAACCTATCAGATGCACAGTTCAAAGCACTGGTGACCAGGATACTCACAGAATTGGTTGATTTTGGTTGCAAATTAGATGAAAAAATGCAGGCTACAATAAGTTTAATGAAGAAAAATGCACAGGGAACCAATAGTGGTGGAGTGAAAGATGGGTCTCACATCATTGGAGTGGACCAGAAGAAAGAAAAAAATATACAACTAGAAAAGAATGAAGAAATAAGAATTCAAGAA
>CM052552.1:33155334-33166906 GCA_028533065.1 Trachops cirrhosus | reverse complement strand
TCTTGAATTCTTATTTCTTCATTCTTTTCTAGTTGTATATTTTTTTCTTTCTTCTGGTCCACTCCAATGATGTGAGACCCATCTTTCATTCCATCACTATTGGTTCCCTGTGCATTTTTCTTCATTAAACTTATTGTAGCCTGCAGTTTTTCATCTAATTTGCAACCAAAATCAACCAATTCTGTGAGTATCCTGGTCACCAGTGCTTTGAACTGTGCATCTGATAGGTTGGCTATCTCTTGGTCGCTTAAAAGGATGGGTTCTGGGGCTTTCAATTCTTCTTCTGTTTGAGCCATCTTTTTGCTGTTTTTTTTTTTTTTTTTGGTCTTGTTGAGCTCCTGTAGTGAGGGGCGGGGCCTTAGGAGTTCACCAGGTTGGGGCACCCTAGTCACTGGGTTGTGACACTGTATGTGGGGGCAGGGTCCTAGAAGGAACAATGGCGGCACTTGCTTTGCTCCCTGTAGGACCTCAGACCCTTCCACTGCTTTCCAAAAACTAACTGGGCCACTCTGTCACCAATTCTGGTGTGGGTGTGCCTGTGAACCCCGCAGAACCCTCCTTTTTAGTCAGTGACCCAAAGCTCTATTTCCCAGTGCTGGGACCCTGAGTTGCGCGCAGTGCCTTGCTTCACAATGGCCACTTCACCGGGTCTGCTGGTCGCCAACCCCCGGCCGGGGCCCACCAGCCACCACAGCTTGTGCGCCCAGGGTCTGCCTGCTGCAGACTTGCACGCTCTCCGGTTGCTCAGCTCTCTGCTCTGCATCCCTCGCCAGGCCCGACTCCGCCCCTCCTACCGGTCTGGATGAAGGAGTCTATTTTTAAATCCTTGGGTGTCCGACTTCCATACACTTCAATTTTCTGTCAGTTCTCATTGTTATTTTGTTTCTATATTGTTGTTGTCCCTATCTTGGTTGTGCGAGGAGGCACAGTGCGTCTACCTTTGCCTCCATCTTGGCCAGAAGTCTCCACTTCTGGGAATTTATCCAAAGAAACCCAAACCAGTCATTTGAAAGAATATAAGCACTCCAATGTTCATTGCAGGAATATTTACAACCTCCAAGATTTGGAAGCACCCCAAGTGTCCATCAGTAGATGAGTGAATAAAGCAACTATGGGACATTTACACAATGCAATACTACTCAGCCATAAAAAAGAAGAAAATGTTACCCTTTCCAACAGTATGGATGGACATGGAGAACATTTTGCTAAGTGAAATGAGCCAGTCAGGGAAAGACAAATACCATATGATTTCACTCTTATGTGGACTCTAATGAACAAACTAAACTAACAAGCAAAATAGAGACAGACTCATAGTTAGAAAGTAGGATGACAGCTCTGGGACAGGTAATCAAGGGGTGGAGGGATTGAGCAAAAAGGAAAAAAGGCTCATGGACATGGAAAACTGTGGTGATTGGTGAGGGGGCCAAGGAGGTGGAAGAGGGTTCAAGGGGGTAAGTGGTAATGGGAAAAAATACAATATAAATAAATTTAAAAAATGCATTCCTTTTTCAATGCATTATTTAAATGGTTAAAAAGGATAATTTTCATTGCTACAATACTCTAGTCATTACTACTTTAAAAAATAACACTGTTAGTGCACAAAATATAACTCATATATTTAAACATTCAAATGTTAAAAATAAAGCCAAATAATAAAAAGACAAAAAATAACATTGTTAGGATGCTAGGAAATATTCTGTTTATGTTAAAATTAAATGTTATTTCTTATTTGTTATTATTCTCTGGTTTATTAGGCTATCTGTAAGATTTTTGTGCACATACATAAACATTGTTAAGTTAAATTTTATTGAATAACTTTTACTTTACTCTCAAAATTTATATACACAAATAAAAGGCACATCAAGAGCCAACACACTGGGATACTAGCTGCTAAACTTGAGGATATGGAGATTTCCTATAAATTATTAAATGTTTTATGCACCTTTTCAGTGTGATGTAGTTCTTATTGCAACTGCCCTAAAAGGTAACACATTGAATGTCATATATATCACAATAACTATTCAATAAAAGGAAAAGTGAGGCAAATTTGAAACAATGGGGCAAATTTAATTTCCCCCCATTGCCTTCCTACCTGAAGAATCTTGTGAATAAATGAAAGATTCATAGGTTCAGGAAGCATCTACTGATTTTTATTCCAATGAAAAATAAATTACTCCTCACAATCACAGCCTTAACTGTCAAAAGTTTATTCTATACTAACAACTATTTAGATTAAAAAAAAGAAAGCTGAGGAGAAGAATGAGGTCTGCCCTAATGTATTTTGAAGGACTGTCATATGGAGAAAAAATAACTGTCTTCCCTTTAACTTAAAGAGATTGTAAACTGATAGATTTGCGTTCAATATCAGAAATAACCTTATACCTAAAACTATCCAAAGTGATGCACTCAGTGCTGTAATGTAAAGAACTCTCATAATTGGAAGTATTCAAGCAGAGCATGGATGATTATCTCTCAAGAAATTTGTAGAATGAAATTCTGGTGTTATGTTTGGGTTTGGTAGAGATGAATGGGTCATAAGGCTGTAAGACCTAAAGCATATTCTAACTCTGATTTGAAGGTTGTTTTGCTTTGGATAAAATCCTCTTATAAAGTATGACTACTAAAATACCTCTAAAATTATCTGTCCTCAAATAAACTTAGAAGGCAAAGTGTTAGCTTTGGGGGAAATATTTGCAACATATGTAATGTGAAAGTTCGACTACCCTTAATATATAAAGAAATAATAAAAATCAATCAGAAAAAATTGCTTTTTGGGATTTTGATGAGAAATTCAAGAAAGAAGAAATATAGATGGTCCATGACATAATAAAATATTCTTTCCAAACTAATAGTCAAAGAAATATAAATCATAACAACAAGGTGACATTTTTCACCTATGAAATTGGAAAAAGATTGATAATTATAGTGTTGGGAAATCAATGGGAAATAAACACTGTAATTGTTGTAAAAAAAATTAACTGCACTGCATTTTTAATAACCAAATTTATTTAGCATTTTCCTTGTACTAAGTAGTCTTTAAGATTTTTTCATGAATTGTCTCAATTAGTGCACCTTATTAGAAAGGAAGCTATTATATTCATTTTACAGATTAACCACGCTCTCCAATATTTAAAAACTTTGGCACAGTCACATATTTACTGATTGGTGGAGTCAGCACTCAAAATTCAGTAAGCCTGTCTCAAAAAATAAAGCTTGTGACTACTATTATACTCACTCTGATATTTCCCCCATATCCCTGTCCTGTCTTTTCTCTCTATTCCTCACCACGTATCTCATCCCTCAGTCACTTCAAATGTCTTATCTTTTGTTAAGCATACCTTGAATTTTTGAAAATGTTCCAACATTATATTTTAAGTATTCCACATTTTTTTCAGATTTAGTAAAATGCCACCTTAAGCTTGTACTCTTTCCATTAGTGTAATTCCTGAGTTCTACTCTCTGTCTTTGGTTTGTTTACCTTTTCTTGACCTACCACTAAAACTTGTAATCACTAAATTATACTTACTAGTAGAAATCTTATACTCTAGCCCACTTTCTTTTTTCAAAATAATTAGTAAACTTAAAATTTAGATTTCAGGGAAAGTTCAAAAATATTACAGACAGTTACGTATACCTCACACTCATTTTTCCTTATTGCAAACATTATTATAGTTTATCACAACTAATGAATGAATACTGATATATTATTATTGTCTAAAATCCATATTTTCTTCACCTTTCCTTAGTTAGTATCTAATACTCTTTCTATTCCAAGATCCCATTCAGGATATCACCATACATTTATTCATCATGTTTCATGAGGCTCCTATGGGTTGTGATTTTTTCAGATTCATCTTGGTGGAGGGTTTTGTTGTTGTTGTTGTTGTTGTTGTTGTTAAATAAGTAATTATTTGCATAGAATGTAAAAGTATAGAGCAGTAAAAACAAACTACAGAAACATACAGCATGAATTTCACAAACTTACTGTTGAACACAAAAGAAGCTATCCAAAATCATTACATAAAATGATTTCATTTACGTAAAGTACAAAAAAAAGCAAAACTAAACACTTTTGTTTAGGAACACATACTTACCCATGTTTTGCCGTATATAATGCATACTCTTTGCCCAAATTTTTGAGGGAAAAATAAGGATGTACATTATACATGAATAGTACTAATTCCATATCTATGTAAATGGTTTTAATTATTTTATTCATGCTTATGCATGAAAAGTGTAACTCTATGAAGCAATAATGATATCCATGTGCAAAATAATACCCTGGAATAAGATAATCAGTTTTGTTTCTAAATATAAATAAATAAATAATTGAAGTAAGAAATTAAAATGAAAGGTTTCTTTCCTGAAAGTTTGGGCCAAAAATGTGGGTGCATATTGTACATGGCAAAATACTGTAGTTATTAAGCTAAAGAAAAATAAGGAGGTGGGAAAATATTACAATTGGAGGAGCAGAGAGGCAGAGGATAGTGACTGACATGAATAATGAAAGGTGATCCTAAAGGTATTCTATTTCTTTCATTTTTAAAGTATATTTTATTGATTATACTATTACAGTTGTCCTAATTTTCCACTTTTGCTCCCTTCCACCCAGTACCCCCATTCCCTCCAGTAATCTCTCCCACTCCTTATTTCATGTCCATAGGTCATGCATATAAGTTCTTTGGCTTCTCCATTTCCTACACTGTTCTTAACATCCCCTTGTCTATTTTGTCTCTACAAATTTGTACTTATTAATCCCAGTAGCTTTTCCCCCATTCTTCCCCTTCCCCATCCCAGCTGATAACTCTCCAAACAATCTCCATATCTATGATTCTGTTTCTGTTCTGCTTGTTTGCTTAGTTTGTTTTTTAAATTCAATTGTTGATAGTTTTGAATTTATTGCCATTTTATTTTTCACAGTTTTGATATTCTTTTTCTTAGATAAGTCCCTTTAACATTTCATATAATAAGGGCTTGGTGATGATGAACTCCTTTAACTTGATCTTATCTGGGAAGTACTTTATCTGCCCTCGATTCTAAATGATAGCTTTGCTGGGTAGAGCAATCTTGGATGTAGGTCCCTGCTTTTCATGACTTTGAACACTTCTTGCCAGTCCTAGCCTGCAAAGTTTCTTTTGAGAAATCAGCTGACAGTCTTATGGGAACTCTGGCTAATCCCTTCACCTTCTTTCATCCAGTACCCCCCTCCCCATAAACAGCTATCAGTCTTGTTTTTAATGACTTGGAGAGTTTCAAGGAGCACTGGTTGGATATTTTGTAGAATGTACTTTAATTTGAGATTGCCTGAAGGTTTTCTCATGCTTAGACTGGCACTATGTATTTTGGAAAAGAACCTCACAGAGGTAAAAGGCAGTTCTTATCACATCATATGAAGTGTACATGCCATCAACATGAGTTATCACTGAAGTAGCATCTGTCAGGCTTTTCCACTGTAAAGTTACTGTTTTTTCTGTTTCATACTGTACTTTATGTAGTCCACACTTCAGTAGTGGAGACTATATTTCCTTGAGGTGGACTATCCACATAAATTATTTGGAATTATTCTGAATGGAACTTTTGTCTAGTTTCTTATGTATTTACGTATCCAACTATTTATTTAAATTAGTATTCATTCAGGATATTTATTTTATATTCTGGATTATAATCCAATTCTATTTTATTTATTTTGTTGCACAAATGGTTCTAGCTTTGTTAACTGGGAACACTTTCATTTGCTATTATCCTTTCACATCTTCTCTCCTCTCTTTCGGTATCTCTCTCTCTCAATATCTGTCAATCTCTTTATCCGCGTATGTGTTTGAGTACTTCTTTATTTTCAGGGACTAAAACATTTTTCAGGCTCATCTTGAATATTCCCTGCTTCGGCTTTCTAATCTTTCATCTCTTGAAGGAGCCTAGGTTTCTTCTGTTGGAGAATGGTATCAGCAATCAATCTGGATTCTTAGGTGTGCTCATTGCTACTGCAGTGTTATTATTTCTAGACCCTTTAAGGTGGCAGAATGAGGAAATAGATATTTGTATGCTAACCCATATATATTCATATCTATACTATTTCTGTATATATTAATTTGTATGTATATTAAACTAAACATGAGTTTATAGTAATGTCTCCAACACTGATCCATGACCATAAGGATCATTCTAGCCTTTCCCCCTTACTTGTCTTTAACTTCCCACTCCAACAATGAGTGGATGGCTTCCACTCTCTACCATCATTTACTTAATTGTTCAACTCAAGTATAATGATTTTAGAATTGTTAACTCATATCCTGTGGGAAACAAGTATCAACAAAGTACAGTATTCATGTACAGTCTTTATTATCTTTATCCTTTCTGTCTATTCACTTCTAGAGTTATTTAGGTCAGTATCTTACCCCCCTACCCCATCTTTTTCAGAGAGGTTCTTTGATGTTTGTATACTGTTAGAATATTTTGTCACAATCAACATTCTATCTTGAGATTCCTCCTATCTCCTAATTATTTGGATTTGATTTGAATATATCAAGGTTTGTGCTGTAATTTGCTATGTGAATATTTCTGTGAATATATCTCTTTGTGCTGTAAATTTCTATGAGTTTTCACAAATGCATTGTGTAATGTATTCACCACTACAATATCATATAAAGTAGTTTCACCACCCTAAAAAATCATTGTGTTTCACCTAGTCGATGCTCCTAAATGCCTGCCAGATATTTACTTGTTTACTGTGTCTATAGTTTTTATTTTTCCAGGATGTCATATAAATGGAGTTATACAGTATGTGAGATTTGAGAATGATTTCTTTTACTTAGAAGTGTGCATCAAGGAATTCATGTTGTTGGGTGATTCATTCATTTTTATTACTGAATAGTATTCCATTGTGTAAATGTACCACAGTTTGCTTATGCACTCATTGATTGAAGGACATCTCAGTTGCTTCCAGTTTTTGGCAATTATGAATAAAGCTGTCATAAACATTTGTGTTAAGGTTTTGTGTGAACACAAGTTTTCAAATCATTTGGAAAAATACCAAGGGACAGAATTGCTAGATAGTTTGGTTACGACTATGTTTAGCATTGTAAGAAAATGCCAAAATAGCTTCCAAAATGATTGGACCATTTTGTATTCTCAACAGCAATGAACCATATACGAGAATAAACTAGACATGGATAAAATACTTAAATATAAGTCGTTACACCATAAAAGTTCTAGAGGAAAACATAGGCAGCAACATTTCAGATATCCCATGTAGCAATATTTTTGCCAATATGTCTCCTGGGTCAAAGGAAATAAAAGAAAGAATAAACAAATGGGACTCCATCAAATTAAAAAGCTTCTACATGGCCAAAGAAAACATCATCAAAATGAAAAGGGAACTGACCATATGGAAGAATGTATTTGCCAATTATGCATTGGACAAGGGTTTGACCTTCAAAATATATAAAGAACTCATATGACTCAACACCAGGAAGACAAACAATCCAATTTTAAAATGGGCAAAGGACCTGAATAGACACTTCTCCAAGGAGGACATACAGACGGCATATACACATATGAAAAGATGCTCAATATCACTAGCCATCAGAGAAATACAAATTAAAACTACAATGAGATATAACCTCACAGCTGTCAGAATGGTTATCGTTAATAAATCAACAAGCAACAAGTGCTGGTAAGGATGTGAAGAAAAGGGAACCCTACTGCACTGTTGATGGGAACGCAGACTGGTGCAGTCACTGTGGAAAACAGTATGGCATATCCTCAAAAAACTAAAAATGGAACTGCCTTTTGACCCAATGATTCTGCTGCTGGGAATATACCCTAAAAATCCCAAATCACCAATTCAAAAGAACTTATGCACTCCAATGTTCATAGCAGTGCAATTTATAATAGCCAAGTGCTGGAAACAGCCTAAATGGCCATCAGTAAATGAGTGGTTCAAAAAATTGTGATACATTTACACAATGTAATACTATGCAGCAGAGAGAAAGAAGGGACTCCTACCTTTCATGACAGCATGGATGGAACTGGAGAATATTATACTAGGTGAAATAAGCCAGTCAGTGAAAGACAAATGCCATATGATCTCAACCATAAGAGGAAGCTAATGAACAATATAAACTACTCAACAAAACAGAACCACAGACATGGAAACATGGAGCAGACCAAAAGTGACCAGAGGGGAGGAAGGAAGGAGAAAAGTGTGGAAAGAAGGTGAATGGGCTAGTCAAGGAACATGTATGAATAACCCATGGACTTGGACAGTGTGGAAATTGACTGTGTTGGGCAGGGGGTGGGATGGGCAGAGGAGGGCAACGGGGGAAAAATTCAGACAACTGTAATAGAATGACGATATTAATAAGTGAATTTTTAAAGAAAACAGCAATGAAAGAGTGTTGTCATTGATCCACATTCTCTCCAGTAATTTTTATTGCTTGTTATTTGCCACCTTTTTAAAGATATTAATAGCATTATAATTAAGACTGTAGTGGTATCTCACTGTTGTTTTAATTTCCATGTTCCTAATGAGAACTGTTATTCAGCATATTTTAAATTCTTGACAACTATGTATCATCTTTAATAAGGTGTCTGTTTATCTCTTTTCCTCATTTTTAATCACGTTGCTTTTTATTTGTTAAGTTCTAAGAGGTATTTAAAGGTTTTTGAATTTGAGAATATTCTCTCCCTCTTTCACAGAGCAAAAGTTTTTATTTTGAATAAAGTCCATTTATCATTGTTTTTTTATTTCATGGATTGTGCTTTGGGTGTTGTAACTAAAAACTGATTACCAAACTCAAGGCAATGTGGATTTTTTCCTATGATTTCTTCTACAAGTTTTATAGCTTTATATTTCTATTTAGGTCCACGATTCATTTTCACCTAAATTTTCTGTAAAGTATGGGATCTGGGTCTATGTTCAAATGTTTGCATATAGATTTCCAATTTTTCTAGCATCACATGTTGTATAGATTAGCATTTTTTATTGAAGACTATTTGCACCATTGTTAAAATTCAGTCAATTATATTGGTTTGAGTATATTTCTAGACTCTTTATTCTTTTCCCACTGATCAATGTGTCTATTCTTTTATCAATGTAACACTGTCTTGATTAGGGTAACTTTGATGATAAGTATTGATATGAGGTAATGTGAATCTTCTAACTTAGTTCATGTTTTTAAGAGTTGTGTTGGCTATTCTGTCCCTTGCTTTTCCATATAAATTTTAGAGTACATTCAACTCCATTTACAAAAGTTCGGCTGGGATTTTGATTGGGATTATGTTGAATGTGGAGATCATACTGGGGAAAATTAAATCTTTACCAATATTGAGTCTTCCAATGCATCAAAACAGAATAGTTTCTCATTTATATCCCCTTTGATTTCATTCATCAGTGTTTTTCAGTTGTATGCATGCATGCAGATCCTGCACAAATTTAGACTTAAGTATTTTATTTTAATGCAATTGTAGTTTTTATTTCAAACTCCAGTTGTTTATTGCTGGTATATAGGAAAGCAATTCACTTTCATATATTGCTCATCTATCCTGCAACCTTGCTAAGCTCAACTTACAGTTTTTTAACAGTTTTTCATTTTGTATATGTTTGGCATTTTCTGCATAGATAATCATGTGAACAGTGAATACAGAGAGTTTATTTTTTTCCTTTCCAATTTGAATTACTTTTATTTCCTTTTATGCTTAATCACACAGGTTAAGAAGACATCCTGTACTATGCTGATGAGAGAGGATACCTTTGCCTTCTTCCTTATGTTAAGGACAATGCCCTCAATCTCTCACTATTGTATATGATGTTAGATATGACTTCATGGCTTTTAGTCTTTTAAAAAAGATTTTGTTTATTTTTTTTTAGAGAAAGGGGAACAGAGGGAGGAAGAGAGGGAGAGAAACATCAATGTGTGGTTCCTTCCTGAGTGTTCCCTACTACAGACCTGGCCCACAACCCAGGCATGTGCCCTGACTGGGAATCAAACCTGTCACCTTTCAGTTTGCAAGCTGGCACTCAATCCACTGAGCCACACCAGCCAGGGCAAATTGTTTATAATCTTTACTAAGTTAAGGAAGTTTCTGATTAGTTCTAGTTTTTGAGAATTTCATATCATGCATGGGTATTCTATTTTGTGAAGTGCTCTTTTTGCATCTATTAATATGATCATGTTTTTTCTTATTTGTGTATTAACATGATGAATTATATCAGTTGATTTATAAGTACTGAAATAGCCCTGAATCCCTGAAATGAACCCCACTTGGTTGCAATGTATTATTATTTTTGCTCAGCCTCCAGCAGCTTGTCCAAATTATTAAGTGTCCTTGTAAACTTTATGTCTCCAGCACTTCTGTCCAGATAAGATGATCATCTCTGCTGCTACTCTCTGGGTTTGTCTGTCCTTGCTCATATCTGGGCGGCAGTTTGCCTGTGACCTCAGTCCTCTCATGGGACAAGGAAAAAAGGTTGATTTGCAACTTGCCCTGCCTTTTCTTGTTGAGAGGACAGGAGTGATGACTCCTGCGATTTTATATGTCTGAAAACTGGAAGTTGTAACATTTTTTAAATTTGTTATTTATTTTTTTTACTGTTGTTTTCGTACAGTTGTCTCCATTTTCCTGCTACCACTTTCCCCTACCCTATCCACCACCACCTCCCATCCTCAATCCTACTTCTCTTTGCCTTTGTCCATGGGTCCTTTATAGATGTTCCTTGGGTTGACCCTTCCCCTTCTTCCCCCCATTACCCCCTCCTCCCTCCCCTCTGGTTACTGTCAGTTTGTTCTTTATTTCAATATCTCTGGTTATATTTTGCTTGTTTGTTTTGTTGATTAGGTCCCACTTGTAGGTGAGATCATATGGTATTTGTCTTTCACTGCCTGGCTTATTTCACTTACCATAATGCTTTCCAGTTCCATCCATTTTGTTGTGCAGGGTAGGAGCTCCTTCTTTCTTTCTGCTGCGTAGTATTCCATTGTGTAAATGTAGCACAGTTTTTTGATCCAGTTATTTACTGATGGGCACTTAGGCTGCTTTCAGCACTTGGCTATTGTAAATTGTGCTGCTATGAACATTGGGGTGCATAGGTTCTTTTGAATTGGTGTTTCAGAGTTCTTAGGGTATAATCTCAACAGTGGAATTGCTGTGTCAAAAGGCTGTTTCATTTTGTTTTTTGGGGAAATTCCATACTGTTTTACACAGTAGCATATTAAAAGCTCACATTCTTTGACTAAGAAAGGTCTCTTGTTAAGATTTTATTCTAAGAAAAAAGAATGCAAGTGTACAAACAGTTTAATTGGAGCTTAGTTTAGATGATTGAAAAATGTATAACAATGTGCCCATAAATAGAATGTTAGTTAAATAATGGATCATCCATAAAATGGAGTATTATATAGCCATTAAAATAAATGTGTAGATCTGTATGTATTGAATATTAATCTAGAAATATGTTCATGATATAGAGTTAGGTGAACAAAGCAGACTAAGGAACAGTAGACTAGACATTGGGATATAAAGTATGAGCAAAAAAATGTTCCTTTTCCTCATGGAGAGGTGGGGAAAACAGACATGA
>CM052552.1:33125073-33155234 GCA_028533065.1 Trachops cirrhosus | reverse complement strand
TAGGGGTAGAATAATGCATATAGGCAGGTATTAGATCATACAGGTCATTTAGAACACTGCCATTCATTGAGTTCCAGGCATTATTCTAAGTATTCTATGTGTATCAATTAATATAATCCTAACAAGAACTGAAGAGATAGGTACTATTATACTCATTTTACAAATTAGGAAACTAAGACTAAAGGTAGTCTCTCAACTCCATGCTTGTTAAATGGAGATAGAATTCAAACCCAAGTATTGAATACATCTACTCTAAGGCTCTTTTATGTAACCTAACATCACTTAGAGTAAAGGTAGAAGATAAGGCAGGAAAGATAGCTGGGGCTACAAGGTAGAAGAAAGCTTTCAGGATAAAAAAAAACGTTATTTTAAAGGAAATTCTGTAAAAAATTAAAACGCAATCAGAACTATTTATTAAGAAGGTAGACTTGGCAGAAGTGTACAGGAAGAAGAATGGATTAGAGTCAAACTATTCAAAGTGTGATCCCAGAACTGGCAGCATCGACATCATTGATTTGCTAGTTACAAGTACAAATTCTTCAGCCCATACAGACCTATTGAGTTATAAACTGTGGACAAGAACCTAAAATCTGTGTTTTAATAAGTTTTTAAATATGATTTTGATGCACAATAAATTTTGTGAGCCACTAGATAAGAGAGAGAAATGGTCAGTGGTAGGAAAACCAGTTGGAGATACTATAAATTTTTTAATTGTTGTTTAGTTTTTATTTCATTATCATAAACTTAACACTGCAGTCCAGCTAGACTTGGAAGGGGTAGGGAAAACATGGAACCCAATGAACTGCATTGAGAGCACAAAGATACAAAACATTCCAAGCAGATAGGGGTAAAGGGGTGCTCTCCCGAGCTACAGAAGGAATGGTCTGGTGGTTAAGATAAAACACAAGTCAAATGTATTAGAGTCGTCCACAGTCAATAATGGTGATCTTCTGGCTGGTCTTGCCATTGCTGGACCTGTAGCGCTCCATGGCTGTCACAACATCCATGCCATCTGTCACCTGGCTGAAGACCATGTGCTCGCCATCCAACCACTCAGTCTTGGCAGTGCAGATGAAAACTGGGAACCATCTGTGTTGGACAAGATGCCAGGACCTGTGTGTTCAGGATGAAATTCTCATCATCAAATTTCTCCCCATGAATGGACTTGCCGCCTGTGCCATTGTGGTGTGTGAAGTCACCACCTTGGCACATAAATCCCAGAATAATTCTGTGAGAGCAGGAACCTTTATAACCAAATCCTTTCTCCTCAGTGCTCAGAGCATGAAAGTTTCATGCTGTCTTTGGAACTTTGTCTGCAAACAGCTCAAAGGAAATGTGACCCAAAGGCTTGCTGTCAGCAGTAATGTTGAATGATAGGGTGGGGTTGACCGTGGCTGGGTGCAGGAAGGTCCGAGGTGGCGGTGGCATCTGCAAGGTTTAAGAGATACTGTAAAAATTTAAGTAAAGGCTAATAAAAGTCTGGGTTAAGATAGTGCAAGGAAAGGATGGAGTTGAGACTCCCCATAGCTCTGAACTTAGCCACTTCTTGGAAAGGAAAAATGAAATAGAAATAAAAAGTCAGCACTTGCTAGTTAGAGAGAAGGAATCATTTGGTTTTAGATAGGTTCTTCTCCAGTTGATGTCACCAAAAGTACTTTTTCAAAGGTCATAACTTAACTTTCGATACTTTCCAAGCCTAATTTAAACAGATAGAGATAGATAGGTAAGTGGGTAGAGAGCTAGCTAGTGAGCTAGCTAGCTAGAAAGATGATAGATAGATAGATAGATAGATAGATAGATAGATAGATAGATAGATAGATAGATAGATTTCTGCTTTTCTTGTGTGACAATTTGGTTAGAGGAAGTGTCTTATAGCTCTTAATTTGGTCTTAGGAATTTCCAAGAGGTGCAAAATTCATGTTAAAGCTTCAATGATAATAGCTGTAATCACTTGCATAAAACCATCAAAGAACATCAACTTTAATTGTATAGCTATTAATACGAATGGACTCTGTCCAACATCTAACTACTACATTCTCATAAAAGCCACTATTTATATATCAGAAGGACACATTTATAGCTTTCATCTTAAGCACTGGAGATCTTATACTACTAATAATTAAATTCTTCCTCCTCTCTATCTGGTCCCACTGCCCCTGAATTTCAAGCTATTATAAAAAGTTGATGAAACACCTTACATGGTGCCTTCTACTAATAATAAAGGGCTAAAAATACTGATTTGATTTTAAAACAGTGCTTTCTAGCCACTAATTCCAAAAATGCACTGTGAGAACTCTGTGTAATTAAGATCCCTGTAAAATTATGCTAAGTAAAATATAAATAATAGTAAGAAATACTATAAGATTGATATTTACTAAACAAGCTATTCTATCACAACAAATATACTTTGAAATGGTAATAAAATACTACAAAGGGTTCTAGGCAGCAGAACATGAAACCTGCTAATCTTTCCTCATCTCACCTTTTTATATCAATTTCTGATTTGGGTCCATTTAGTACAATGTGATAGGCACTCATTAATTGACCGTGATAAACCACTTTTCTATTCCTTTTCCTTTAATCAATTCACTACAATTTTCTACAATTAAAGTAGAAACAGGCACTGTAAGACCCTTAATAGATCATTCCCTCTTAGATTTTGTTAATTGGTCTACCCAAATATGTTTGCCTTTTTCCCACTGTCTCTTCTTACTCCATAGTCTCCCTGCAAACAAATGAGAATATCTTTGTGAATAAAGGAAAAATGACATATTGATGAACCTGGATGAGACATGGTCTAGGATGTGCTTCTGAGGTAATCCTATCATCTAAAGATTAAGAGAACTTCTGCAGGCTTCAATGTATGACCAACTTCAGGTCTGCACTTGAATCCTAGATCTGCCACTGAATAACAATGACTCTACATAAACCTCTTTCTCTCTTTTGGCCTCAATCTCTTAATGTGAAAGAAAATAATTGAACTAGACAATCTCCAAAATTCCTTGGAGCTCTAAAGATTTATGTATTATTAGAAAAGCACTTGAGTAGTCAGTTATATTATTTCAAATGAGCTGAAAACTACACATTATTTATATTGTGTTAGAAAGCATAGTATATGGAAGCTGTAGAGTGGTTAAAACATGAGCTTTAAAATTACACTACTGCTCCTAAGCTTGATCTGTTACTTACCAGCTATTTAACTTGAGAAAATTAGTGAAACTGTCTGAGCTTTCTTGCCTATTAAACTAAGGCAATGATGCAACCTATCTGACAGGATTGTTGTGAAAATTAAAATAATGCTTACTGTTTCTCAATGCATATCAGGCATCATTGTAAAACTTAATTTAATCTTTAAAAATTCATATTCCAGTTCCATTATTTACTATAACCTTACTTAAACCCTGCTTACTTTTCTTCAAAATTGAAGGTGCTACTAAAAATAGTGTCTACTGTGGTAGACATTATTGCTATTCCCCCTAAGCCTCCTTCTCTCTCTATTTATGGATATATAGAGGATTATGCTTTTACACCCCCTTTAACATAAACATGATTACATGTGTAGTTCTGACCAATGAAATGGGAGCAGAACTGACTCGTTTGACTTCCAAAACATTTAATGCATTTCAAAGGTGATTTTAGTTTTGGGAAAAGCCAGAAGTCACAGCACCAAACCTGGGCTGTAGGGGTCACTGAGTCACCTGAGTGATTTGATGTTTTGCCAAAAAACTCTGCAGGAGACAGGATGCATGAGCAGGCATGCTGCCATGATGAAGCTGCCAATCACCAGCTGCCCATAGCTACGGCCTTCTGAATCATCCGAATAGTTTCTGTTGAGAAATGTTCAAGCTTAATGCAAAATTGGATGCAGATACATGACTCCACTCAGTCATTTTGAATGTGACAGTCACACAGTACACATGCTCACTCAATGGTGTCTACTGTCCCCACTGACTGGTATTGTTCATGCCTGTGCATTCCAGTCCACTCTCCTTGGATGCCAGGTTACATCAATGTTGTGCAAACCATTCTTGTTATATTAACAATGACTGGACTTTTTCCAGACAGACCTTTTACACACACACATGTACACACACACATATTTACACACACATATGTATTACTTAGGAGAGTATCTAACCATAATGGATATTTATAATTCCTTATAGCTGCATAACATCTTGAAAATCTGCTTATGTTTTGGCAATCCTTTACTTTATGAGGCATATCTCACCTCCCACTATAGGAACTGAAAATTATTTTCACAACCTCCCTTGCAAGTAAGGCATGAGAATATTAAGCATCTGCCAATCATAATCACACACCAAACTTTGAATGGAAGCTAGAAATGTGAGGACATTAGGATCATCCAGAAATAACTCTGGTGATGAGTGTAGGCAGTTGCAGCAACTATGACAAATTACTGAAAATAGTGATGATATAAGATCTAGTAGTGGTTTCTAGTGTCTGTGATCTCATTAGTGCAACCTGTGAAAACTTCAAGTTTGGTTCTCTGGTCCCATTAGACTGGAAGTGTATGAACTGCCCTTTTGGTTCAATTTATCCAAAGTCATTTGTTTTCTTGCAACCAAGAACCTTGACCCATATATTAAGTCTTCAATATAAATTACCCATTATTCTTATTTCCCATTGTTATTCTCCACTAGATAAGGGCAGCACCTTGCCTTATTTGTTTGTCTTTCTCTCCATAGAGCTTAGCACAGTGCTGATAACACAGTAAGTGATCAAAGAACCAATGTAAAGAATCAATTTAATAAATCATAGCACACATGCTTTCCATGAATTTGACCTCTCTTTATACCCATCTCAGTCTTCCTTTTATGATCATCTATTCTTTTTTTCTACAACAATTTTCACAATGGAGCAACACTGTCAAGATTGATTTGAAAATATGCCATTTGTCTATATTCTGTGATTACTTCTTTTTGCATTATAGCATGAATTTGGAAAGTCCTTTCTCATATTAGGAGTATAGTACTGAAATTAAAATAAAGAGTTATTAGAACAAACTTTAATTATGATCATTACAAACAAAATGTTATAGTTTTAATCTACTCATGTAGATTTGTTTTTGTTTGGTAAGATGGCTTTACTACATCCCCCATAAAGCATTTTAATCAAGTATCTCATTCTCTAGCAACCATTTACTGGCAGTTGTTGAAAGCAGAGCCTCTGTATTTTTCTATATATATAAATTTGCACATTCTCCCTCACCCCATGAACATGCAAATTCATGCTATTTAGCATAACACTGTGTACAAAGTAGGCACTTGATATAGGACTGTTGAAAGTCCCATATCATTTTGACCTCACTACACTTTCATTTACATTGTATGTCCAGAGAACACACACTCTGGAAATGCTCAACTTTGCCAGTGGAAAATTACTTGCTCTGCTTTTTCCATTCTCATTTAGTGATATCTGCATTTAGGTAAAAGCTTCTGTGTAGTGTCCTGAATATAATAAAAAAAGCATACAACATTAGTTTGGCACATAATTAATAGCTAGACAAAAATAAATGCATTTAAGTGCAGATGTTTTATCATGTGCAAAACAAAATAAGTATAAATATTTAAATATTCATCTAGCTGTTTCTTCATATTAAAAAACTGATGGGTTCTCTTTCTATAGCAACATGATATAAACATGTAATGTAAACATGTTATGATAATGCCAGTAATAGTTTGGCAAAAAACATAAGAAGTCCTAAAATATGCATGACCTTTTATCTACCAATTCCTCTCCTAATAATTTATACTGAAGAAATCATCAAAGATGTATGCAAGTATAATACATAAAGATTTTCATATTATTTATAATATTGGAAAATTAGAAACAAACAAACTGTCCGGTAATAGAAAATTCTTTTAACTATAGTAAGTCTACATGGAGGTAAGGTATACTGCCATTAAAAATCATGTTGTTGAAGAATACTTATTGACATGCTAAAATACAACCCAGTGCTAAGTTAAAATATAGGTTTCAAAAAAGTCTGTACAATATGGAACCACTTTGGGATACATACAGAAATGTAGCTATAAAAGTAACTAAAAATATACAGTGGAAACTTGGTTCTTGAACTTAATTCCTTCTGGAAGTCTGTTCAAGAAGCTATTTGTTCAAAACCTGAATCAGCTTTGTGTGCTGCCTAAGAGACATGTGACTGTTTCTACAGGTATCAGCATGAAAGTGTTGTGAAGTCGAGAATCAAAGTTTTTTCAATAATCGAGACTTTTTTTCCATGAACAACTTGATCAAGAACTGAATTGTTTGAGATAGGATATATCTGTATATCTATATATCAGTATATCTGATAGGAGATGTTTGAGAACCAAAGTCTCAAAGTCTTATATAGCTACACAAAAATCTTAACAAGGATTTTCTCTGGATGGTGATATAGAAAATGATGTTTTTGTTTTTGTTTTCTTTTGTGTTTCATCAATTTTATGCAATTGGCATATATTTACTTTTTATTAAGAGTTGTAAAAGGTTAATAAAACTTTTTATTAAAAGTTGTAAGCAGTTATTAAGAACATAAAGGAGCTTGCTGCTATATCAATTCATATTGCATATACATTGTTTACTAAAAAGTAAGGCAGCCTTTTAAAATTGTCTGGTACAATATAACTTTAATTTGTTTCAAGTTATATGGAATTAGCCTGTAATGTATTTGAGAATAAAGGGAACTATATTCTGTTGTTTAAATTGGGATTGAAAATAATTCCTGGGGGGAGAAATAAACAATTTAGAATCAACATTGGTGATACTCAATCCTGATTCTATTCGGTTCAGTTCTTTGAACTCATAGATTGTGAGCTGTTGTAAACCTACAGAGAGTTTCTGTGATGAATGCAGTTTGTATGCTTCCTTAGAAATTCTCTGGAAATCATATCAGACTCAATAATCAGCTGCATGCCTTACTTTTGTACCTCTTAGAGACTTCCTAATAGGTGCCAGTGTCAGTGACTAGGTGTAGCCATGGCTGCAGAAAGAATCATTCGGCTTAAGAGCTGATTAGAATTAGAGCCAGAACCAGGATTGGAGACATCATTATGAAGAAGCATGTTTACCCCAGTATAATCAGACAAAATGCACATGTTACCTAGACGCTTGAGAGGATAAGTCTCATGGCATCACAGTATGTGTATATCAGAATATAGAGATGATGAGGTTCATGCTCTCGGGAATTCATAGTCTTAATTAAATCCAAAGGAAATGATTGTTTACAACAATATACACATACCAGGTTGGTCCTGAAAACAAAAGTGAACCAGGTATGTGTTTACCTATAAATGTATAGGTAATGTATTTACCTATAAATGTATAGATATTTTTTTCTGGCCCAAAAGCACTCTTTAAAATTCTATCGTCAAAAAGTCAAAATATCTTGTAGAGAAGACACCAGTAATGAGGCATAAATCATTTGCAGAGAAAAAGGAGGACATATACGTATAATAACCAAGCCTCAAAAGGTTGCCTGGGGCTTTGTACAGGCTTAGGATTTTCAACTCAATATTGCCTAACACATCTCCTTCTCATTACTTTTCTGTTTGATGGTGAACTAAATTTACTATTTTTACTCTCCAGGTAGTTTTAGTTTCTCCTATTCATTCCCTCTTTCCCTCTGTAACTTCTACCACAACTCCCATTCACTTGGAAAAGTTGGAGAAAACCTTAAAAATGAAACTAAGCACATCTCCTGCCTACTTAAGGAAAGATGTACAAACATTTATAACTAGTCTTAAAATCAATTTGGGTGTTTCACATGCACACATTGTACTTTAAAATAACAATGACACCTATGGCAGTTACCACTGTTTGAGACAATCTTTGGTTACTTGAATTATATACTTATTTAAACAAGCCAAATATAGCAATAATAAACCTAAACACTGAAATGTTTAAATGTCTGGTGTGGAGAGGAAAGCACACTTGTAATGGCTATATGAATATAAGCCAATTCAATGCTAGATGTTCTATCTACATTGCCAAAATTCTATATATATTTTTTGCAGTCTGTAAGCTGGGTAGTTTGCAATTTCTTGGCTCTTGGTTAGGTATGAGTGAAAGGCTGGTGGTTTGTTTTTGTTTTTTTTGTTTTTTTTGGAATAAGACTAATTAGCCAACACTCAACAAGTATATCTGAGGCCTTGAGAACATGCTATCTTGCTAAAGCCATATAAAGAGAATGCCAATACAACCAATTTATTTGTTTTTTGTATTTTTAACCATGGAAGTTCTCTTGTGTAGCACTAAGCACATGGTGATTTTTATTTTTTAAAAGCATGTTTATTGATGTTTTTTAGACAGAGAGACAGAGAGAGAAACATTAATGTGAGAGAAACATCAATTGATTGACTCCCAAAATAACTGGTATCCTCATAAAAAATGACCAAGTGAACAGACAAAGACGCATAGGGAAAATGCCATGTGATAACAATGGCAGAAAATAGAGTAATGCAGCTGCAAGCCAAAAAAAAAAAAAAAAGAAAAAAGAAAAAAGAAAAGATTGCCAGCAAACCACCAGAAGTTAAGAGAGGCAAGGAAAGATTCCCCTACTGATTTCAGAGGGAGCATGACCCTAATGGCAACTTCATTTCAGACTTTTAGCTACCAGAACTGTAAAACAATACATTTCTGTTGTTACAAGCCACCCAGGTGTGGTACTTTGTTATTGCATCCCTACGAAATTAATACAGGGTTTTCTTTTCAAAATCAATCATTTATCATTGTAATTTTTGTCTAATCATACACTTAGAAAATAAACAATGCAAACTATGCATCAGGAAATATGACAGTGTTGGGGATACATTAAATAGGAGCAGTCTCCATTCCCATGAACTTTATAATCTCATGCAATGAATTGACATTAATTGAACAATCACACAAAATAAATACAGTCAAAGCTCAGTTCCCAAATGTCTCTTATCTCTAACAATTTGGATGTCCACCAAGTTGTTCATGGAAAAAATGTCTCAGTTGTTGAACAAAACTTTAGTTCTCAGTTCTCGACCTGACAACCCTTTCATGCTGATACTTGTATAATCAGTCATACATCCTCAGGCAACAAACAAAGGAGATTTGGCTTTCAAACAAATCACTTCTTGAACAGCCTTCTGGAAGAAATTACGTTTGAGAACTGAGGTTCCACTGTAATGTATATTCAGCATATTATATAGGGTACAGATTTCAGTTCCAAAACACATGTGCAAGAAATAAAACACTTTTTATAAGTGAATTGAAGTTATATTATGAGCCCTCATTCCATTAAATGTTTCCTCATCTTCCCATGGGTTGATTCTGAGTTTCAGCATTAGGTTGGGTTTATGTGGTTTGTAGTTATCAGTTGTAGAGGGGAAATATTTGTGTGGGTCTTGATTTATCAGGCTGGCATCTGCTAGGACATAGTTTACTTCTATGTTATCTTTTCTTTAAAGCCCCCAAAGCACCATTAAATGCTGTTTTATCTCTTATCCATAAGACTGTCTCAAGTTGAGCCCTGTGCCTATCCCATTGGTAACATATCGCTGCATTAGGGTTTTGCTGCCTTCCTGTATTCAACTACCGAAGGAGGATACCACTTTCCTCTTCAGGCATCCCTACACAACATTCCAGGCAAAGGGAACAGTATGTGTAAAAACCCCATTGTAAGCAGTAACATGGCAGTTTGGGAATTAAAAGAAGGCCAATTTGGCTGAAAAACCCTAGAGAACAAGGAGGAGATTGCATTGAAATGATGTTGTAGATGTAGACTCTATAAGCAGTGCAAAGTATTGGAGGTTATAGTAAGGACTAATGCTTAACATTTAATGCAGTGAAAAACCAAGGAATGGATTTAAGATGGCATGACTGAATTTGCAATTTGAAATTATTGTTATGATTTGGAATCTGCTGAATGGAAAGCAAATATTTTAGGGAAGGGGGAGAGTAGAAACAAGGAGATAGATTAGGTGACTATCTTGCCTATTCCAGACATGATAACTTTGGATAGTGTATTGGGAATAGATCTGGTTACACATAGATATATTTAGATAAATTTAGGCAGTAAACATAAGGCTTTAGTGATGGATACATTATGGGAAGTAAGGGGGAAAAGGTGCTAAGGGTGACACTTGTGTTGCTTAAGTGCCAAACTGGATAGGGAACACTTCCCTCCAGGTGTGTGTGTGTGTGTGTGTGTGTGTGTGTGTGTGTGTGTGTGGTGATGGTGATGGTAGAGAGACCATTATTTCATTATTGGGCATGTTGAATTTCAGGTAAAATTGAGATTTTGAGTAGGCATAAGGAATTATTTCAGCACTGAGAAGTGGTCTGGTCTCTGTCTTTCTAACTAAATATCAACTGTATATAAAAGTGAATCTGATTTAACCAGAAGAGAACTGGAAAATTCATTAATACTCTAATAACAAAGTATCAGAAAAAATAAGAAAAAATCCATTTATAATTACATCAAAAATATAAAACACCTAGGAATACATTTAACAAAGAAGATGAAAGAACTGTACAACAAAAACTATAAGATACTAATGAAAGAAATTGGAAAAGACACAAATAAGTAAAATAATATTCTAAGATCATGGTCTGGAAGAATTAATATTGTTAAAATGGTCATACTGTCCAAGCAATCAACAGATTCAATGCAATTCCTATCAAAATTATAAGGACATTTTACACAGAAATAGAACAAACAATCCTGAAATTTGTATGGAACCACAAAAAAAACTCAGTAGCTAGACAAAGCAATCTTGAAGGATAAAAACAAAGCTTCAGGAATCATGCTCCCTGATTTCAAACTGTATCACAAAGTTAGTGATAAAAGCAGTATAGTATTAGCATAAAAATAGAAACATAGATCAGTGGAGTAGTATAAAAAAATCTAGAAATATACCAACACAAATATGGTTAATTAGTTTATGACAAAGAAGCCAAGAATATGCAATTTGGAAAGGACAGTTTCTTCTACAAATGTTTTTGGGAAAACTGGATAGCCACATGAAAAATAATGAACCTCAACCACTATCTTACACTATCTACAAAAATTAACTCAAAATGGATTATTAAAGATTTGAATCTAAGACCTGAAACTATAAAACTCCTAGAAGAAAATATTGGCAGTAATCTCTTTGACATTGGTCTTGGTGATAACTTTTTTTGGGAATGATTCCAAAAGCACAGGCAACAAAAGCAAAAATAAACAGCTGAAATCACAACAAATTAAGAAGCTTTCACACAGCAAGGGAAATCATCAATAGAAGGAAAAATCAACCTACTAAGTGGGAGATAATATTTTCAAATAATATATCTGATAAGAGGTTAATATGCAAAATACAGGGTGCGGCAGAACAAACACTTGCTTCCGTGTGGTTGGTAGGGTAATCACATGGGTATAATAATTTATAGTTTTGATTTGAACATTCCACCTAAAATGTCATATGGTGTGCTTGAGTGTGATATCATTATGTTACAGAACTACATGCTTATGATTTGGTAATAAAAGATTTTATAATAAAAAGAGGCGTTATTTGTGCCAGACCCTGTATATAAGAAACTCAAATAACTCAATAGAATAAAAATACTCAATAGTATAAAAAAATCAATGAAATAATGGATAGAGGACGTGCATAGACTGTTTTTTCCAAAGAAGACATACAGATTGTCAACAGGTACAAGAAAAGATGCTTAATATCAGGGAAATTCAAATCAAAACCACGAGATATCGCCTCACACCTCTTAGAATGATTATTATAAAAGGGACACAAATAAGTGTTAGCAAGGATGCGCAGAAAAGCAAACCTTTGCACACTATTGCTGAGAATGTAAATTGGTACAGCCACTATAGAAAACATTATGGAGAGGGCTGTCGGACATTAACACTGAGCAGCAGGGTCCATGTTCTCTGGCAAGGGGCAGAAGAGCTCGGGGGAGTATGGGGCACAGGAGCTAGAGATGAGTGTGGACCAAGCCCGGGAGCCATCACCAGCCCCAGGCAACTAGCAGAGCCCCAGACATGGGGCACTAGCTCCCCTGCTGCGAGGTGGAGACCATCCACCAAACGTACCTGAACGCACCCGGATGCCAACCTTTTCAACGACCACGCGCTCCAGGCCATGCTCAAGGCAGAGGAGACCTATGCACTCTCCGTGTCCTATTTCAAGTGTATGCAAAAGGAGGTTCTGCCATCCATGCACAAGATTGTGCCCACATGGGTGCTGGAGGTCTGCAAGGAGCAAAAGTATGAGGAGGAGGTCTTCCCACACTGCCCATGAGCTACCTGGACTACTTCCTGTCCCTGGAGCCCAGGAAGAAGAGCTGTCTGTAGCTGCTGGAGGCCACTTGCTTGTTCATGGCCTGGAAGATGAAGGATCCCATTCCCCTGACAGCAGAGAAGGTGTGCATCTACACTGACAACTCCATCTGTTCCAACGAGCTGCTGCAAATGGAGCTGCTGCTGGTGAACAAACTCAAAAAGAACCTGGCTGCCGTGACTCGGCACGATTTCATCGACCACTTCCTCTCCAAGATGCCGGTGGCTGAGGAGAACAAACAGACCATCCGCAAACACAGGCAGACCTTCATCACCCTCTGTGCCACGGACATGAAGTTCGTATCCAACCTGCCCTCCATGGTCCTGCTGGGAGCCTGATGGTCCGTAGTGCAAGGCTTGCACTTGGGAATTTCCAACAGCTTCTGGTCCTCACGCGATTCCCCTCCAGAGTGATTACGTGTGTCCGGGTCTCACGTGATTCCTCTCCTAAGTGATTATGTGTGACCCGGGCTGCCTCCAGGCCTGCTGGGAGCAGATCAAAGTCCCGCTGGAGTCCAATCTGCACCAGGCCCAGAAGCAGAGCCTGGACCCCAAGACTGCTGAGGAGGAGGGGGAGGGGCGGGGGAGGGGCGGGGAGGGGGAAGGGAAGGAGCAGGAGGAAGAGGTGGACCTGGCCTGCACATCTACTTAAGTTTCAGACTTGAACATTTGAGGTTGCCTGCGGCAAGGGAGGGGCCGACCCCAGGTCCCACCCTAAGCAACCAACTGCTCCTCCCCAGGACCAATCACTGCAGAAGGGGAGGCTTCCTTCTCCTTCGGTTGGTTTTTTCCTTTTGTTTTTCTCACTTCCATCTCTGACATAAGTGAAAGAAAAGAAAAAATAAGATATCACAAAACTGCCTTTAAAAAAATGCACAAAAAATAACATGTGCATAAACTTGAGCTGAGTGGGGCGGGAGGAGGGTTGTATTACCAAAATAGAGGATGTTATACCCCAATTTTATATCAGTGTGTTTGTGTCTCTGTGTTTTGAGAATGGGCATTAACATAAGGAAGGAGTCCACAGGAGAGGCTTAGATCTGAATCTCTACATGTTTAAACCATAACAATGTTCCTAAAAAAATACAAAAATTCACAGAACCATTTTTAAAGTAGAAGTGTGTGTTTAGATAGAAAGGTGTGTTCTTGTGCTTTTCTTACGGAGCACAGCTTTAAGGTGGCTGTAGGATGGAACCCTGCTGCTATTGGAGGATCACGTTTTTTTGTTTTACGATGTTATATACTGCCATGTAGTTCTAATTTTCTCATAGAAAAAAAATGTATTACGGAGGCCATTGGCATTGGTAGATGTTTTTTATGTGATCGATTTTGACAATATGATTACTGCTCTTTTCCAAAGAGGTTGCCCTTCCACGATACCTCATGCTTCACTTAGCCATGGGTAGACCAGTGACTAGGCTCTGTCTGGCCCAGGGCCTCCTGCTTCGGCAAACAGACGTGCAGATGAGATCCTCAACTAGGCCTAGTGGGGACCAGCTCCAGCTGTGGCCACCTGGTGTCTCTGAGGACAAGCCCATGTCTGTATCCTCTCCCTGCTCCTGTTATGATGGACTGTCCATCTGACCTGGAATTGACCATCCTGGTAGTTTATATAGCCATATTGTTCTTTGCATATAGCTATGAAAGCTGTGTTGTTGTTGTTGTTGTTGTTATTATTATTACAAGTATGTTTTAATGTGCGACTGTGGTGCTGTGCCCTAGGACTTGGTCACTAGCTTCTGGAGTCATTCAGTTTCAGGTGTGTTGAATTTGTTGTGTACCCCTGTTCTGTCTGTTCTGTTCAGGGCCGCGTGATGTTCATTTAAAGAGGCTTTAGATCTCACTGAAACCTTCCCACAGTGCTGTATGACCCAATCACCTAGCACTCCGCCAAACCAAAAAGATTTACATACTTGGCAGCCCTGCCCAGTGGTGTGGCTGGTGTGCTCTGAGGCCCCACCCTGCCCGCAGGGTCTCTGCTTCTGTTCACCTCAACCATTCTGGCTGCAGCCTCTGTGTCTGAACCAAACGGGGTCCTGGAGGCACAGTGTGTCCTAGTGGAGGGCGGACATTGTGTGCTCAGAGGCCTGGGGTGGGTGGGAGCACAGCAGAACCTGTCCTGTGGCTAGCGTATCTGTGACAGTCTCTGGCAGGTGGGTAGTTGGGTCAGTTGGGTCTGTATGTGTTTTGAGTTGCACATCGTGGTGTTTCCCAGCACGGACATGTAACTGGCATGTTTCCAGAGGAAAACAAGACAAATGTGAAAAGTCTAGAAATAAAATTGGTAACCACCCCCCCTCCAAAAAAAGGAAAAAGGAGACATTATGAAGGTCTCTCAAGAAATTAAAAATAGCCCTGGCTGGTGTGACTCAGTGGACTGAGTGTCGGCCTGCGAACCAAAGAGTCGCCAGTTTGATTCCCAGTCAGGGCACATGCTTGGGTTGGAGGCCAGGTCCCCAGTAGTGGGCGTGTGAGAGGCAACCAGGCATTAATGTTTCTTTCTCTCTCTCTCCCTCCCTTCCCTTCTCTCTAAAAATAAATAAATAAATAAATAAATAAATAACATCTTTGAAATAAAAAGCGGAACTACCATATGATACAACAATTCTGCTTCTTGGTATATATTCAGAGTAAACAAAAACACTAAATAGACTATATTCCCTATGCTGTACCTTACATATCATTACTGGGAATATTGGGGGGAGCAATTTATAAAATATATGATTTTCTAACCACTATGCTGTATATCTGAAACCAATACAAAATAATAGTGGAAATAAACTGTAATTGAAATAAGTAAATAAATAAAACCTTAGTAATTTCAAAAGATATATGCACCTCCATGGTCATAGCAGCATTATTTACAATAAGCCAAGATATGGACACAACTTAAGTGTCACCAATGCATGCATATATATAATATATATTTATATTTATATATATATATTTGATGCTGAGAAAGAATTTACCTACTAAGAAATTCTCCTTGAAGTAACCAGACCCAAATTCATAATCAGAGTCTAGCAGTCATTTTTGTACTAAAGTACAAGTCACACTTGTACTTTAGTCACACTGAATAATGTCAGATAAAGGCCACAGATTGAGCTGCCCAAGGCTCCTGTACTGTACTCCTGCTGTCTAAGCTGATCCTTCTTAAAGGAATTTCTGGAATCTCATTTTGCCCAGTGGGCTGAGACATGCTCTGTTCAATCAGAGCTGCAGGGCAATATTCTCATTTGCATATTTACTGACCAACCACAGTAGTTCCACAAGGACCAGCCAGGACCGAGCTTTTTGGACCATTCAAACTAATGTGGACTTGGAATATTCATTTGCATATAAATGAACCAATAAGAGAGCAGGGGTGGGAACTTCTCACTTTACAACTCAGCTTTACAACTAGTCTTGGTGGAGCTCAGTTTTGGTTTCCATAGAAGACTGCTTTCCCCCCAGCTGGAGCTGGTCTCATTGGAGCTGTAATGCGTAGCTATTTGAGCTGCTGAGACTTTCATTTGAGCTGCTCTGGTGCTTCACTTGAAGTTGTTTTCCTCAAACAGCTTTCACTAGAATAAAGTTTCTCTCTTCAAATCAGGGACTCCTGGGCGCATTGAATGTGTAGCAGTGACCTTTTGTAGATACACACACAAATGGAATACTATTGACCCATAAAAAAGAATGAAATGTTACTATTTGTAGCAACATGGATAGACTTTCGGCACATTATGCTAATAGAAATGTCAGATACAAATGGTGTTTGACCTCATTTATATGTGAAATCTAAAACACAAACAACAATGTGGTAAAGGCTGGGGGTTGGGGGTTTGGTGGAGGGGTGGTGCTAATGGAGGGGAAATTGAGGACATCTGTAATAGTGTCAAGAATGAAAAAACAGCTCATAGATACAGAGAACAGATTGGTTGTTGCCAGAGGCAGCAGGTGGTGAAGGAAATAGTTGAAGGAGACAAAAGGTACAAACTTCTAGTTATAAAATAAGTCATGGGGATATATTACACAGCATGGTGAATATAATTAATTTTTAAAAAGTAAGCCTGATTTCTCCACCTCTTGGAGGAATTGCTTACCTTATTAGTAATCAACTAATTGTATAGTGGTATGAGAAGGATCATGGTCAGAAATATTTGCCTTTGAATCACTACCACTTATTGAGTGATCTTAGTTAAAAGACTCTTAAACATTCCAAGGTTAAACTTGTTTATAGCTAATGTAGGTGTGAGGATCTATGCCTACCTCTGGGCTTTTATGAGCATCAAATAAGACAATATATACAAATGTATAAAACATTACACTGAAATTTCAGAGGTAACAGGACAGTTTTGGTATCTGTTAACTAACTTTTAAATTAAATTGATAGATTATGAAATTTATCAGGGGCATAAGAGATTATCCAGTCCAACACCCTTATTTAACTGATAGGTGACTGAGCCACAGAGAAATTACAGGATTTGCCCAAGGTCACACAACTAGTTAATGGCAAAGTTGGAATCTGAATGCTTCTGACTTGCAGCCATGACCCTATTCAGTTTGCTGCATGTACTTGCTTACCACTTCGGTCATCTGAATCTTGCTGCACAGAATGTCTGGAAATGCTATAGTTATTAATGGCATTTCATGGAAGAATGTTTCATGTCAGGTGGGGGGAGGGAGAAAGAATGAGAATGAACCAATGGTGCAATCAAGTACTGAATATTTTTCTTTATGTTCAATCTCGCCAAGAACATGCTCCCTTACAAATATTTGCCTTAAGTAACAAGGTAACACATTTATAACCCAAATTTTTAGTTTAAAGTTTCTTGTGTCTTTTGTGGTCATATCAAAAATGCCAAGAAGTTTCACAATAAAATTATTTAAATCACTGCCATCTGGGCAGTTTTATACTTTATATTTTATCTGATATATTGCAATATTGAGATGAGCCTTTAGTATCAGAAAGGAGGGATTAGAATTTCCAGAGAATGTTTGAAGACATTGGTTGATGAAGTTCAGAGAAAACTATTATGCTATGGGTCTTATGTACTTTGAACTGAAAGGAAGTAGCTAAATAATTTTGTTATCATCATCTCTTGGATCTAAAGTACAGCTAGAGCGACACTTCCCTACTATTTTCTTTCCTGTTCTTTTAAAAATGTTTTAAATTCTAGGGAGCTTTAATATTTTTTCCTCTCAACAGATTGGAAGTATTATGAGATTAGAGGGAGCTTGTTTATTTTGTCCTTGAACAAACCCCCTCTCATGTTCCCTGCTTCCAAACATACAAGCACACAATATCAGTCCATCACTTAATACATTGAAATTACTTGATATAAAATAGTTGAGTTTATTTCTATGAGATATCTAATATAGAAATCTCTGACCTGAGAATAGCAGTTGCTAAATCAGTGGGTCAATAATGGCAGAATCAGTTTGTCCAAAATATTTTAATGGGTTGGGCTAAAGCTGTTATTTAAGCAAACAGATCAGTAGAGCTTAGAAGAGCTGCTCTGAACTACAGGAAAGTGAGACGGCTGGAACTTTGGGATTTAAGGTCAGTCTAGCAGTAGGGAAAATTATTACAATGTAAATGTGGAAAGGGAGGGCGGGCAAATGTGGAATTAAGAAGGAGCTATGTTTTGGGGAGTATGCTTTTATGAACTGCCTTCATGTGTATGATTTGAAGTGGAGTTTTCCAGTATTCAAGAGAGTTTCTTTTCCTCTTCTAGAGGACCTCTATCTCTGAATCACTTTCTGAAAATAGTAAAGAAAGTTTTATGTCTGGGCAAAGTAAAGGGTATGTAGTAATTGCTTCAAGTACCCAAACACAAGATAATGGTCTTGTTTGACGGTTCTGCCCTATGTGTGTGTGTGTGTGTGTGTGTGTGTGTGTGTGAGAGAGAGAGAGAGAGAGACAGACAGACAGACAGACAGAATAACAGAGACATAGAGAGGCAGAACTAGTTGTTTCCTCCCAAAACAAGTTCAGTTGTTGCATAGCAGATAAATGCACCCTTACTTGGCCATGGGGTAATTGGTCATAGTAAGGGTGTATGTAGGGAAGGGGACCAGACAGTTGGCTTTGATCTTTTAGTGAGATGCCTGGCAGTAAAAGGTGAACACTCTTCAATAACTTGGACTTAGATTTATCAAGAGATAAATCCATAAATAACTTCGATGGTACATGTTAATTCAGTGTGTGTGTGTGTGTGTGTGTATGTGTACGTGTTGCTAGAGAAATCTTCTCCTGGCCAGAGATTATAATTATAACTTGAAACATACGCCCCATGGGAGGAAGGAAATATCCCCCTCAGAGACATAGACACACTCCTTCTGCATTGCTGCTTCATTTGGTACAAGAGCGGCACTGTTTCTGGTAACACATGAGCTGTACTACAACAACTGTTTCAAGTTTTGTTCTCTGGGTAAATTTAGTTCAGTTCATAACTAAATCTTCCCTTGCTCTTTATCCTCATACTCTTATCCTTGGCCATCTAAATATAAGGATATTTTTGGCACCCATGTGGTTCTAGTGTTATGTTAAATGCACAAAACTATAAAATCTAGAATCTTTCCTCATTGTTTTAAATATAAGGCCCTAAAGCATTTTGAGAGTGCTATTTAATTGACGGGGTAGTGTATTAAGTTAAAACTGGAAATATGGATCTAGAGGACTTTAAATTTTATGCCTGGTTTTCCCACAGAAATATTGATACATTTTGATTAATATTAGCAAATATGGTACTCCATGACTATGCTTATGAGAGGGCATCTACCACATTAACAGATGAACTCTTTTTCCCCCATGGGAGACAGAGTACTGGATTCTACTATGACCCTGGCTTATTGGCTAATGCAAATTTAGCTGCTTAACTTCTCTGTGCTTCAAATTCCTTATTTGTAAGGTAAGATAGTGGGGCTAGATAATCCCTATGGTCCCCTTCAGCTCTACTGTTAAACAATTATCTAAATACAGAAAAAATTTCCCTTATCAGGTTTGCTGTACCTTGAACCTATTGGATAATGCTCCCTAAGAGCTTTGTTCTTAGGATCTCATAACACAAACGCTGGTAAAGTGAATAAAAGTTCCGTTTGTTTGTTGGGCATTTAAAGAGAACAATTCTTTGCTACTAAACAATTTACAATATATAGAGCAAATGTTCAAATGGGCCAATCCTTAAACATGCCAAAACAGCTCATCATATGTAAGAAAGAGCCAAATATCCTAATACAGAAAACACTGTCCTCTATTCAAAGAGGAAAAGACTATGCCTATTAAGAAAAAATGAGAGCCCCAGTGGATTTAGCTCAGTAGATTGAGCACTGGCCTGTGAACCAAGGGGTCCCTGGTTTGGTTCTGGACCAGGGCACATGCCTGGGTTGCAGGCTGGGTCCCCAGTGGGTCCCCAGTGCATGACAGGAAGCCACGTGTTGGTGTTTCTCTCCTTTTCTTTCTCCCTCCCTTCCCCTCATTCTAAAAATAAATAAAATCTTTAAAAAAAAGAAACAAGAAAAAATGGAGAATATAGTTTTTAAAACCTAAATTTAAAAAAAAAATTCATTCACCATTCCCAACCTCTCATTCAATACAAATTTTAAAACTATCCCTGCAGTTCAAAACCTCATAAAATGATGTGTATTAGTCTACTAGTCTTTCTAGCTAATCTCCTTTATTCTAGTTTTCTCATTTTCTCTCTAGTCTGCATAACACTACCCAATGCATCTTTTGAAAGCATGATTTGCATAATCTCATCCACCCTTGTTCAAAGAAATCCTTTGATTAACCTAAATGAAATAAAAACACCTCAGCTTGAAAACAAGACTTTTCATTGATATATTACCCTATGCCCATTAACCTCATCCCATTCCTCCCTGACTTAACTCTGTTCTGGAAAGATTTGCTTCATTTATCCCCAAATTGTATTTTGTTGACTCTTATCTTTATGTTTTTCTTACCAGACTCTGTTGTATTTTTGGAATTTTTTTCAACTAATCTATTGACATCACATCCTTCAAAATCTAACTTTTGATCCTTTATCCTAAAATCCACCACACTCTGATCACTCCAATGATTTCTGTTAACTAGTAGTCTAACTCACACATTTGATTGAATTTTCTTAAATTTTAAGATTTTACTTAAGTATTTCACATTTACTGAAGAAACTGTAGATAACGCAGATACATAAAAAGAACAAAATGTAAGACTAGTCATGCCTTAGAACAGAGCTTCTCAAACTACAATGCATAGAAAAACCTCTTGCAGTGTTTGTTAAACAACATAGGGAATATAGTCAATAATACTATGTATGGTGTCAGATGGTTACTGGAAAGTTTAGTAGAAACATTTTGAAAAATATATGATTGTCTAATGTCTAACCATTATACTGTACACCTGAAACCAATACAAAATAATATTGAGAGTAAACTGTAATTGAAAAATAAAAATTAAAATAAATAAAACCTTGAGAGTCCTAGACACCACATCCAGATTTTTGATTCAATAAGTTTATTGTGGGGCCTGAGAATCTGAATTTTTCAAGGGCTTAAGTGGTTCTGATGCAAGCAATCTCCAGAACACACTCCAAGAAACATGTCTTAAGTAGGTCAGATGTCCCTATTATACTTCTTCAAAGAACCTATTTTAAGTTTCTAAGTCACTATTTTAAGTTTCATGAGTGCAAAAGCCATATCTGTCTTGTTCACCACTGTATCCCACAGGGTTTGAAGGTACTGAATGCTTGAAAAATACTTCTTGAAGGAATAGATGGGTTGTTTTTATATTTAGTTCCTTTATTTTTTTTCAAATTACAACAGTAACTCATGTTTGTGGAGATCAAAGAAAACATAGATTTCAAAGACATAAAATGAAAGCCTATTTTATGATGCATCACACTGTCCACTTCCTTCTCATGTTTCTGAAGTAATTAGTGGAAGCCTGTTTGTATCCTCGTCCTTACTATATGAATTTGTTGAATTAAGGAATAATGGAAGCAATTACATCACCAGAAATAGAAACTATTAACATTCCCATATATTTATTATAATCCTAGACTATTAGGGCTAATAGGAAATTCAAAGAACATAAGTTCGACACCCCTCATTTTATAGATGAAAATTTTGAGTACCAGAGAGGAAAAATCATAACTTTAATGTATGTGTAGAAGAAGACTCATCAGGATTTAGATTAGATTAGATATGGCAGTACGGAAGACAGAAGCACTGAAAGAAAGGAATCAAAAAATAATTTTAAGTCTGTCATTCTAGAAGAACAGGTGAATGATGGTGTCAAAGGCAGTAAAAGCCAGAGTGGTGTCTGACAGTTGAACTGAATTTTCTTAACAGGTTAAGCCTCAAGTGTCAGGAATTCACACACACACACAAAAAAGAAGATTTATTAAGAATTTAACCGTCGGGTTCCCACCAAGATGGAAGCATAGGTAGAAATGCTTCACTTCCTCACACAACCAAAAGAAGGATAACAACCAATTTAAAAACAATAAACAAGCAGAACTACCAGAAAATCAAACTGCATGGAACTCCAACAACCAAGGAGTTAAAGAAACATTTGTCCAGAACCCTAGGAAGGGTGGAGATGGGGAGCAGTGCGGAGAGGACCCGCAGGAAGGCTATAGACCACTCAGGCAAGCAGGGGCTGGCTAATTGGGAAACTAAAGACTCAAAAGCTCTAGCTGTAAAATCCTGTGGGAGTTGCGAAGGTGGGAGAAAAATCCAGTCTCACAGGAGAGTTCATAGGAAAGTGGGGCTAGAATGCAGTTAGTGAGCTGCATTATTCCCTTTCTGAACCCTCCTCCACAGACAGCACCACAACATGACAAAGAGGGTTGCCCCACCCTGGGGAATACCTAAGGCTCTGCCCCCTTACAATATAACAGGTGTGCTGAGACAAAGAAATATTGCACAAATGAAAAAACAGATCAAAACTCCAGAAAAAGCTAAGCAACAAGGAGATAGACAACCTATCAGATGCAGAGTTCAAAACACTGGTAATCAAGTTTGCTCACAGAATTGATTGACTTCAGTCACAAAATCAAGGAAGAAACAAAGGCTCTACAAAGTGTAATAAAGCAAAATATACAGGGAACCAACAGTGACATGAAGGAAACCACAAAATAAATAAATAAACATCCAGTTGGAATAGAATGAAGAAACAAGAATGCAAAAAAAGGAGGGGAGAAGCTGAGGAATCTCTGGGACAACTTTAAGTTCTCCAACATCTGAATCATAGGGGTGCCAGAAGAAGAAGAGGAAGAGCAAGAAATGGAAAACTTATTTGAAAAAATAATGAAGGAGAATTTCCTCAATCTGGCAAAAAAAATAGACTTCCAAGAAGTCCAGGAAGCTCAGAGAGTCCCAAAGAAGTTGGACCCAAGGAGGAACACACCAAGACACATCATAATTTCATTACCCAAGATTAAAGATAAGGAGAGAATCTTAAAAGCAGCAAGATGAGAGGAGAGAGTTACCTACAAAGGAGTACCCATAAGACTATCAGCTGAATCTCAAAAGAAACCTTGCAGGCAAGAAGGGGCTGGAAAGAAGTATTCAAGATCATAAAAGGCAAGGACCTACATCCAAGATCACTCTATCCAGCAAAGCTATCATTTACAGTGGAAGGGCAGATAAAGTGCTTCCCAGACCAGGTCAACTTAAAGGAGTTCATCATCACCAAGCTCTTATTATATGAAATGTTAAAGAGATTCACCTAAGAAAAAAGAAGATCAAAACTATGAAAAGTAAAATGACAACAAACTCACAACTATCAACAACTGAACCTAAAAAACAAAAATGAAAACTAAGCAAATGGCTAGAACAGAATCACAGAAATGGAGATTACATGGAGAGTTATCAGCAGGGTGGGTGGGCAGGGAGAATGGGGGAAAAAGTACAGGGAATAAGAAGTATAATTGGTAGGTATAAAATAGATAAGGGGAGGTTAAGAATAGTTTTGGAAATAGGGAAGTCAAAGAACTTATATGTACAATCCATGAACATGAACTAAGGGGGGGAATGCTGAAGGGTAGGGGGTTCAGAGAGGAAAGGGGATAAAGGGGAGAAAAAAACTGGGGCGACTATAATAGCATAATCAATGAAATATACTTTAAAAATAATTTAACTGTAGTATTATAAGGTGGAGAATAGGAAATTCTCTAGGGTTATAAATCAAACATTTTTATTGTAGCTCTGCCATTAATCAACCTTGTGATCTTGGAAAAGCATAGTTTCTCTGAGCCTAAAGTTTCCTCATCTGCAAAATATGAATACGTACATTCTAATTTTTTTCTCTGTTCTTCCATCATTTTTCTTCTATGTTTATGGGACAACTCTATTTGAACAACAATAAAAAAATTAAATTTTTTAAAATAATTACTGTTAACATTCAATATTAATTTGTATTGTTTCAAGTATACAGCACAGTGGTTACACAATCATATACTTTACGAAGTGAATTGAGAAGTACAGATTGGTAGTTACAAAATAATCATGGGGATATAAAGTACAGCATAAAGAATTTAGTCAATAATATTGTAATAACTATGTATGGTGCCAGTTGGATACTGAAAATATTAGGGAGAGCATTCTACTAGTTTATAAAATGTAAGGAACACAGAAAATATATGTAAAAGTTCCTATGATATAATAGGTGCTCATAACTGAATTAAGTTCTCTATTGAATCTGAATATATGTGGAAATGCTTTATAAATAGTAAAAACCTCTGTAATATAAATAATGATAATAGTGATGATTATTACTACTGAATAACCATATTGTGCACACAGCCATATGAAATGACCTGAAGAAACATAATTATAGCCTTTCAAGGTATTTAGTGTCAGTCTCCAAGCCTAAGCAATAGGCACAATTGCCAAGAAAAGTCTACACTTAATACCCAGGAAGACCTTGGCAATTCCTATGAACATTGTGCATGTGTCTGGGAATTTTCTATTAATGCTTGAGGAATTCCAATCTGGTCTTTCTTACTCAGTTTTATTTGATATAACCTCTTTTTCTTGGCACTTGATCCTTTGTAAATATAAGAATATTTTGTGCTACTTCGTGGACAGCTATTATAAACAGATTTTATGTGTCTGGCAGGGTTGGACAGGTGTTATTGTGTCATGTTTTAATAAAGAATACTCAGTGTTTATTTATTTATTTATTTATTTATTGTTCAAGTACAGTTTTTTTATTTTTAATGCTTAAATGGTAATTCAACACAGTAAACCCTTATTGTTTTATTGATTTGAGAGAGAGAGAGGAAGGGGAGAGACAAAGACAATGACAAAGAGATAGAGAGACATCAATTTGTTGTTCCACTTGTTTATGCATGAATTGGTTGTAAATACTTATTGTTTTATATAACTTACCTCTTCCTGTTCTCCTTATACTCCCAACACCACTTTGAATAAAATGAGGATAACTGGGCATTGTCATATTTCAGAGGTATATCTTCAGTTTTTTTTCTTCCCTACCTCTTTCCCCTCATCTTCTATACCAAACATGCCCATAAATACACATTTCTACCACCAGCAGCACCACATCTAACAACAAAAAGAAAATGGTTTGCATTGTTTTTTTGTGTGTGTATGTATGTGTTTAGTTCAGCCAGAACTTGCTGTGTACATACTATATGCAAGCCCCTATGTTAGGCTTTATAGGTTAATGCATACACACACATGCATGCACACACATGTGAACTAGCATTGATGAATGTGTATTATGTGCTAGACACTCTGCTAGTCATGTTACTAACAAGAGCTCTGTGATATAAATGCAATTAACTTCATTTTACTGATGAGTAAGTAACCTTGAGATCCATGGAAGATAAAAATCTTTCCAAGGTCCCTGCTCTAAAGACATCAGTTGTGTTGGGCTGACAAAGTTTATAAATAGAAAAGAGCTTACAAATATGAGATACTGATATGAAGTATTCTGTGATTCTGATTTTAGGAATTCAGAGCCATCAGAGCCTCTTATGAGCATTAATAACTGGAAATGCTTTGAAGAGGAGTTAAGACCTGCGTTGAGTGTTGAAGAAACAGTAGAATTTGTAGACATAATAGTAAGAGAATGTATTACAAATGGTGAGAAACTAGTTGTTAATCATGCAATGACACCTCCCACAAGAAAAACAACATAACTAGAGCAGAAGCATCTTCTTAGAAGGGGACACACTTTGGATAGCTGTAAAATTTTGCTGGCAATGGGGAGGAGAGTCAAGGTAGATTTTAATCAGTGACTTTTGAATACATGTCTCTTGCCTTAGCCTTGTAATCAGGATTGTACAGAAACTGCAGCATCATTGTGCAGTTATGCTCATTTATTCCTGATCCTTACCCCCTTCTCTCTACTTCGTGCATTACTGCAAGAGCACAAATAAGAACATTACATTCACATTCACATGTCATGTTTCCTTTTTAAAAGTACCTCTACCAAGTGCCATGCATAATTGACAACTTAGATTACAACCCACTCTACCTTTTTCATGTGTTTTGGTAACTAGAGTACATCATATACACTGTGAGGCAAAATGCCATCTGTTGAACAATTATTGTTAATAACAATCAAGCACCATGCATTTGTTGTCCATAATGAAGAAATTAAATTTTCTAGTGTTCACAAGAATACAGTCCTGAGAGCTCATCATGAAAAATAATGTCTTTATTTCTTAGAGAGGCAGCTACATAGTATAGTAGAAGTAGCACTGGTACTGAGTTTAGAGATCTGAAACCTATATCCTAATCTGCTATTAAAAAGGTATATGGCGTTGGAGAAGACTCTTTTGTACTCAGAGGACAAGTTCCATGATCCCTTCCAGCTATATTACTTTACAATTTCATGAAAATTATTTCCGAATACTACTTTCAGTTCATTGTGGTATATTTGCCTATTCGAGAAGAAAAGACCTTCTGTGCCACACCCATTAGAGTAGATTTCCATATATTTCTACTATGGCTGCTTTCAAATTTTGGTCCATATGTGCTCATAGACTGCTTCTCACTTAATTTCACCAAGTGGGTCAGCTAATTTAATGATTTACCATTCTATTTAATAAGAGAGAGTTAGGGTGGGGATAGGACACAGTGGGTTTTTTTTTAAAGATTTTATTCATTTATTTTTAGAGAGATGGAAAGGGAGGGATAAAGAGGGAGAGAAACATCAATGTGTGGTTGCCTCTCACATGTCCCCACACTGGGGACCTGGCCTGCAACCCAGTCATGTGCCCTGACTTGAAATCGAACTGGTGACCCTTTGCTTTGCAGATTGGTTCTCAATCCACTGAGCTACATCAGCCAGGATCCAGTGGTTTTTTATATACCTATCTTCTACTTGCCTGTGAAAATACACTGTTATGTAACAACATGACAACCTTCACTGAAAAACCTTTTTTTTTTTTTTTTTTTTTGCAATAGGGACTCTTTTTTTTGCTTTGATATTATATAGAGGTCTGCTAATGGATTTGAAATGACCATTTTTTTTGCTTTAAATCTTTTTTTTATTGTTGTTCAAGTACACTCGTCCCTATTTTCCTCCCACCCATTACTACTTCTAATTTCCCTTATAAAATCTGTCATTGGGAATGAAAAAAGAGAACAATCATTGTGGTGTGGCAATTTTTTACTTTTGTGGATATAGTATAGCCCCAGTAATGTGGAAAACTGATGAATGGTAGCGTGGATGGCACCTGTTTTCTCAGTGTACATTAGTAGTTTATTGCTCATCTTAACATTTAATTCATATTTTATGAACCAAATCAGAATGTATTTATGAAAGATGAAGCATTGGGATGATTTTTAGATGTTCTAGAGTTCCCAGTAATTATCAACCCTTGATAATTAAAATAATGCTATTGTGCTGAGAAAAGTCCAGCAATCAAAAGACTTGGTGGAAAGTGTCAGTGTTTCTTACCATAGCCTTATGTTTCATTTACTCATGTTCTTGTTCAATAAATATTAACTGAATATCTACTGGGGATATTACAGTGGACTAAAAAGACTTAGGAAAATCTCTGTCCTCATGGTGAGTACATTGTAAGAGGGGGATACAGACAATAATAAAATGAGCAAAATTTTAAAATAGGTCATATGATGTTTTACTGCTTTAGATAAAAGTGGTTGTCAAGGAACATTTATAAAGGACCCATGGACAAAGCAAAAGGGGGTAGGATCCAGGATTTGAGGTGGTGGTGGATGGGACAGAGGGGAGGAGTGGGCGGAAAATGGAGAAAACTGTACTTGAACAACAATAAAAAATTTCTTAATTAAAAAAGTGGGCACACAATGAAATATAAAATGATGTGCCATACAATTGTGTACTTGAAACCTATAATCTTATTAACCATTGTCATCACAATAAATTTAATTTAAAAATAAAAAATAAGTTACACAGGAATGGAGGACAAAGAATGTTGGAGTTGGGAGGTTATAATTTTAAGTAGAGTAGTCAAGAAACACCACACTAAAAAAGGTGAATTTGAGCAAAGGGTTGTGAAAATATGAAGAAAGAACCTTCCCTTTGGAGGAAATAGTACCGTATTTTTCAGACCATAAGATGCACCTAGGTTTTAAAGGAGGAAAATAGGAAAAAAATTTTGAAGCAAAAAATGTGGTAAAATATTTAATAACACAAATAACATAATATTTCACCAATGTAAATGTAAACAGAACTCAGCAGCAGCATTCATAACCATTATTCCTCCCAAATTGGGGGGGAGGTGCACCTTATAGTCCAAAAAATACAGTGATTTAAAAACTCCTAATAGGCAGTATTATTCTGTCTGCTGTGTTAAGAATTGTGGCCACTTTGATCTTCCTCAATCTGCTAAGTATTCTTTTGTCATCAGGGATTTTTAGGTTATTTCTTCCCAGGCGTTGTGGGAGATGAGATCACAGAAGATACAAGAAGCCAGATCATATACAACAGTGCAGTGGAAGTAATGAGAAGGTTCTAAATTCTGGTTAAATGTTGAAGATAGCTCCAGTAGTATTTTCTGACTGATTGGATGTGTGGTATGAGAGAAATAAGGGAGTTAAAGATGATTCTAAGGTTTCTGGCCTAACAACTAGAAGGTTGGAGTTACCTTTAACTGAAATAAGGAAGCCTGGGGGTGAAGTATGTTAGCAGTGCATTAGGAAAACCTGCATTTCAGTTTGGGACACATATGTTTTACATATCTATTATATATCATGTTTTACATTTATATATTTATGAAAGAGGCAGTTTACAACCATCATTGCCTTTTCTCTCCCTTCCCCAGAGCCAAGCCAATTTATTACAGAAGAGAAAACAGAACCAATAACAGAAAATGTGTTCTTTCACTGGACTTTCAAACTTTTATTTCTGTAGCTCAGTGTTATAAGTAGACGGAGTCTCTACATATGTTGTTAGAAGTGTTCTGCTTTCTTATGCTTCATTGTAAGCCTGTTAAGTCAAAGCAAATTACCCAGCAATTCAATCATCAATACTGGTGTTTTTAAAAAGAGACAGCATGAATTGAAAAGGGAAGTTGTGAAGACTTGAGCATGAACTAGAAAAAGTGTGCTGGACTTGGAGTCTGATGACAAGGAAATTAAGAGAGTTAAGTACATTTTTAATGGAAACAAAGCTAGCCTCAGTTTCCTTATCTATGAAATAATTGCTTCAATCTGTCAATCATATTAACGATTAGGAAGCACCTTGTTACCTAGAAATAATATATAAGATAATATTTCTCTATTATTTTTAGAAAATGAGGGAATACTGATATAGCATCTTTTTGTTTTTCATACAGAGAATTTTAAGTCCTGGTGCTTTGAAATCTTTCCTGTTTGACCATATAATTCTGAACATTTTGTTATTTTATTTTTTAATATTTTAAATTATTTTTGTTTAATTATTAGGTTTAAAAAGCTGTTCCCAACATTTAAAGCATGTCCTTCCTTAATCAACCCCATCATTTTAAACATTACTTAATCATAATAAGTTATTCTTATACACAAGCTCAAAGCATAGTCTAACTTAGTAATAATTATTGTATACTGCAAACTCATCCCTGCCAATAGAAACATAGATTAACTTTAAAATTTCTGTTGAGTTTTCTGTTTACTATGACACTTTCACCACAGTAATTATGATAAAAATTGATGTACATGTAAGATGAGGAAAGCATTGAAATGTATGACATCAGGCAAATTACTGTGGCACCAAACCAGCAAGCAGATTTTTCAAGAGGCCAGGACCCTAGAGTACAAAAAAACTGCAGTTAAAAATAGCCTGACAAAAAGGCTACCATTTTCCTGGTGACTAAGAAAGAAAGTCAAACGCTCACTGTGACATTAGTTGAAGAGATGAAGAAGATTGTATCTACTTTCCTAAAACATCTTCAGGTTAGTACATGTGTTTTTATCTTCATATTACTTTTTTTGTGTATTGGAAATCTCATTGAGGAACTTATGCAGCTGCTTCTAAGTGCTAAAGAGGTGGCTGTGGGCAAGAAAGTACTGCTTATAGAAAGCATCTGTGTTAACATACAACTTAGTGTTTCACTAGGGAATTCTATCTGAGTCAGCATTTACAATGGTGTGTGAGCTAAGTGGGGGAACTGGTGGGTGGGTAGGTAAGTTTGGTGTCAATGTATGAAGCAGCAGAATTCTGAGATGAGCGAGTCAGAAACCAGGAGGAAATCAGACTACATCAAATCCAAAAGCTTCTACACAGCAAAAGAAACCATCAACAAAATGAAAAGGGAACCCACTGCATGGGAGAACATATTTGTCAGTGATACATCTGATAAGAGGTTAACTTCCAAAACATATAAAGAACTTATACAACTCAACACCAGGAAAACAAACA
>CM052552.1:33108427-33124573 GCA_028533065.1 Trachops cirrhosus | reverse complement strand
TAAAAGCTTCACAATTTTGGAATAACAGCTTTCCACACGCATTAGTCACTTAAGCCTATTAATTAAGGCTAAACTCTAACTCTTTAGCTACGGCTTTAATCACTTAAACCTATCAAGGCTAAACTCTTTAACACCTGAGATCTATAATTCCCCCTGTTAGTTTTTAATTATCTTATTTCTTTAGGGTCAGTTTACAAGCTAAAACAACATAAGATACAAAAGCTACCCAATTTTGGAAGAATGGCAGACTTCTGCCTCAGAGCTTGTCCCCTCTAGAGCACCCAAAGGAGAACAACCCTGCCACCCTCTGCCAGGCCAGCTGGACCCTAGGCTGTGCCCAGAATTTCTTCTCCCATCCAACATACCTTACCTTCCGTTGGGAAATGCACACGGCTACAGCACAATCATCCAGGCATCCCATTGGAAGAGAGCGAGCCAGTGACCCAGTGAACCCAAGCCCAAGAGCCAGCCACTCTCAAAGTCCCAAGGGCTTCTCTTTTGTTTCATATCTTCTGGCCCATAATTCCATGTCCTCTGGAGGCACTCAGCTTCTCAGCCAATCCCCTCGTAGACTGTTTACCATTGCCTTGGGCAACGTCCTCCTATGGCCTCTCCTTACTCCCCCTCAGTGATTTGATTGGAGCTCTCTGTATCAATTCCCTCCAATTGCTGTGCAGTATCTATCATTTTTGTCTCTTTTACAATTCCATTCACAACACTTAATAATTTAGCACAATTGTTTTATTCTGTGTTTGCTTGCTCATTTGTTTCTGCCTCTACTTGAAGGTAGTCTCCATAAGGGTAGGAATGCTATCTGTCTTATATGTCACTATTTAACACTCAGAATAGTACCTGTCACATAACAGGTGGTCAATAACTAATTATTGACTGATCAATGAAAGAATAAATGTATAAACCAGAGAAATTTGCTATCTCAGCCCTAGGTGCCCCTATTTCTTCCTGTTCATCTGCTGAAACTCAACAGATACCAAATTGGAGGGCATTTTTCTCATAATGAGATAATGAAGATACCACAATAATTATCCATTCAGAATCTTAGCAGGTTTATCAGGACCAATGAGTGAAATCCAAAAAATCTTTAAAATCCAACAAGCAGCTACATTAGCTTTCTGCTCATCACTCAGTTCCAGAGCAGGAAGAATTGTATCAGATTTGTGATCACATGAAGAATAAATACCATTACAGTTCCATTTTTAGTTTTTTGAGGAATCTCCATTCTGTTTTCTACAGTAGCTGAACCAGTCTGCATTCCCACCCACAGTGCACTAGGGTTCCCTTTTCTCCACATCCTTGCCAGCACTTGCTTGTTGATATATGAATGATAGCCATTCTGACATGTGTGAGGTGATAGCTCATTGTGGTTTTAACTTGCATTCCTCTGATGACTAGTGACATTCAATGTCTTTTCATAAGTCTATTGGTGATTTGTATGTATAAAATTGCCTTATGAGCAGCAATATATTACCAGAAATTTCACCTCTGGTAATATATCCTAAGAAATCCAAAACACTGATTCAAAAGAATATACGCACCCCTCTGTTCATAACAAGGTTAATTTCAATCACCAAGATTTGGAAGCAGCCCAAGTGCCCATCAGTAGATGAGTGGTTAAAAAAGCTGTGGTACATTTACACAATGAAGTACTACTTGGTTGTAAAAAAAAGAAGGAAATCTTACCCTTTGCAACAGCATGGATGGGCCTGGAGATTTTGTGCTAAGTGAAATAAGCTAGTCACAGAAAGACAAGTACCATATGTTCTCATTCATATATGGAATCTAATGAGCAAAATGATTTAATAAACAAAACAGAAACAGACTTATAAATAAAGAATAGAGTGACAGCTGTCAGAGGGGAGTGGGTTGCAGGGCTGGGTGAAAAAGGAAGAGATTAAGCAAAAAATAAAAATAAAAACTCATAGACACAGACAACAGGGTGGCAATTACCAGGAGGAAAGAGGGTGGGAGCAGATAGAAGAAGGTAAAGGGGGATAATGGTCAGGAAAGGATACTTGACTTTGGGTGAGGAACATACAGTACAATGTACAGATGTGTATTATACAATTGTTCAGTTAAACCTATATAATTTTATTAATCAATGAAACCCCAATGAATTCAATAAAAACATTTTACAAAATAAATTCCATTCTATAATATTTAGGCTAAAAGTTTGTACCTTTCTCTGATGAATTTAGGGTTTTAGAAAGCATAGAATTTAGGGAGTATTATTCCAAAAATCCAGATTTTCTCCAGATTTTATAACAGCTGTGTTTTGTGGTTTTGCTGCTTAACTTCAGTTGGGATAAATGTAGAAATGACAATTTACTAATTGGCTTTCCTAAGGCTCTAAGGATGAATTAGAGGAAGAATCTGCTGTTACAAAAGTTATGATGGGGGGGTTTACTCAAATCACAGCAAATCACCATTCTTGTTAAAATCCTGTGAGATTAAAATATCTGACAATGAACAAAAAAATGAATTGTGCTACTGTGATGTTAGGGCAGGAATTGATGTTGAGGGCTTTTAAGTAATTTTGAGGTTATCTTGCTTTATTCGTAAAACGAAAAGTGGGGATATGAACTCACCTATAAGTGGAACCTAATCAACAAAACAAACAAGCAAGTAAAATATAACCAGGGACATGGGAAAAAAGAACAAACTGACAGTAACCAAAGGGGAGCGGGGAGAGGGATAATGGGGGGAAGTAGGGGAAGGGCCATCAAGGAACATGTACAAAGGACACATGGACAAAGCCAAAGGAGGTAGTTTCAAGGGTGGGAGGCGGGGATCCATGGGACGGGGTGGGGGAGTGATGCAGGCAAGGAAGGAGACAACTGTACCTAAGAAAAACAATTTTAAAAAGTGGGGATATAAATTTTGTGACTATTAGATATGTGCTAAAACTGCTCCTATGACTCTACAGCCACGTATTTTTTCTTTTTTTTTTAAATTTTTTATTTTAGTTTATTCATTACAGTTTCTATCCTTTATTCCCACGTCTTTTTTCTTACTTTTTATTCTTCACAGAAATATTTTAACGTATATTTTACTCTTTCTAATTATGGTCAGCATTAACATCGTATATATGACATTACAAAGTAAAAATGAAGTGGGCAAGTTTGAGGGATTTTTAAGATGCTGAAAAAACATTTGACTGTACTAAAATTCATATATATTTATAATTTCTGATAGGTTTGGACTCATTAATTATTTTCTTGCTTGGCTGCAAGTACTTTCCTAAGTTTTAAGAGGTTTTAAAGTTAGCACCCCAGTCTAATAATTTTAACCCCAAAGCTAGTATGATTTATGACTTCTTGATTTCTCTTAGATTGGTAAAAGAACAGTGGGCCATTGAAAGGTATTATCATTTGGAAATTCTTGAGATTTAGGGAATCTAATTAACATGAAAGTTCTGGCTAAAATCTAAAGATAATTTTATTGACTATGCTAAAGTATCTTTTCATATTGGTCAATTTTTTCACAGCAATTGATTAGCATTTTAATTTCAGGATACAAAATGATAGCAATATTACCTCTAACTGTTTTATTATTTTGAGACTATTTCCAAAATTTCTTTTTTCTCATGTTGCCTTGAAAGAACTATTTATTTTGGTACTGGGGGGAAATGAGAAATGTTAACATTTTTCTCTTTAAAATGGCTATAATGTTTACCCCCACTTATTAACAAAGTCTATCATGATACAATCCATTAGTGCCCTAACCCTGTGGAGAAGAGTTAAAACTTTGAAAAGGAAAATAATGTGTCAGATAAATCATTTTGATGGCTCTACCTTTGGGGAATTCTGAATCAGTACACTTTACACAAGCCACTTATTTTAAAAGAGCTAAATTTGGAACAGACATAACTTTATGATGGCAGTTAAAGGTTTTTATGCTGTAGGCCTTTTTTTTAAACCTCCATCTAAGTAGGCCAAATACCAAAAATGAATTCCCCTAGTACCAAATTGTTATATGGACTTTATTAAAACTAAATGAGAAAAATAGGTATCCTAAAATTATAAGACACAGTACCCCACAAATTTGTTTTCAACATCCACAGAACTTACTTTATAAGAATTATGTACTATATTAATACTCCAAACACATCAATCATACTATGTTTGCTTGGTAATTCATGCCTTCAACAAGTAAGCCAAAGGTTAGGGCCAATTGTGCTAAACACCTCTAGTATGATCAACATTTCAAAGGCATTGTTTTCCCTCCAATCTTCCCTTGTGTACTCTGAATTTCACTACTAAGTCCAATTATTCTGGAATTATTGAAAGTCCCCACAAGTTTGCAGAGATGTTATTTACATTGTTTTCTATGCTTAAGGAGCATAAACTAGTCATTTCCCATCTTGTCCATAGTCAAAGAATCTGAGTAGAACAATGGCTGTCACAACTCTCCCAAACATTACAGACACATTAATAACTTGTTCATATGGGTCCTTAATAAATGGGTTAAAAAAGCTTCATTCTAAAATAAATACTTATCACACATCTATTCAAAACGGGATTGACACTGCTTTGAAGCTACATTTTCATATATGAAAATGTATATATATGCAGTGGCAAAAGTAGGTTTACAGTTGACACTATACAAAACAGTTTATTCTTATATTATTATTTATTAATTATTGTATTATTTCCCATCAGGGACATTATAGTGTATTTATACAAAGAGAGACACCGGTGAAAAGTTAAAATACAAAACAATACAGAAGATATCATTAAGCGGCAAATGAGCAGTACATCAAATGAGGGCTGCAGCAGCTCATTGGAGGAAGTAATCAATGTAGCTTGAGGTCAGAGAAGGCTTTTTGGAGTAGGTTAAGAGTTGCTGTGTACATTGTGTAGGTGACAAATATGACTTATTTTTCATCAGCATTAAGCAATTTTGTGGCCCTGACTGGTGTAGCTCAGTGGATTGAGCGTGGGCTGTGAACCAAAGGGTCGGTGGTTTGATTCCCAGTCAGGGCACATGCCTGGGTTGCAGGCCAGGTCCACAGTGAGGGAGGGGTGTGTGAGAGGCAACCACAATTGATGTTTCTCTCCCTCTCTTTCTCCCTCTCTTCCCCTCTGTCTAAAAATAAATAAATAAAATCTTTTTAAAAAGAAGGTAAACTGGATTTTTTAGACTGCTAGTAGAATACATAGCCTATTAAAAAAAACTTTTTTGTGAATAAACTCAGATTTCATAACCACTGCTATTTTGCTCAGCTGTTTTTAAAAATATAACTCTTGGGGTAGTGGTGGGGGGAAAATTGGAGAAAACTGTGCTTGAAGAACAATAAAAAATGTGAAAATAATAAAAATACAACTCAGGATTTTTTCAAACTGCTTGTATACCTTTACTCAATATAATTCCTGAAAATTAATGCATTCAATATTACACTATTTTTCCCTTTTTTGTACATTCCTTCACAGATGTTTGCACATTTCATATATGTGGTTTGTTATCCAGATCCACCTTCACTCTGAACCAAGACTATAAAATTTCAGTAGAAAGGTTTTCTAAACCAGTATCTTTGATTCTTTTTTCTTCCCCTTAACACCCAGGTAAGCTTTACAAGAAACAATTATATCACGAAGAGTGACATTTTAACTGTGGCAGGTAAATTACACAAAATATGATTTGGGGTGCAATTTTCATTCATATGTGAATCTAAGTTAGTTGTATGCATGTCTTGCCCCAGTATATAGCAATTTCCTTGAAAAATACAACTGTATTTAATCCATGCCTGTATAATCTCTTCCCCACTATACACATTTTGCATGATGACAACTCAATAAATGTTTATTGAACAGATTCCAATCTTAGTGGTATCAATATGGGAGAAAGTAATGGCAACATAGTTAAGAAATTAACAATAAGCAATTTTAATTCAGTATCCTATTCGGAAATAATTTTGTCTGCTGGAAGTATTTGGACAATAAATATTCAATATGCTGATCACATTTTTTATTATATCCCCATTTGTATTCTTACTATCTAGCCAGATGATTTGGCATTTTATTATATATATGTATATATATTTAATATATTTGTTATTGTTGTTCAAGTACAGTTGTCTCCATTTTCCCCTCACCACTACCCCCACCCCATGCTTGATCCTACCCGCCTTTGGCCTTGTCCATGTGTCCTTTATACATGTTCCTTGATGACCTATTTCTGCCATTATCCCCCTTTCCCCTCCCCTCTGGTTACTGTCAGTTTGTTCTTTATTTCAATGTCTCTAGTTATATTTTGCTTGCTTGTTTGTTTTGTTGATTAGGTTCCACTTATAGGTGAGATCATATGGTATTTGTCTTTCACCACCTGGCTTATTTCACTAAGCATAATGCTCTCCAGTTCCATCCATGCTGTTGTGAAGGGTAGGAGCTCCTTCTTTCTCTCTGCTGTGTAGTATTCCATTGTGTAAATGTACCATAGTTTTTTGATCCACTTATTTATTAATGGGCACTTAGGTTGCTTCCAGCACTTGGCTATTGTAAATTGTGCTGCTATGAACATTGGGATGCATAGGTTCTTTTGAATTGGTGTTTCAGGATTCTTAGGGTATAATCCTAGCAGTGGAATTGTCTCACAATACCTGATATCAAACTATATTACAACATCACTGTAATCAAAACAGTCTGGTACCGGCATAAGAACAGACACATAGACCAATGGAACAGAATAGAGAGCCCAGAAATAAACCTATGTCTCTATGGTCAATTAATATTTGACAAAAGGAGCAGAAGCATTAAACGGATTAAAATAGTCTCTTCAACAAATGATGTTGGGAGATCTGGACAGCTACATGCAAAACAATGAAACTTGACCACCAACTGACACCATACATCAAAATAACCTCCAGATGACATCTTTATTATTTTTTTAGTATTTTTAATATATTTATTCATTTAAGCTTATTTATTTCTTTTTATTTTATTTTATTTTTTATTAAATTTATTGGGTGACATTGGTTAATAAGATTATATAGGTTTTAAGTGTACACTTCTATAACATATGATCTGTGTACTGCATTCTGTGCCCACCACCTAACACAAAATCATCTTTCGTCACCATATATTTGGTCCCTTTACCCTTTAACCCCTTCGCTCTGATAACCACCAAACTGTTTGTGTTATAAGTTTCAGTTTTATATCCCACATATGAGTGAAATCATATAGTTCTTAGCTTTTTCTGATCAACCCATTTTGCTTAGCAGAATATTCTCAAGGTCCATCCATGTTGTCTCAAATGGCAGTATTTCACCCTTTCCTATGACTGAGTAGTATTCCATAGTATATGTGTACCACATCTTCTGTATCCAGTCATCTGTTGAAGGACACTATGGTTGTTTTCATGTCTTGGCCACCATGCATAATGTTGCAATGAACATAGGGGTGCATATATCTTTACAAAACATTTTTTACTTTTTCGGGTAGATATCCAGAAGAGGGATTGCTGCTGAGTCATATGGTAACTCTATTCCTAATTTTTGAGGAACTGGAGGTGATATTTGCAAACAAGTGCTCCAACAATGGGTTAATGTCCAAAATATATAAAGAACTCATAGGACTCAACACCAAACAAGCAAACTATCTAATTAGAAATTGGGCAGAAGCTCTGAACAGACACCTTTTCCAAGAAGACAGACAAATGGCCAACAGATACATAAAATGATGTTCAGCTTCATGAGCTAGTAGGGAAATGCAAATCAAAATTATAATGCAATACCACCTCACACCTGATAGAATGGCTATCGTCAACAAAACAAGCAATAACAAGTGTTGGAGAGTGTGTAGAAGAAAGTGTGACATTTTATATTGTTTATGAAAAATGTATATCTAAACATATATACAATAATAGGACTTTTAAAAATATATATTTGCTTTTCTAATGTTTAGTTAATATTTGCTTATTAGCAATTAAAAGGCTAATAAAACAAAAATTAATTAAAAGACTAATTAAAACAGAAATAAATTCTATTTCTCACCATCTTCACTATATCACGTAAGTGAGATGATGCACAAACTTATTTTTAGAACTTGTCAATGCCTAGTTACATGAAGGCTTCTAACACTATAGATTTCACTTACTCATTATATGTGTCCTCTATTATCAGAGTAAATAATAACTTTGTTTTCGTAGACAATTGTGTAAAAAATCTTTTCTTTGCTGAGTTTCTTCAGTCTGAGATTAACATAACCTTGAACAAACAAAAGTGAAGGAAGAACTCTTAAGGACTTCTAATGTAAATTAATTTCAGAGAAGGTCTAAATACTTCTGCCCTACAAAACATAAAGATCTTTAAAAGATATCATTATTATATAAAATCTGCAAGTTAATAAAAAAAGCAATTTGGGACCTCAAATATACTGCTGGATAGAATAGACCCACACATTCTAGGCTACCATCTGGGTAACATGTTGCATGTTTTACAACTCACGATTCAAACCTGCTCAAATTCATTTTGGATACTAACATCAATTTTAATATTGATAGTATGAATTCGCATAGATTTCATTACTTTATATACAATGATAGTTATAATTGAGAGGCCAGAATTATGTAGAGGTAAGATTATGTTGTACACCTGAAACTAATATAATATTTATGTAACTGTAGTTGAAATTAAAAAAATAAAAACTATAAATGAATTTTAGGATGAAAAATGTTCGTTCAAGTTCAAAGGTGATTTTGGGAAGAATCTACTAATTAGATGACATTTCTTCCCAGATAGTGAAAATAAACTTGCTCATTTTGATATCTCCAGTTTGTAAAAGAGAAAATACTTGCACAGAGAATGTGATCTTTGACCAATGGCATTCTTCTAAAAGTTGATTATAATAAATTTTTTTAAATAAAATTATGTTTTATAAGGATGTTTATTATTTCATTATTTCAATATCTTGATGTTATTCGTTGTTTTGTTTTGGTTTGTTTTGGGGGGTTTTTTTGTAGTAAACTAATGTAAAATGAATCCAGTGCCATTTCAATTTTTTGAGGTCAGTTTTGTAATATAGTTGTTTTTTATTTAATTAAGTATAGTTGATATACAATATTATATTCATTTTAGTTGTAAAATATAGTGATTTAACATTTATATACCTTACAATGTGATTGCCACACTAACTTTAGTAATCATGTGTCACCATGAGAAAATAACACAATATTATTGACTATGTTCCCTTTTACTTTTTTCAGCCATCTTCCCAACTCCCTTACCTTTGGCAATCATGTTTGATTTTTATTTCTATAATATTGTTTTGTTTGTTTCTTTTGTTTTAAATTCCACATATAATTGAAACCATACAGAATTTGTGTTTCTCTGTCTGACTTAATTTACTTAGCTTAATATCCTCTAGGTCCATTCATGTTGTTGCAAATGGAAATGGAAAAAAAATCATTCTTTTTTATTGCTGAATAATATTCTATTTTATATATGTATAAAATAGATACCTACATTTCTTCTTTTGGCTATTGTAAATGATGTTGCTATGAACATAGGGGTGCACTTATCTTTTCGAATTAGTGTTTCAGTTTTGTTTGGATAAATGCCCAGAAGTGGGATTTCTGGGATTTTGTGCTATTTTTAGTTTTTTTTGAAGGACCTCCATACTGTTTTCCACAGTGGCTATACCAATTTGCAATCCCACCAGCAGTGCATGAGGGTTTCCTTTTGTCTCCAACCTCACCAACATATGCTATTTGTTGATTTTTTGATAATAGCCATTGTGACTACTGTGATATGTTATCTAAGTGTTGTTTTGATTTATGTTCCCCTGATGATAAGTGATGTTGAACATCTTTTCATGTGTTTGTTGGCCATTGTATGTTTTCTTTGGAGAAATGTTTCTTCATGTCCTCTATGCAGTTTTTGATGAGATTCTTTATTTGTTGTTAGTGAGTTCTATTTGTAAATGTATTCTTTAATGTCATACCACCGTTGTTATTAACTCTATTATGTGAGATTTAAATATAAAACTCTTGGAATATATATTTGAAGCAGTCTTCTAAATTTCTGGAAAAGCTACCAATTATGTCATCTTTGCTCCGGTGTCCTATTCAGAGAAAGGTAAAACATTGAATATAATCTTACCTTCTTTCACATATGGAGTAACTTTTTGAGGACTGAGAATAGTATTTAGTTACTTGGGATATAGATTTAGAAAATTTTAAAATAATTGCTTATACTCCTTCAATCAATCAAGAACTTTATTGCCCAGTTTGTGTCTTCTAAAAAGGCCATTTCTCCTTTTCTCCACCTTGTAATCTTCTATGTACCATTCAGGGCTCAACTCAAATCTTACAACATTCATTCATCCAGTCATTCAATAAATATTTCTTAGATTTCTACTATGTTCCAGGTAATCAGCACATGGTGATGAAAATTAAAAATAGTCTCTGAAATCATGGAGTTTAAAATTTATCAGAGGAGACAATTAAATCACTACTCATATAAAATAACTATGATTAATGATATTTAAGAAAGTAACATGCTACTATGACAGCATAGAAATAAGTTAGACTCTTGAGAATTATGCCTTATTTCTTCACAGGCAGTATTAATCAGTACCTTCTCTGTGGTCCACTCACTTTCTTGTTTTCCCATAGTATTTCATATACATTCTATTATAACAGTCATCACATTACATTATATGCATTTTTCATGTGGTTATGTCTTTTATAAAACTGTCAGCTCAGGTTTTGAGAATAGACAGACATGAGTTCAAATTCTGTTTCTACCATTTGGAAGCTGTGACCTCTGGAAAATTACTTAACCTTTCTAAACTTCAGTTTACTTTTCTGTAAAATGGGGGTGATGATACCTTCCTTGAAGTATAAATTTAAGTCATATTATGTAAAGCAGCTTGCAGAGTGCTGGGAATAAATTATTTTCCTTAAAGGTCAGGGATATTTTTTGCATTCATTTTTCCCCTTAAATAATGCCAAATCCATTATAGCTGTCCAATACATGTTGCTGAATGAGTTTTTAGTACGGAACAGAACATCCTCACTTTAAGACAAATCATTTCTACAGACCATACTAAGGCATATTGTAAAGTTCACACTGCATATGAAATATATTTTGATATTCTAGAGCTTCTAACTAACTCTGTTTTAACACTAGAAGATACTGTTGAATGCATAGTAAATTTGTTATTAGAGGCTGACCTTTCTTGAGCAGCCCCAAATAAGAATAGTGAAAACACTGAAAAGGAAGAAAATTATTGGCTACAGTTATTAGTCAACAATTATCCAATTTTGTGCCTGGGAAGATAAATGTAAGACATTATTTCTGAGTTTAAGGACCTTACAATCTACTTGAGAAAACTGAGTCGTGAAACTATTATAATAATTAAGTGCAAAATTGTGTGGTGCTGGTTCTTACTGTTGTAGGAGTTGAGGAAAGAGAGAGAAATCAGCATGAGTTGCAGAATGTCAGGAAAGGCTATGATTAAGGGTTCAAATGAAAAGGCAATTTTTTCAGTCCTGGGAGTAGCAGAGTGCAGAAAAAGACACATTAGTTTTAAGGTTTAGATTGTACCACTGTGTTTTGCTTTACAACCCCATACTTCAAAAAAGAATCTGACTAGTACTTCATACATTTCAACCGAGCCATTTCCTTTCGTAGTTGACATAAAATGCTTCTTCACATGAGGTCCACTATAAAACATTTCTAATTCATAATATAAAGAAAAAATAGTATTATGTGTAATATATAATAAAAATATTCCCTATATGTGTTTCACTACTGCATTATATTATGAAATTGATACTGGTTACAAGTTTTAAAATCTACTTTCAGCCCTGGCTTGTGTGGCTTGATGGATTGAGTGCTGACTTGCGGACCTAAGGGTCATTAGTTTGACACCCAGTCAGGGCACATGCCTGTGTTGCAGGCCAGGTCCCCAGTTGGGGACACACAAGAGGATGATTCTCTCCCTCTCTTTCTCCTTCCCTTCCCCTCTCTCTAAAAATAAATAAATAAAATCTTTTTTAAAAATAAAAATAAAATCTACCTGCAACTATGGTTATGAGACAAACTCCAATCATAAGTATTTATGATAAAATAGATGCACATTAAAAATATGAAATTGTACTACCAATTCTGGTTTTATTTTAAGGTAAAAGATGATTTTATTATAAATCAAACTCTTATTTATGTTTAATTTCTATCATCTTTTCACATTTTTCTTAAAAATTTTCTACTTTAACTTTCATCAGTATATTTTAATGGAAACAATAAGCATAGGATGACCTAAGGATAAATAATTTTTAGAATATTGGTGCTTCCAGTGTATGGCTCTGTATGTATTCATGTGGACAAGAATGAAATAAGCTTAGAGTATGGCTTATTTGTTATTGTTAGAATATTTAGAAGAAACGACTATAATGTTAGCAATAATTCTATCATGAGAGACTATGAACATACATCATCTTTCTCCTATTATATGCCAATAGTCTTTATTATGAGGTTCTCTGTAATATAAAATAGAGCAAAACAACATACCCACCATACATTATTCTAGAACAGGTAAGGAAAAATATTGACACATTTTAGAAAACAGTTATGGATTAAAGAGGAATAGAATATGAATTCCTCCTAAAACTTTGAACTTAATAAAACTTTAAATTGCAGATGAATACAGTTACTTTATAAGGCAATAACAAGATCAAACTATGGATAAGGGCTCCAAATTCTTCATTTTGTATTAACTTGGATAGTGAGAGGGAATGTATGAATGAGCAATACAAAGCACCAAGTGATCTAACCAGCTTTCCAGTTTGGATTAACAACATATTTCTTGTGTTCACTTCCTTATTGAGTAGATGGGTTCTTTAAATATTGATTATGAATATGTGCATATTTGTGAAATAATCTGATATAATTTAAGGTTAATAATTATTAACTGAATTACTTTCCAAGCTAAAAACATTGTCTTTCATAATTCAAGGGGACACAGTTATAAAACACCTTTTTAAAAAATTGTATTGTTTACAGTGCCAGGGATGCCCAACCTTTTGGTGTCTCTGGGCCTCACAGGAAGAAGAAGAGTTATCTTGGGCTGGACATTAAATACACAAACACTAATGAAAACTGAGGAGCAAAAAAATAAAGGTTTTAACTCAATGTACAATTTTGTGTTGGGCCATATTCATAGCCATCCTGGGCCGCACATGGCCCACAGGCTGCAGGTTGGACAACCCTGGTTCTTACACTATTAAAGATGTCCCTATTTCCCCTGCCTTTGCCCACATCCCTCTTACCCCCATTCCCTTTGGCCATCACCATACTGTTGTCTATGTCTATGGATAATACTGTACTATATGAAGAATAATGTGGTACCTGATAACATGAAGATATAGTCCATATATAGTTCTTACCAGTTTACAAGTTAGTGAAAATAATGTATATTCACAAACTATCATACTACCAAGATGTTGACAAATGCTGTATTTCAGAACGCAAAACCTTTTCATATTACCTTCTTATATCAGACCCACAATAAAATATTCAAAGGCAGTTCTGTAAAGACATTTGTAAGAAATTTAACTACTTTGGTCTGGAAAATTAGCTATTGGGAGTGCTACCTTAGCATAAGAATACAGTTTGTAAATCCTGAAAAGCTGAATCTTTAATGTGTCCTTTAGATTATGACAAATATCAAAAGTCTCAAGCAGGATTTAACAGAGACTAGACTGTGATTAACTTAATTGTGTCAATGATCAAAAAGAACTTCTTAAATTACCAAGTACATTATCAGAAGTATTGTACAAAGTGCTATGAGAGCACAAATAGTGTTTCTTTCTAAACAAAATGTAAGGCAGAGCTTCTATGATGAGGAAGAGTTTGGGTAAGGCTTCACAAAGGATATGCTATTTGGTTTGGCGCAGGCTGTGATGTAGCTTGACTGTAAGATATGTGGCAGGTTAGAGAAGAGAACACAGAGAAGGGAAACTAGAAATTAGGTTAGGCACAGATTGTGGAGGACTTTCAGTACAGTTGTATGGAATTTGGGCTTTATCGTCTAGGTAATAAAGAACCTTAGATATCAGTGTAACAAAAAATAGAACTACATTTTTAGATATTTTTTTAATGCAGGAAATGTGAACGCTATAGTAAAATGTAAAGGAATTAATGGTATGAAAAATAGTTGTGGCCATTATAATAGTCCAGGTGAGAGATTGTCAGGGCCTAGACTATGATAATATTGGCACTCCTTTAAGGAAAGGGACAGATACAAAAGAAAAATTTTGACTTCCAGCCAAGATGGAGGTGTAAGTAGATACACTTTGCCTCCTCACACAACCAGAAGAAGGACAACAACAAATTTAAAAACAAAAAATAAGCAGAACTGCCAGAAAATTGAACTGTATGGAAGTCCAACAACCAAGGAGTTAAAGAAGACATATTCATTCAGACCAGTAGGAGGGGCAGATATGGGCTAGGCAGAGAGGACTCGCTGCAAAGTGGTGACTGGAGGGCCAGGGTGGGTGAGGTGGCAGCTGGTGGTCCCAGTGAGGCAGCAGATAGTGAAGCAGGGTGCACAAGGCTACAGCTGGTCAGCAAGGCAGCAGTGGGCAGCCGGGCCAGGCAGCGGATTGCAAACCAGGCAGTCCCACATTCACATGCAGATAAACCAGGAGAAACAACTGGGGAGCAAAACAGATTGCACAATCCAGGGCTCCTGCACAGGGAAACAAAGCCTCAAACCAATGATTGAAAACACCTGTGGGGGTTGAGGCAGAGGGAGAAACTCCCAGCCTCACAGGAGAGTTCGCTAGAGAGATCCACAGGGTTCTAGAATGTACACAAGCCAACCCACCTGGGAATCAGCACCAGAAGGGCCCACTTTGCTCGTGGGTAGCGGGGAAAATAACTGAAATCCAGCAGAGAGTGGAACAAGTGCCATTGTTCCCTCTCGACCCCTTCCCCATGTACAGCATCACAAATCAGTCACCGGGGTTGCCCCGCCCTGGTGAACACCTAAGGCTCTGCCTCTTATATGTAGCAGGCACACTGAGACAAAAAAAAAAAGGCCCAAATGAAAGAACAGATCAAAGCTCTGAAAAAAAATACAACTAAGTGACCAAGAGATAGCCAACCTATCAGATGCACAGTTCAAAACACTGTTAATCAGCATGCTTACAGAAATGGTTGAATATGGTTGCAAAATAGAGGAAAAAGTGAAGGCTATTAAAAATGAAATAAAGGAAAATGTACAGGGAACCAACAGTGATGGGAAGGAAATCAGGACTCAAATCAATGGTTTGGAGCAGAAGGAAGAAACATTTAACCAGAACAGAATGAAGATAAAAGAATTCAAAAAAAAAAAAAATGAGGACAGGTTTAGGAACCCCTGGGACAACTTTAAATGTTCCAACATCTGAATTATAGGGGTGCCAGAAGAAGAAGAGGAAGAGCAAGAAATGGACAACTTATTTGAAAAAATAATGAAGGAGAACTTCCCCAATCTGGCAAAGGAAATAGAATTCCAGGAAGTCCAGAGAGCTCAGAGTCCCAAAGAAGTTGGACCCAAGGAAGCACACACCAAGGCACATCATAATGTTATTACCCAAGATTAAAGATAAGGAGAGAATCTTAAAAGCAGCAAGATGAGAGGAGAGAGTTACCTACAAAGGAGTTCCCATAAAGCTATCAGCTGATTTCTCAACAGAAACCTTACAGGCAAGGGGCTGGAAAAAAGTATTGCAAGTCATGAAAATCAAGGACCTACATCCAAGATCACTCTATCCAGCAAAGCTATCATTTAGAATGAAAGGGCAGATAAAGTGCTTCCCAGATAAGGGCAAGTTAAAGGAGTTCATCATCACCAAGCTCTTATTATATAAAATGTTAAGGGGACTTATGTAAGAAAAAGAAGATGATCAAAAATATGAAGACTAAAATGACAACAAACTCACAACTATCAACAACTGAACCTAAAAAAACACAAACAAACAACTAGAACAGGAACAGAATCACAGAAATGGAGATCACATGGAGGGTTATCAGTGGAGAGGAGGAACGGGGAGAATGGGGAAAAAGGTACAGGGAATAAGCATCATAAATGATAGGTACAAAATATATAGGAGGATGTTAAGAGTAGTATTAGAAATGTAGAAGCC
>CM052552.1:33086901-33107927 GCA_028533065.1 Trachops cirrhosus | reverse complement strand
GGAGAAGAAGGGAAGAAGGAGAAGAAGAAGTAGAAGAAGAAGAGAAAAAAGTTTAAAAATAAAATGGTAATAAATATGCATCTATCAAAAATACCTTAAATGGAAATGGCTTAAATGCTACAGCCAAAAGATATACGGTAGCTGAATGGGTCAGAAAACAACATCTATATATATGGTCTGTCTGGAAAAAGTCCAGCCTTTGTTAATATAACAAGGATGGTTTGCACAACATCAGTGTAACCTGGCAGCAAAGAAGAGTAGACTGGTTTTGCATGCATGAACGAAGACAGCTTCACTGTACTAGTCAGTGGGGGCAGTAGACACCATTGAGTGAGCATGTGTACTGTGTGATTGTTGCATTCAAAATGAGAGAGTAGAGCAATGAATCTGCATCCAATTTTGCATTAAGCTTGAACACTCCTCCCTGGAAAATATTTGGGTGATTCAGAAGGCCACAGTATGGGCAAATGGTGATTGGCAGCTTCATGACGACAATGCACCCACTCATGCATCACGTCTCTTGCAGAGACTTTTGGTGCAACATCAAATCACCCAGGTGACTCAGCCCCCCTACAACCTGGATTTGGTGCTCTTGCAACCTGTGGCTTTTCCCAAAATTAAAATCACCTTTGAAAGGGAAGAGAGTTCATATCGTTGATGAGATTCAGGAAAATATGATGGGGCACCTGATGGTGTTTGGGAGAACTATGTGAGGTTTCAAGATGCCTGCTTTGAAAGGGACTTGAGGTGTCATTGTCCTATGTACAGTGTTTCCTGTATCTTTTATCTTCTTCGGTAAATGTCCCTATTTTTCATAGTACATGGCTGGATACTTTCTGAACAGGTCTTGCATGGTGTCTCCAAAAGACCTACCTCAGATCAAAAGATACACACAGACTAAAACTGAAGGGATGGAAAAAGATATTTCATACAAAAGGAAAAGAAAAAAAGCTTGGGTAGCAATACTTTTATCTGACAAAATAGACTTTAAAACCAAGACTATAATAAGAGACATGGAAGGACACTACATAATGATAAAGGAAACAATTCAATGAGAGGATATAGCCCTAGTAAACATGTATGCACCTAACACAGGAGCACCTAAATATGTAAAGCAAACCTTGATGGACATAAAAGGAGAGATCAACAGAAATACAGTTATAGTGGGAATTTTAACACCCCTTTACTTCATTGGATAGATCTTTCAGACAGAAAAATCTAACAAGGAGACAGAGGACTTAAATGACACACTAGATCATATGGATTTAATTGATATCTTCAGAGCATTTCACCCCAAAGTAACAGAATATACATACTTTTTAAATGCACATGGAATGTTCCTTAGGATAGACCACATGTTAGGACACAAAACAGATCTCAATAAATTTAAGAAGATTGAAATGATATCAAGCATTTTCTCTGACCACAATGCTATGAAACTAGAAATCAATCACCAGAAGAACACTGAAAAAAATATGCAAAGACATGACAGCTAAATAACATGTTATTAAACAATAAATGGGTCAACAATGAGATCAAGGATGAAAAAAAAAGATACCTTGAAACAAATGAAAATGAGAGCACAACATTCCAAAATCTGTGGGATACAGGGAAAGCAATCCTAAGAGGGAAACTCATACTATTATAGGCCTATTTCAAAAAAAGAAAGAAAGAAAGAAAGAAAGAAAGAAAGAAAGAAAGAAAGAAAGAAAGAAAGAAAGAAAGAAAGAAAGAAAGAAAGAAAAAGAAAGAAAGAAGAAAGCTCAAATAAACAATCTAACGTTACACTTCAAGGAACTTGAAAAAGAACAACAAAACCTAAAGTGAGTAGAAGGGAGGAAATAATTAAGATCAGAGCAGAATTAAATGAAACAGAGAATAAAAGAACAATTCAAAGGATCAATAAATCCAGGAGCTGGTTCTATGAAAAGATAAACAAAATTGACAAGCCATAAACCAGACTAATCAAGAAAAAAGAGAGAGGACCCAAAGAAATAATATCGGAGATGAAAGAGAAGAAATTACAATTGATACCACAGAAATACAAAGGATTATAAGAAATTACTAAGAACAACTACATGCCAAGATATTTGAAAACTTGGGTGATATGGACAAATTTCCAGAAATATATAATTCTCCAAAACTGAGTCAAGAAGAAGCAGAACATCTGAATAGATCAATATCAGCTAGTGAAATTGAAGCAGTAATCAAAAAACTCCCAGCACACAAAAGCCCTGGACTGGATGGTTTCACAGGATAATTTTACAAAACTTTTAATGAAGAACTAATCCCTATCATTCTCAAAGTATTCAAAAAAAAATCCAAGAAGAAGGAAGACTCCCAAACTCTTTTTATGAGGCCAGCATCATCCTAATCCCAAAACCAGATAAAGACACCATGAAGAAAGAAAACTACAGGCCAATATCACTGATGAACATAGACACTAAAATTCTCAACAAAATACTGGCAAACTGCATCCAGCAATACATGAAAAAGATCATACACCATGATCGAGTGAGGTTTATCCCAAGGATGCAAGGATAGTACAATATTTGCAAGTCAATAAATGTAAAACGGTTACTTTTAAGGAAGTTACATAACCTCTTTAAAATTAACATTTAAATGTTTTTTAAATATAACAATTTTAAAAAGGTTACATTTGACCAGAAATTTGAGTCAAGTATGAGAATTATTCATTTGAAGACAGAGCAACAGTGAAAGGGCCCTGATGTGGTCATGAGCTTAATTTGTTTGAGAAGTGGAGAGAAGGCCAGTATGATTGTAAAGTGAGTGAATGGTAGAAGGTGAGGCCAGAAAGATGGCAAAAGTCAGATCATTCAGGACCTTATGGCTATGGTAAGAACTTTGCATTTTATAGTATATGTGAATGGAAGACACTGGATATTCTGGACCTGGGTATGATGTAACATTTCATTTTAAAAAATCATGCAAACTGCTCTGATCATCCGACAGTAGAGGGTTGAGGAACCCTGCTTTTAGGACCTTTGGCAGTTTTTACTAACATCAAAGTTCTTTGCCTACTTTCAAGGCTTTTATTATCAGCCTATTGTATTCCCCACTAGTCCTCAACATACACCCTCTATCTATCTGTTAGGCTGATTTCATCATGGACCTCCTCACATCATATATATCTGTACTTTTTTACTTTTGCTTATTCCTTCCCCTTTATGACAATGCTTTTCATCCTCTCTTAACCACCATTCAAGACCATTTCAAGTTTCAACTACAGCATAGAATGCTTCTCCAGCTACCATCACCTCACTAATGTTTTCAGTTATTAAATGATGTAGCACTTCTCTGTAGTTCATGACTGAGCACATTAGCACGTACTTTATTTTATTGTTATGAATGCTTAATGTAGACTTATCTTTATCTTCCAAATGATGTAAGTTGTATAATAACAGAGGACCAATAATTTCTACATTTCGCATGGCATCCAACAAATTTTGGGAGTATATCAAGTGAGTGTTAAATGATATAACATATGGCTTGATGATTTTTCTGTAATTGTGTAATGGCGATCACTCAAGTAACTTCTGGAACAGAGATTGAGGTTAGATGACCAGAACTCATAATTTTAATTTCTTGCCTCAGTAGTCATAGCCAACAAACAGGTCACATAAAACCGTACACTGTCTCTGATTGACAAATTCAAAGGCTCGCGACGAACACGTTATTGACTTGAGTAACACTGTCAATTGAACACTGACCACAACAGACTGTATTTCTGTATGTGATCATTTGATTCTAGCAGCTTTCTACAATTCTGCTGAAAGTGAATCCCAAGTTGGAAGACAAGGCAACACCTGCTCATATGGCTGGCATATAATTACTCCAGGGATGCTGGGTGTTTACAGCCATTCAGGAACAGAGAGATACGGAGAGGCCTGGCCTTGAACGCAGCTCAGATGTGTGGGGAAGAGTCAGCCCCAATGCAAGCAGCTAACTCCCCTTCCCCTCCCCCTCCCTACTCTTGTGTTCTGGGCCGAGGCCAGGGACTGTCCAGAGCTGATCTCGGGCTCCCATTGGCCGCTGTCTTTCGTGACGTCACGATCATGATGAGAATTGATGATCGGACACGCTGATTTCATTGTCTGAGGAGGCAGTGGAGACCCAGGAAAAATCTTGCTGAATTCGCCGGGCCCAACAGTGGCTTTATCTGGGATCCTCTGATCCCTCCCGTGACCTCACCACACCCGAGGTAAGCACCCAGACAGGGTGGGTGTGAAGGGCGAAGGTAGGCGAGAAAGGGACCTAGTTAATGTTCTGCCCAGTGGGCACCCCGTAGCTTCGGAGGCCTAAAGAGGCTGCCAACAAACTGGTCCAGCTTTGGGGGAGCCAACTACCTCTACCTCCGCGAAGGCTGGCGGCAGCTTGAGGTCAGAAATTAGCTGAGGATAGCGATACAGTGAGCATTGCCAGAAAGCGAAGGACCTTGCTCTGAGATAAGGCGACTTTAGGGACGCGCTTCTGGCCCCGGAATAGGAGGAAGTGGCGCCTCTGCCTCGGAAGCAAGGAGTGCTGGGGGGGGGGATGAATTCTACCACTTCTAGATTTCACTGGACAGTAGATTTCTCACAGCCGTACTCAAACGCACTGAGGGTGCTGCGCCTGCGTATGAACAACTTGGAGGGGGTAGTTCTTGGCCAGGAGAATAGGCGTGGAATATGCGCAGGCGCTTCTTCCGTTTCATTGGAGGGGGTGGGGTTGAGCTCTGTCTGGGAAGAATCTGGGAAAGGTTAAGGGTTTCCCTGTGATGTTTCAAGTTCCAGTTGATGAAGCGTGTTCTGTTAGTTCCTTTTGAATCTGGCCTACTGAATGTATCCAGACCCAAAATGGGCCTGATGAGTTTAAGAAGGAAAATTCTTAATCTACAGATATCAGGTTTGGAATAATTAAAAGAACTCAAGAGAGGTATTTGTGGAATAGAAATTACTGAGATGAGAAACCATCTGGAAAACAAAAAACACTAGTTATTTAAGTAAATAACACTTTTAGTCATCGAAGAACTCTGATGTGGGGTGTGAGTCACTGATTGTGAAACTTAAACTCTGGAGATACTCAGAGTGAGGTCCATTGTGAAGATTCAAAGTAAGACATTTTTCTTTCTTGTCTTTTTTTCCTTTTTGGAACAATCTGTTACAAAGCCTTGGTCTCTGTTTCAGGTTTGCTGCTAAGTCTTTCTTTCTTCTTCCTCTGTGTCTCTGGTAGAATCATGAAAATCAAATCCTATTTTGAGACACCTTCTCCAGCTCTACTTCATTGAGAGGGGCTACAAAACTTACCAACTGTGAGAAACAACCTGCTTCTCCTTGTTGGACAAATTGTATGGTAGTGTTATTAATTGTCCTCCACTGCCTGATCATGAAGTCTTGACTATTTCACAGCAACAACTGGATTTTTCTCCATTTCTCATCATAGTTAACGGATTATCAAGTCTTGATAAATTTTCCTTTGAAACTCTTCTCCTACCATTTTTCTCTTTCTTTTTAAAATAGTTTTTTAAAAGATTTTATGTATTTATTTTTAGAGAGGGTTGGGAAGGGAGAAGAAAGGGAGAGGTTGTTGCCTTCGAGGGCCCCCTCCTGGGGACCTGGTCTGCAACCGAGGCATGTGCTCTGACTGGGAATTCAACCGGAGACCCTTTGGTTTGCAGGCCTGCGCTCAATCCACTGAGCCACATCAGCCAGGGCTGACTTCTCCCACCATTTTTCTCTTATCCTGCAACCAAAATGTCATCACCACCCATCCAGTCACTTACATGAGCTTCTTAGTCAGCCTTCCTTTGTGCCCCAAATCCCTAATTCATCTTATCAGGCTGATGGTCCGTGTACACTGTTTTCATCAAGTCATTTTTCTTCACCAAAATATTCTTGGCTCTCTATAATCTACTGTTCCAAACTCAGTTACACTTGGAGTGCAAATGGCTTAATAATCTGGTTTCATTGTACTAGAGGTTCCCTATTTTTCTTTATTCTTCTTTGCATGACTGTTCTTAATGCCCCCTGAACAATCTACCTCCAGAACTCTGCTAGTTACATCAATACCACTTCTCTCATCTAAGTTGCCCTCTCTTCTGCTTATTCATATTTTACCCACTTTGGAAACTTAACTCAAGTTACACCTCTCCATAAGTGCCCTCCAAGCCTAACCCAATCCTTGTTAAGTTCAACATTCCTAGAACTCTTACATCATTTGTTATATTTCTCACTTTCTTATAACTTGCCTTATGTTGTTCTTTTGTGCATGTTGCATGTGTTTTTTAATTTAAATTATTTTATTGTTGTTCAATTACAGTTGTCTGTATTTTCTCCCCACCCTTCTCCCCACCCCCTCCAAACCCCATAATGGTTTCCATGAACACCATACTATTTCTATAAAATCAGTCATTTCTAATCTTGACCAAATGTTGTATATCTACATTTCTCCTTAGGTATTTTATTAAAACACACCTTATCAGTCTTGGTTAAAAAATGGCTTGAAATTGTATATAAAATGTATTTTTAAACATTATTTAATAATGCTTTTAAAATTGTATTGTACTTCCAGAGGCAATTATATTGTGTCATGTTATCGACAACAAGATAAAGACATTTGAGTTGTTAATTTTGATTTTGCAGTGGAGCCATTTTTCTAAATATAAATCAAGTATGTGTTAATATAATTCCACTGAGTACATTATATCTAGGCATACTGGTTTGGGAGTAAATAGTAAAAATTTTATTTTTTTTAAGATTTTATATTTTATTTATTTTTAGAGAAGGGAAGGGAGGAAGAAAGAGAGAGAGAGAAACATCAATGTGTGGTTGCATCTCATGTGGCCCCCACTGGGGACCTGACCCACAACCCAGGCATGTGCCCTAACTGGGAATCAAACCTGCGACCCTTTGGTTCACAGCCACCCTCAATCCACTGAGCTATACCAGCCAGGGCTAATTAGTAAAAATTTTAGAGGGATATATTTCACATAAAGAGGGAGCTGGTAAGGTTAAATAAATTCAGAAGCTGTCACTGACACCCTGAGACCTTTCCAAACTGAAAGCTATCTTTGCAAATAAATGGAGTCATCCTTATGCCAACTAGTAGCAAAATTGTCTGGATTAACCAGAAATCTAGGTACATGGCAAACGAATAAATAAGATTATATTGTACACTTTACATCTGTAAAGAAATCTACAGGAGCATCTGTCATACCTTCCATGTCTCCTGTTGTTTTAGAACTAGACTTATGTCAATTGGGTTGATCCTTAGAATCTTTAAACATATTATTTGTCAGAGAGGCAAAATTTTCAGGAAACATTTTCTTAATCTCATTTCCTTTGGAGTCGGGGGCAATTTTTTAAAGGTTCTTAACAACAGCCATGCAAACATGTTACGTATATGCCCCAGGCAGGCACTTTTCTCATGTAGACAACCATTTGTTCATGGTGCTTACTCAAGATCACACAAGTAGTGAGTGGCAGATACAGACTTTAAAGCAGAGTTTGCCCTCTTAACTATTAGGTTATAGGTTGTAGAGCTAGAATGAGGTTCCTCTTTATAGTTTTTAAAAAGTGTGTGTCTGTTTCTCCCTCACTTCTCTCTTTCTGAGTCTCTGATGCCTATGACATTTTCTTTTTTCTCTCAGTGAAGAGAAATTTTTAATAGAAAAGCTGTCGTTTAGGAGAAAGGTATCATTGCATTGACTTCCTCTGGCTTTACTGGCAGAAGGCATGCAGACAGACCCATACGCTATTTGTTTCTATTGTCAAGTACCAAGTAATGGTGAAAGTGTTTCTTGATTGTTTTGTGAACAAATAAATTATGAGATAAGTTTTGTACTACACTAATACATTGTTTTAATATATTTCTTTATATATTATACTTTGTTATTTGGTTAGCTTAGTCTACCAATGGTATGTTTTCAGGATGAAATAGCTATGCCATTTATGAAAGTAATTATCTGACACCCATTCTCCAAATAGATCTGCCCTTCATAGACTAAGCATGTGTTGTGTTGAAATCTCCTCACACTTGACTCATCTCCACCAGTCTAAGAAAACATGAAGTTATTTTTAATATGTATATAAATTAATAAACCTAACAGTCAAGAATTTTATTAGAATCTATAGGCTCACTTTTATCATCAGTGAATGGTTAAAAGATGCTAAAGGTCAATTTAAGTTTTTTTCTTTTCCTAGCTAGTACTACTTGATGTAAAGAGAAATGTTTTCTTTTTCTTTTTTCTCTATTGTTATTCAAGTAAACTTGTCTCCATTTTCCCTCCACCACTCCCCCCAGCCTTCCCACCCCCACCCTCAATCCTACCCTCCTATGACTTTGTCCATGTGTCCTTTATAGATGTTCCTGAAAATCCTTCCCCCTTCCCCCCCATTATCCCCTCCCACCTCTCCTCTGGTCACTGTCTGTTTGTTCTTTATTTCAATGTCTCTGGTTCTATTTGCTTGCTGGTTTGTTTTGTTCATTAGGTTCACTTATAGGTGAGATCATATGGTATTCGTCTTTTACCACCTGACTTATTTCACTTAGCATAATGCTCTCAGTTCCATCCATGCTGTTGCAAAGGGTAGGAGCTCCTTCTTTCTTTCTGCTACATAGTGTTCCACTGTGTAAATGTACCAGTTTTTTTATCCACTTATTTACTGGTAGACACTTAGGTTGCTTCCAGCACTTGTCTATTGTAAATTGTGCTGCTATGAATATTGGCATGGATAGATTCTTTTGATTTGGTGTTTCAGGATTCTTAGGGTATAATCCCAGCAGTGAAATTACTGGATTAAAAGGCAGTTGCATTTTCAGTTTTCTGAGGAAATTCCATACTGTTTTCCACAGTAGCTGCACCAGTCTGCGTTCCCACCAACAGTGTACTAGGGTTCCCTTTTCTCCATAACCTCTCCAGCACTTGTTGTTTGTTGATTTCTTTACGATGGCCATTCTGACCAATGTGAAATGGTATCTCATTGTGGTTTTACCTTGCATCTCTCTAATGGCTAGTGATGCTGAGCATCTTTTCATGTCTCTGGACACTCTGTATGTTTTCCTTGGAGAAGTGTCTGTTCAGGTCTTCCCCATTTTTTAATTGGATTGTTTGTCTTCCTAGAGTGGAGTCATGTGAGTTCTTTATATATTTTGGAGATGAAACCTTTGTCCAAGGTATTACGGGCAAATATTTCCCATACTGTTGCTTCCCTTTTCAGTTTGCTGATGCTTTCTTTACTCATGAAGAAGTTTTTTATTTTGATGAATCCCATTTGTTTATTTTTTCCTTTATGTTCCTTGCTCTAGTGGACATATCGGTGAAAATATTGCTGTGTAGAATATCTGAGATTTCCCTGCTGTGTTCTCCTCTAGGACTTTTATGATGTTGCAACTTATATTTAAGTTTTTTTAAAGCTTTTATTTATTTATGTTTAGAGAGAGGGGAGGGGAGGGAAGGAGAGAGAGAGGGAGAGAAACATCAATGTGTGGTTGCCTGTCACACACTGTGCAGTGGGGACCTGGTCCTCAACCCAGGCATGTGCTTTGACTGGGAATTGAACCAGTGACCCTTTGTTTTGCAGGCTGGCACTCAATCCACTGAGCTATGCCACCCAGGGCTTTATTTAAGTCTTTTATCCATCTTGAGTTTGTTTTTGTGTATGGTGTACGTTGGTGGTCAAGTTTCATTGTTTTGCATTTACCTGTCCAGATCTCTCAACACCATTTGTTCAAGTGGCTACTTTTACTACACTTTATGCTTCTGCCCCCTTTTTTTGAACTTAGCATTGATTATGTGAAAAGTACCAATTTAGTTTGACTCCTTGTACAACTTCGAATTCTAAGAGCTGGAAGTCATAGAAAAAAACCTCTGAATTTCCTCTTGTCAATTTTCACATGTATAAAGAAATATGTAATTAAAGTATTACATGGCTAATATTTATCAGTGTTGCTCCATTCTGGAGTCAACATTATATAATTGATAGCTACAGCTATGTGATGGGTAAAATTGTTAAAAGTGTGAGTGAATCCACTTATTTTGGTGATAGTAATTGCCTTACCATTAAAATGATATTTATTCTATTTGACTTGCCAACAGAGTCTTAAAGAAGAGTATATATGGATTGAACTCACTGTCCCTAATAACTTCAAGAGGAGCTGTATTAGGTTTCTATTTGTTGCTGTAACAAATTAACACAAATGTAGTAGGTTGATACAATTCATGTATTATCTTATAGTTCTGGTGGTTAGAGTTCTGAAATAGGTCTCATTGGGTTAAAATCAAAATGTCAGTAGGGCTTCCCTTTGTCGAGGCTCTAGGAAAGAATCTGTTTCATTACATTTTCCAGCTTGCAGAGGCTATCCACATTCCTTGGCTTGCAGCTGCCTTCCACCTTCAAAGCTAGCAATGGCTGATCAAATCTTTCCCACATCATACCCATTCTGATACTTAATCTTCTGCCTCTATCTTCCATGTTTAAAGATCCTTATGGTAACATGGGTACACTCAAATAATCTAGGATTATTTCTTTATTTCAAGATCAGCTAGTTAGCAACCTTAATTCCTCTTGCAAACTTAATTCACTTTTGCCATGAAAACTAAAATGTTCACAAGTTCCAGGAATTAGAATATCATGGGGTGGGGAGTATGGGAGAGGGGAAGCACAGGAATTGATGGCGTTTTTGGCCAATGAAGTCAGTCTATAATCTTGTTACTGGAATAAGCAATTAGTCAGTGTTATGAGTTGAATTGTGCTCCCCAAATTAATTTGTTGAAGTCCAAACCCCCAAATTGACCTTATTTTCAAATAGGGTCATTGTAGATGTAATCAGTTAAATTAAGATAGGTCATACTGGAGTAGAGTAGGCTCCTAATCCAATATGTCTAGTGTCTTATTAAAAGAAGAAATTTGGATACAGGCACACATACAAGGATAATGCTATATGACCATGAAGGTAGCCATTTACAAGCCAAGAAAAGAGGCTTAGAACAAATCTTTCCCTCATTGTCCTCAGAAAGAATCAACCCTTCCAATGCCTTGAGTCCAGACTTCTTCAGAATTGTGAGAGAATAAATTTCTGTTTAAGCCACCCAGTTTGTGGTACTTTGTACAGCAGCCCTAGCAAAGGACTATAGTCAAGATTGTCCTTTAGTTGATATCTAAGTATAGTCATTTCCAAAAACACTTATTTAGTAAGTTTGTTTTCTATAATGTATTAGGTGTTGGACAAAGTGGATTAGACATTAAAGAGTTTACTGTATAAACATTAGACATTTTTCATAAAACAAGTTCTGAAACACTTTACTTCAATTATCTGGCCCTCAATTTGTTCAACTGTGAAATGCGTGCGCAATCTTTATAATTTCTAAGGATATGTTGACGTTAAAAATTCTATGATTCTACTTAAAATTTATAATATGTTATTAAATCATTCGTTAATAAAATGAGGGTTGATACAGGTGAAGGGATTTAGAAGTACCAGTTGGTAGTCACAAAATAGTCATGGGGATGTAGAGAACAGCATGGGGAATAAAGGAGATAATATTATAGTGACTATGTATGGTGCCAGGTGGTTACTGGAAATATCAGGGAGGGAGCACCAGTTTGTAAAGTACATGATTGTCTAACCATTATGCTGTACACCTGAAACCAATACAAAAATCATATTGAATGTGAACTTTAATTGAAAAATAAAAAAAGTATTAAGTGCAGGTAAAGCTGTCAAAATTGTGTTAAGCTCTTTTTCAAGAAGCTGTATCATAAAAACTACTGTCCCTGCCATTAATTGCCCACTTTTTAACCTTTAATTTTAAAGGCAAGTGATAAAGATATTACTGAGAAATACCTTTGTTCTTTTGACTCTCTTTGACCCCTTAGAAACTGGTTTAAGTCTTATGTTCAGAACATTGCGTATTAATAATGCTATGAATATGATATATGCTTAATACATAAATTTAAATGAGTAAATTGTCAAAATATCTGTGGTGATACGTCTGTGTATTGGCAGCTTTTGAAACCCATGACTTGGAAAGGAAAGGGTTATTTAGCAAAATACTTTTCTCTGATTTCTCACTACTGTAAAGTATATTGGAGCAATATGTGTTCTCACAATTCACCGGTGAATCTGTAGCATCCAAGTAGCTTTGAGAATCTTTTTGCAAATGGTTATTAGGTTACTTGATTTAAATAGTAGCAGTAAAATAGTAACAATTGCTGAATATGGTCATGATTAAACTCTGGATAATATACCCCGTGTGTTCAAATCTGGTTTGCTTAACACCAAGAAATATTATTGTGATGAAATACCCAGGAGCATGTTAGTTGAGTAATCATTTCTCCCTTTGTGTCTCATACCCACATGAGAAATATGACAAGGCAGTTGAAATATAGTGATAATAAAAGCATTGGGAGTCAATATTAATCCCACTCTTCAAATAAACATGTATATGATTTGGCAATAACATGTGTTTTCTATGTTAATGTCATAAGCTTAACATAACATAGGCCAGTGTCTCTCACACTGAAGTCTGCAGACCCCTGGGTTTCCAAAGACAGAGCTTTTCCACCAGATATAAAGACAAAACATCTCTCTCTTAAAAAAAAAAACTATTAAAGTATAGTTGGTTAAAGACATATTACAGAATTAACTGAGTACTCTAAGGTAGAGTTCATCAAACAGAGACCTAAAAATATTTTTTGGCTGTAGAGGAATGATTTTGTTTCTGTTTTCTTCTTTCAAAGGAAGAGAAAAGAAGGGGTTTACTGTGGCTATCATATTTGGGTTGTGCTTGATGAGACTTTTAAATCTTCAAGCAGTTTCTTAGTCTATTAAAAGTATTTGTAGGCATAAATTTATGCTTCCACTACTTCATTTGTATATTGATTGTTTCAACACTACATATGTGTGTACATTTGTATACTGTTACCTACTTATCACTAGATGGTGTGCTTTGTGGAATCTTGCTCTAACCCCCAAAGAACAGGATATATACTTTCCCCCCTAAGCTTTGTAGGCTTTTGAAGTAATAGCAGGAGTGGAAAGAATAAAAGATATATTCCACCTCTTTGCTTCTAGGTAAAACTACCCTTAAGTCTAATATATACAATGTAAATCTGATATACAAAACACCAAAATAATATCTAGCCTAATTGAAGAAATAGGGTTTTAATTTCTTTTGAACAAAAATTTTTAAAGTTAAGTTTATTGGGGTGAGATTGGTTAATAAGATTATATGTTGCAAGTGTACAATTCTGTAATACATTGTCTGTATATTGCATTGTGGGCTCACCACCCAAAGTTTAGTTTCTTTCCATCACTATATATATTTGATCCCTTTACCCTCTTCAACCTCCCCATACCCCTTCCCTTTCCCCTTAGTAACCACCATACTGTTAACACAAAATTTAATTACCAATCAAAATTCTTGCTGGGAGTAGGGTGAGAGGAGATGTAGAATAGGGTAAAATGGAATTATGTGGATGATGAAAAAAGGTTAAGAGAGAACTAATAAGGATAAATTCACAGTACAGTGAAATCCAAGAGATATATAATTTTGATATAATGAATAACTAACTAACAATATCTTTCAGTATGTGGTTATAATGAATTTTGCAGAGCTTTCTTCAATAGTAGATTGAAACAGTCTATATTTGAAAGGTATTAACTTAGAATGTGAATTGCACGATGTTAGTGGTAAATGCTTGTGGCAATGGAAACATTTTTGTTATCTTGTTAAAGGTAGAAGTAATTTACTGGCACAATTTGCTTAGGGCTAGAAACATAAAAAGCTACACAATTTATTTAACAGATGTGTATGGATCAAGGTACTATTTAGCTTATCAGGAGATGCTATATGTCATTGGTCATTAGTTGTCACATATTCTGTATACGTGTATGAAAGAAAGCTAAGACAACAGGAACTCAATTATCCATTTGAGACTCTGTTTATGCTTGTTTTGTTCAACTGATTATCTGTTTGAAATTGATATTTAAAAAATTTGTTATAACCTGAATCTTGGTATCTGAGTGTATGATAAGGCATTTATAGTTTAAAGGTATGTTATTATTTTAAAATATTACCACTTTGTGATAAAAACAAGTATCAATAAAAGTTAATAAATTATAGTTGATGAAATAATCATAGATCTAGCATATTTACTTGATAATGCTCTTTTAACTTTTTAGTGTTGTTGATAATGCTTTTTTAAACATTGATCCTCTGAATTTATACATTAAACATGTAGTAGAGATATTGTCCCTATAGTTGTATATCTTTTCATATATTTACATGAAGAATGTATACATAAAATTGTCTTGCAGTTTGTGCTCATCTCACTATGAATATATACATATATGTAGCTTTTATGTAGCTGGAAAATATTAATACTAATTACATAGAATTTTAAGTGTTTTTTTAATGAGGTCACTGTACAATATCTTTGTGTCCTGAGAAACTCATATGATAGGTTGTCAAAATTTCCTGTTTCATATTTCCACCTAAATGATAGAGGCATATTATATATCAAAAATGGAAGATAAGAGATGTAAGCAATGCATTTCAGTAATTATAGCCCAATAAATAAACAGTGACTATCTTTTCATAGTATTACAATAGACACTATGTCTGTTACTTCAGCTTCATGTTTAGAGGATGCTGAAGTATATATTTTTTCAATATCAGCAAATTCTGACAAGTTAATTATAAAAGAAGATAAATACAACTGTTTTGTTAAAGATAATGTTTATTAAATGTAAATGACAGATTACAGTGACAGCTACAGATTTACTGTAACAATTCTTTCACATATGTTAAAATTTCATTAATTTCAAAGTGCCTGTTGCTTCACAAATTTGGCTGGAGCTTTTCAGGTATAATCTGAAACTGCTCCTCCACTAATACACAGAAAGCAAGGAGAGACCAAAATAAGAAAAAAAGAGGCAGGCCATTTCAGATTGGAAGGTGGTAGGTTTAATAAACAAGGAACTTACGAGGCTTTTCTAGGGTGACTATAAGATGACTACATTTCTGCACCTGCCTTCCAGAATCGTAAGTTAGTATATAGAGGCCTTAACAGACTTCACTCATGTACCCAGTTCAGATAGTCTCAATACCACATTTCTGTCTTAAGAAATACACATTTCTGTATCCTGGGAGCAGCTTCTGGGAGCAGAAAGGCAAGCAAAATGTACATTCCAAGGATAGAGGAATGGATGAAGATCCTCTAATTGCCAGGGTCCAAGTCAAGAGTTGTGTCACTCACATCTTCTGATGGCCTCCCCCAGTGTTTGGTCCTTGTAACTAACTCTTACACATGTGCCCCTCTTCTGCAATATGACCTGTGTGGTAAGCAAGAGGTTTTATTAGCATGGAAGTGGCTCAATTTGTGGATATCTGGCTTCATTGGAGGCAGATGCCATACCAACATTACAGGTAGATGCAAGAGAAAACACAGGTTAAAACAATAACTTCTAAAATCAGTGACAACTTTTCTCATTAAGGCCTCTGTTATTTGAACCATTGATTTGCTAAGTTCCTTAGAATAGGAGTCGATCACTGAAGGCGTCTATTTGTATCTTTATGTGATTTAATAAAGATGACACATTAACAGAGTCATCAGATATGAACATAAAACATTCAATAATGTCCAAGACCATTCTGTTTTGTAGGATAGGTTTTTTTTTATTAGAAACATTTCAGTGATGAGTAAGGATAGATTTTGTTGGCTATCATTCAAGGCTTCATGGGTAAATTTAGCAAGGATGTGCTATAATGTCCTGCAGGCCAGTGAAGGGAACAAAGCCTGAAGCCAAAAGATCATAAAAATTGGAAGCAGAATGAACCTGCCTAATTTTGAGGGGAGAGGGTGACTGGCAGCTTTAGGAGCTTGACCTGTTGTACATACCATACATGTTGGCTGGGGGAGACAGCACTGTCAGGCATAAGGTGATGGATTGGGGTGGGATATGTCAGACTAGAACCCTCACCTTCTCCTTTCTTTCAATGGCTCATGTTCCATTCCAGATATAGATAGTGCATTTCAATAGGACCAGCTTGCACTAGGACAATGGCATCTCAGTAGAGATTGCATAGTTCCCCCTTACCCAGGTATATGAAGTAATTCACCCATCCCAGTAGAATGTCCTATTGTAAATTCCAGTAGATAATTCCTTTCCCAAGTGTGATGGGGCTTGAGATTCTTAGCAACATAGCAGATTGATCCATGGTAACAGTTGTGGCAATGACTCTTTCCAGTGATTTCTATACCGTTATGACACTGGGTGATTCAACTGTGGTTTCCCGTTTTGACATAAGGGGCCACAGGCCCTACTGGTTGATCATTCAAATGCATTAAAATCTGGGACACTACTTTAGTCCATCTAGCCAATGTGGTTTTACTTGTTAGTAATTTAATCTGCTGCTTTCATATTCTTTGTTTCCTTTTTACCAACCTGGCTGCTTGTGAGTTATATGACAGATGAAATCTCCATTCAATGTCCTTTTTTGCCTGCTCTTGCATATATTATGACCTTTCAAATGTAACCCCAAATCATTATTTATTTGAGGAGAGTATGCATACATGGTATTCAACTTCTCCAATCCCTTAATGGTGGCAGCTGGTTTGGGTATAACAACAAGGGAAAGCTTGGTTTAGGTAAAACACAGTGTTCACACAAACCAAGGCATATTTAGAAAGGTCATTCACAGGGAGCGGGAACAATATAATAAATTAGTCAATCCTTCACTAGTTGAGAACTCTAGTGGATAGTCTCCGACTCCTTGGGCAGTAGCTTGGATGTTGCTTAGAATAACATCATGGATGCTGTTACTACATAAATCAAGTTGTATTTTAAGAGGAACTTAGCATTCTTGTCAATATGAAATCTCATCCATATTGGTACTGGGGATGTACACTCTCTCTATGCACCCAATCTGCAATATCTGTTCAGGGGTTCATTGATATGTCTCATATCTGAACTAGGGCATCAGCTTCCTTATTGCCAGGGGGTGTCATTGCCTTATAAGGCAGGACGTGGAAACCAGAAAAGACTACCTCACATTCTTGCAAAAGGACCCAAATGTCTTTCCACATATCTTGACCCGACAAAGCTTATTCATGGTCATCCATCCCTGGGCTTGTCATCATTCAAGTCATAGGGTTAATCTGTTTAGAACAGCCTACTCTCAGACCAGGGCTCATGAGTGATCACTAACCTAACAGTTCTGATTTTGTCACATTGGCTGCTGTGGTTCATTCTGTTCTAAGACTCTCACCATAGAGGAGTGCTGTGTACACTGCTGGTACCTATTCCTCTATGGGAGGTTGGGATATATTGGGGGTATATTGCTAGACCCAAAATTCACAGGGCATTTTCCCTTCTTGTGCCTCTGCCACAGCACCTGACCCATACCTTTTGGAATCCCAGACACATCTAACTCAAAGGGTAACCATGCTTGGGAGATGCTTAGACCTTTAATCTGCTTCACTAGTATTTTTACATTCTCAAAAGTGGCATGTTGTTCTGATCTCCAGTCCATATGTGTCCCTCCCCTTTTTAATAAAGTGTCAAAAAGGACAAAGATACTGTCAAGTTGGGAATAAGAATCTTCACAACTCCAAATTCACTACAAAGTCTTAGGGGTTGGGTAAGTTTGCACTTTATTAAACAGAATTTCTGGGGAAACACATGTACTACCTGATCAAGGGAGTCCCAAAACTTTAGGGTGGTGCTTAGGCCTTGAATTTTCTGTGGATTCACCACCGATTTTTTACCTCACAGATGTTCTAGCACAGCCTTCAGTGTCCTGCAACAGAGACAAGTCTTCATACTTCTTTTAAATTTTTTTATTGTTCAAGTACTGTTGTCTCCATTTTCACCCCTTCTTGGCCCCCCCCACTCATCCATCCCTGCCTCCCACCTTTGAACCTACCCCCTTTGGCTTTGTCCATGTGTCCTTTATACATGTTCCTTGATGGCCCTTCTCCTATTTTCCCCCATTATCCCTCTCTCCCCTCCCCTCTAGTCACATGTCAACATTATATAATCAATGTCAACATTATATAATCAATGTATCAGTCCAGTGTTACTAATACAGGGCAGGAGAACAAAGACAAGTCTCAGGGACTCTTCAGGAACTGAAGAAAAAAAAGCCTTTTTAAAAACACAAACTGCTGTCGCCAACACTGGAATATAAAAGAGCCATATCTCATGATGTATTGGGCTGTGAAGTTAGTCTTGAGAAACACTTGAAAGATTCATTATTGTCCCTTCCACATGAAGGCAAATTGATCTTAGTTATCAGAAATCTGTACTTGTCAGAGTCTTTCCATCAACCTCCTGGAAGTTGAAGCATCTTTGTAGGAACACTTTTCTGAAAGCATCAATGTAAAACAATAACTGTCCGCAAATGACAAAAGACTTAAAATTCATCATGGTTAAATATCTGATGAGAGTTCACATACACAAAAGAAAACAATGAAATTGATAAGGAAATCTGGTTATTTATGAATGATAACTTTATATCAGGACATATCCATTTTTAAGGAATTTCATATAAATACACCCAATAGAAAATTTAAGACTACTTTTTACTTGACATTGCTTTCCACAAAATTTAACATATTCAAAGAGTTACACAGTTGTAAAAAACTTAGCTCTTTTAATAGAGAACACTCAGTTTTCTTAAGTAATCAAAGACCTAATGGAGACAAAACACAGGCTCTTTGTTTTTAGCAGTTTTCATTAAAGATAAACTTTGTTTACAATTTTTTTTGGAGGAGACCAAAAATCTAAGAAATTCTTGTCTTTTTAACAGAGAGAAAACCAAATTCTTATTTTGTGCCAGTGTGCTTTTGATATTAAAGTTAACCTTTTTTGTCTTTTTAACATAAATGAATCCATTTTAATCTTAACTTGACCTCACATAAAATTCTTTTTTAAGAGTCCTCTTCTACAAATTGTCTGCAACTTGTTTAATATAATTAGGATATGTTCTATCTTTTTCTTTTCTCATTCTGAAACAATCATTTTATTTTAAGACAAAATTACTTTCTCTTTTTCCCTCCTATAAAAATACCTCTTCATTTCTCATATCTTCTACCAAAAACATACATCCTACTTTTCATATAGTCACTTTCTTTAGCCTTATTATTTGTAGTTTTATAAAAACAAAAACAAACAAAACAAAACAAACAAAAAACTTTAGCTCTTTTATATATCGGTGTTGGCCACAGCAGTTTGTATTTTTATAAAGACTTTTTTCCCCATCAGTCTCTGTGGGCAATGTTTTCATTGTCTGCTGGAGTGTTTATATTTTAAAAGCATGATAAGATTTTCAGCTTCAAGGGACAGAAAAATAATATAAGTTTTGTTCTTATAAGCAGTTCTTAATAAGCAGTTTTGGGGGTAGTTGTTATTTAAAAATTTCCTTTGTATTAAAGATCTGATGACTTGGGGTGGTTTATCTCTTTACTCATCAATCATTATATCATCCTCTTCTTAATTTTATCACTTTCCCAGAGTTCCCGTCTCTTAGATTCCACCTCTTAATTCTAATCAAGCTTTCTTCACAAATTTCTGGATCTTAATGTATAGTATTTTGTGTCCTCATACTTTTGTGAAACAGCACTTTAAGGTTTCAAATTTATTATCTTGCTTTCCCACCTTGTCTGCCAGCCCTGAAGCTAGCAGAGTAGTTGATAACTACGTGTCCTCCAATCTCAGCTCTTTCAACTTTCTAAGTTGTGTTTTAGTTTCTAAGTGATATGAACTCTCCACAGTAGAGGCTAGCCCACTGTGGCAACCTTTGTTTTCCTTCTCTGCCACAAGTTTGTTCTGCACATTTTTGAGGTGTCCCCATATTGACATTGCAGTCCACAAGTATCTGATACCTTGGTCATCCCTCCCCACATAGAGAACAATAGCCTATGTGGGATTCCCCTCCACAGATGCCTCTATCTCAAGCCCAAGTCTTTGAGAGCCCATTTCTCCTGGCTGGTTCACCAATTATTCCTTCACAGACCTGGTCAGGATCTCCTCAGGTGTAATCTGTAACTGGCTCCTGTATGCAGATGGCAGGGAAGGCAGAAGAAAGAGGCAGACCCTATAGATTTGAAGGTAGCAGGCTTCATAAACAAAGGGATTCATTTACTAAGCAAGCAAAATGCACATTCCAAGGACATAGGAGGAGATGAGGAGCCTCTTATTCCCAGGGTCCAGTTCCTGGGTCAGCTGGTAGCCATGCCTTCTGATGACTTCCCCTAATGGTGTTGGTTTATTAGTCTGTACTTCATCAACCTTGGCTAAATAAAACACTGTTAAATAACTTAATAATTTTAATAAAATAATCTAATATAGAATTAAAAAGTTATGAGGAGGTATCTGCATACATGGACACAATACTCATTGGTGTTGTGCCTAATTTTTGCACTCTTCAAAATTTTAGAAGATCAAACTCTTATCACATAGAAAATGGTCATAGGATTAGTCTTTTTTCATGATAATATAATAATGTATATTTCCTTCATTTGAGGGTATTTTTATTGTATTTTTCCCATTACTATTTAGTCCCCTTATACTCCCTCATCCCAGCAATCACTACACTGTTGTCCATGTCCATGAGTCCTTTTTCCTTTTTGCTGGATCCCTCCACCCCCTAACCTCCCCTCTGCCAACAGCTGTTATCCTGCTCTTCATCTGTGAGTCTGTCTGTTTTTCTTGTTAGTTCAGTTTGTTCATTAGATTCCACATATGAGTGAGATCATATGGTATTTGTCTCTCTGACTGGCTTATTTCACTAAGCATAATGTTCTCCAGTTCCATCCATAGTGTCACAAAGGGATAAATTTTCTTCTTTTTTATGGATAAGTAGTATTCCATTATAACAAATATCTTGTTTATAAGGGTTTATCTTATTATTGTGGTAAAGAATGAGCTTGGCATAATTTGCAAGAAAATTAGTACATCTCTTGAGTGAAGTGGCCTTCCTTCTCTTTTCTTTTTTGCTATTGTTCAGTTACAGTTGTCCC
>CM052552.1:33057572-33086801 GCA_028533065.1 Trachops cirrhosus | reverse complement strand
TGTTGACTCTAGAAACTGTTTACTACTTATTACCTATATTTGGCTATTGGTATCAGTGAGAAATGACCTTCAGTGGGGGTTTTTTGTTTATTTTTTTGCATTTTTTTTTGCAACCCTGCTTAAGGCTGATTTATTCCCATTTTTCTCTTAGAAAGGACTACAGCATGTAGTAATTGTACAGAAGATCAGTTATTATTAAGTGAAAGGCTGTTGACCTTTAATATTAGAGCCAAGTGGATTTAGTCCAGCTTTTCTAGGTATTTTGTTCTTTGGCTCATAGTAACTGGGGCTTTGTTCCAACATTTGTTAAGGGCAATTTTTTTTAAAATTCTTAATCTCTTCCTTTCAGATACCCAAATATTTTATCAATCATTTTGAATGTCAGTATAAACAGAATCTTCAGCTGTTTGTATCTGTCACAGGGTACAGCTAACCCTCTTTCACAGATTACAATCTATCCTCCAACCAATCAGTATGTATGTGGGGGCCCCCAATACATGGACCTGCTGTGCTTTTAAAGGTTCATATATTTGCATAAGTGTAACAGTTTTAGTCAGTCAATAATAAAACATTCCTGTATTAGTAGGGCAGGTATTATCACACTTGGGGATCACCCATATCTTGCACCCTAGGCTTTTTGTGGTGGTTACAGTCCTGCAGAAAAGGATCAGAGCCATTATCTTGACTATGCATTAGTGAATTGAAGTTTATTCCCCTCCTCAAAACTTATTCCAACATTCCTTGCTTCTAAAATCCATACCAGATGAGTTTTTTCAGGTATTTGATCATTATCTTTTGACTCCTCTTGTGACTGTAGCTAAACTGTTATTGAAGAGAAACCCCAAATTGCTCTGAAGCCTGGCAGCCATAATACTAAATATTGCCATGATTGATACTGTCCTCTGGCCCCAACATCTTTCAAAATTGGTCAGGTTGAAAATAAGAGCTTTATATTTGTACATCAGTGTACTTGAATGATATCCCCTTCAGAAAGTTTGGGGAGTTACTTGTTTCTGAAAGTTCCAGGAAGAAATTCTACTCTCACCTTTTTTTGTGCCCTGTTCAGCATTTGATTTTCCTTAATCAGCTCTCTTAATATTAGATAAGATGATGTTTGTATGAGCAAGAAAGAAAGTTGGGTGTACAAATGCAAAGGATGGATGTATGATTATCTTTAATTTCTTTATGAGAACGCTTGGTTATTTAAAACAAATATTCAGAGAAAAGGAAATTAATTTTTATTTTTATGTCATTGTACTTGGTTGTTTTCATACCCAGTACACTAGAATGATTTCTGTTTGGTTTGGCTTATAGTGTTTTTTGTTGTTGCTGTTTTCCTAATTTTGAAGAGACAGTTTCCTCTGGAAGGGCTTTTTTTTTCTGTCTGCCAACATTTAGCAATAACACTTTCATTGTGACAGCTTTTAACAAGGACCTGCAATTGTCTTAATCTGGTTACATTTTTTACCTGCCTTTTATTTGTGAGATTAACAGTGTTGTTTTCTGTTAATATTGAACTTGTTGCCTATTGATGAGAAGGATAAAGTGTTTTTTAAATTTGTCTTCCCCAATTATGATGGTGTTAATTTAATTACAAGGTTCATAGTTTTTGCATGAGTTCTTTTTAGTAAAACGTATATGATTTTGAATTTTGATTTGTATACTTTAGTTATTAAAAGTAATTATTTTGGTTAGTATTGCCTAAAGCAATTTTCACAGTCACTAAACCTTCTTGTTTATTTTTAAACTTTAAAAAGAGGTTCTGTTTTAATATATAAAAAGATCCCCTTATCCCAGAAAAAATAAATGCACCCTTTTGTTCCAGAGCACAGCTTCTGGCTATAAGACATATGCCAGATGCCTTGCTTGACAAAGAACAGTGAGTGTCTCTGTTGATAATTGACCACTTATGGCTACCACCATCTCTGTCTTTATTAGCCATAAATATTTATTTCACTGAAAGAGCCTTTATTTTCCCCCATGTACTGACACTACCCAGATAAGGGCTTTCATTTTTTGCCTTTAAAGTTGTTACTTTTTCTGAGCAAATTCAATGTGTTTGCATTATGCACAATTTTCAGTAAGAATCTGTTTCCCTGTAGCACATAAATTATTGCCCATTACTGGGGATTAACTGATTTGAAAATAATCTTGCAGCTTTGAAGCACTGAAATTGTTTTTTTTTAAAGCGTGCAAATTCTACACATACCCAATTTTTATTCCAATTTTCAGAGTATCTTCTTTTATTTTTAGATGAATCTACGTTCTGTATTTACTGTAGAGCAACAAAGGATTTTGCAGCGTTATTATGAAAATGGAATGACAAATCAAAGTAAAAATTGCTTTCAGCTCATATTACAGTGTGCACAGGAGACTAAGCTGGACTTCAGTGTAGTCAGGGTAAGTATTGAGGTCTTACACTCTCGAATTTATAGCTCTTCATTACAAGTGATAATTGCTTAACATGAGAAAAATTATCAGGGCATGAAGTCACTAACTTTATAAACAGCTTCATTTCTCTAATATAAAAATATTAATTTTAAATACATAGATTAACTAGTATTTATTTCTGTGAATACTTGGAAAAAGCTAAAAATTTTTGCATTGTAAACATATCTTTAAAACTCCCAGTCCTTTGAATTAATGAGTACCTTTAAAATTAGTTGTTGATCTTATGCTTTCTTTACACCTAGAATTAATATAGATACAACCCTGCAAAATTATATCAGTAAAATAGGCATGTACCAGGGGACTATTGTGTGTCTAGCATATTTTCTTGTTGTATTTCAATTTTTCATCTGTTATTATGACTTTAGTTTTTTGTTGTTTTTTTTTAGGAAAATCTAGACTTTCTTATGAATACTTCTTCTGCCTTTTAAGTAAAATGCATGCATTTTAATGAGGTAGTGAATAATGGACAAGAAATCACAAGGGAGGAGATTTTCCTTTATGACAATCATAGTTATTCATCTGTAAAAATCAGAGCTGCCAAATGTTTGAGAAGGCAATGAGAAGGTGATAGAGAGGAGACAAGAGATAAATTTAACAGAACTAGTCACAAATTTCACTGAGTGCATAGGTCCTTTCATGTTTGGCTGGACATGCTATCAATCCTCCTGGCATGAAACTTTAGGGGTTTAAATAATACCAACTTTCCCACCCTTGTCATTCATTAGGATAATTTGGTAAAAAAAAAAAGAGTGTCTCTTTTTGAGGGTTTTTTTATCTTTTGGAGGAATTTTTAAAGACCCTAAAGATAAAAAAAATATCTTGATAAGCGGAATTGTTTGGGAAATCTATTTTTCTTTTTTTTAAATCCTCAGTAGAGGATATGTTTACAGTTTTTAGAGAGAGAGGAAGTCAGGAGGAGAGAAAGACAGAGACAGAGAGAGAGAGAGTGAGAGAGATTGCTTGCCTCCTGTACACGTCCCACTGGGGATCAAACCCACAACCTAGGTATGTGCCTTGACCAAGAATTGAACCCGCAACCTTTTGGTGCACAGGACAATGCTCAACCAACTGAGCCACCGGGTCAGAGTAGAAATCTATTCCTTAAAGACTAAATGATATGTTCATTTTCTCTTTGAGAATTGTGCCACCGATTCTAGGGAGGGTGGGAAGATCCACGATATGTGTTGCTTATTGGCTGAGATGTGAACCATCATATTCAGGTTTGTGTAAGAACTAAAAATAGTTCCTCTTGATAGCTTTAAATTCCCTATTTGAAATACCTTTAGTAAACCTCAGAGAAAAATGTTTAGTTGCCTTGGAAAAAGTAATATAAAATGTGTGATATTTCAAGTTGATGAGATTTCATTTTATAAGTACAAACTCATTCCTCCTGCATGTATGATAACTTCTTTATGTCTTTCTTTTTTTTTTTTCATTTTATTTTACCATTACTTTAAAGTGAAATGCCTTCTTAGACAGCTTCTTTGGAGACTGTGACCATTCATGTTTCCAAGTTGTTACTGTAATCTTCCCTAATAACTTACTTGATTGCACTTGAATATTGAGAGTATTGAAATACACAGATTTATATTTATGCTCCAACTGGTGTGAAATCTAAAACAATGAGAATAAAAGAAATAAATTCATAGAATGTAAGCTTACAAGTCAAATGTTATGTAAATTTATAAGGAGTTATATAAAACAGATTCATTCTCTGTTATAGGAGAAGTGTAAATTATACAGAAATTTGGTCTTTCTAATCTGAATTCCAACACAATTTTGGTGGCTTTTCTAATCAGATGAGAAAGGAGTTGTTTATAGACTCATCATCATTCCACAACCTCCCCTGCCCCCAGTATTTTGTTTGGTCTGTATGTTCTATTTGAAAGAGACCTTTCATTGTTTTTAATATAGTATCTATTGTATCTTACCTCAAAAAAACTTAAATCCCTTTTACTAAACTTGATCCTAATGTAAACAGAACTTAAAGGGTTAAAATATCTATGCAAAAATAAATACAGTGTAGTAATAGAACAGGGCAACAAAGAGGAAGGTATGAAAAAAGGAAAAGAAGTTGGGAGAAAATGGTTTTCTAAGAGAGAACTGAACTGAATTTTATAGACACTCAAGGACTGGCGACCCAATATGCAGTATCACTTTGTTAATTGAAAACCCGAATTATCATATCAATTTTCTTTGACCCATTTTTTCTCTTTCATCAATGAGTCATTTGTAAAGTGAAATCATTTATATCCTATGAGCATTGGTAAATTTTGGATTCTGTAACTGAATGACTTTTAAGAAAATTTTATTCATTTACTCACTAACCTCAGACAATGAATTTTCTTTATTCTCAATATTTTAATTGGAAAATATTTCTCAGTACATACTTCACTACTTTACTTCAATAGAGAATATTTAAAATAATTAAACCCTTACGTTTTGAATCAGAGTTTTATTATGGAAATCAATTATTGTATTGTGCTCACATAATAATGCTTACAACATGGTAAGGTATATGAGGTGATTTCCTCCTTTACTAAAGAACACCAGACTAATTATTTCTGACATCATTTCTCTTGTGTTTTTTTCCTTTTCTTCTCCTATTTAGCGAGCAATATATATTTAGTAACCATTCTTAGTTTGGTGCTAACAAGGTGCCTGTAAAAGCAATCTCAATCACCAAGGCCCCTCATATTTGTTATTTCTAATTTGTTATAGATTAGGATACCAGGTTTGATAAAATTATGTATAGAACAAAATAAAGTGGGTTGTAAGGTCAAGGGTTGTGCTTTTAGTAAAACACATGAATCTTGTGACATCTATGTTGGCTGCCCTCTGTGGTTAGATGCTGTGTTTCCTATGCACATAATATTGTACTAAATTTTACTTTGTGATGGGTACATAATATACATACCTACTAAATTGTGTAAGTAAATATTTGCATTATAGAAGTAAGCCATAAATTAGCAATGCACTAAGATTACTCTTAAACTTCCTGTATTAAGGTAGGTATGCTGGTATTCTGATGAGAACATGATATGCTGGGTTTCTTTTGGTTTGTTAGTTTGTTTGTTTGTTTAGAAATATTGCAAAGCTACCCTTGAGATGCAGTAGCTCTTGAGTTCAAATTTTACCAGTTCACTATGCTTTTCTGTTTAAAGTTTTTAAATATAATGCTTATATACTTCTATAAATATTATGCATCATAATTCCTTTGTAATTTTTCCTATCTGAAAAGTGATATCAAAGTAACTTATTTGTAATATGTGTAAACTTTACCTCTTTGAACCACACATTGAAATTATATTTATCCAAAAACATTTATTTTTACTCATTTCTCTTGAGTATATACTTTACAACATTTTAGATTTTTCTCCTCTGCTTCCTTCTGTGACATTTATATTCATTTGTCCCTCTGCTTATAATTCTCACTTCTACTGTTTAGTAAAACTAAATCAGAGTTAATTTAAAATTTCTATCTCCTCATGTGAAGCAAAATGGAGCCATCTCAGTTTCTGGAATATTTTCTTTATTACAGAAATGTTAATTATAAAAGTATAAAATGGCCAACAGAGATGACCATTTCAGGAATTTCTCACCATAGTGGAAGGAGAATATGCTTTGAGATCAAGGAAAACTGAGTTTGAATCCTTGTGGCAGGTATCCAAAAGCCACTTAACATTTCTAAACCTCAGTTTCTTTACTTATTCAATTTGAAAAATAGCACCTAGCAAAGAAGCTAATATATATGCAAACATATAATGAATAATCAACACATGATAGATTTTATTTATAGTATTATATCAACATTAATATTGTTTATAGTATAAATAAACATTGCAAATTGGATAGTTTTTGTGGTCTTCAAAAAGATATTACATAAAAGTTAACCAAATACACCTTGCAGCATGTCTGTGCAAAGCTAGTTCACTTAATATTTTTACTTATTTATTTTTAAGAATTATTAATAGATTAACATGTTGATAGTTTATAATATGGTGCACATTTTGAAATAATTATAAAGTTTACTAATCACATTATGGAGTATAATATTTCTTATTGCACATTTTAAGAAGAATCATGGTACAACATAATAAGATTATTATAATACATTTTTATATAAAAGTACATATTTTGTAATCAAATCCTAAATGCTAACCTCTGCTGTTATTTTTATTAATAATATATTTTCTGTTTATAAAAGCAATACATATTCATGGCATAAAATTTGGTAAGGAAAGAAAAGTGTAAAGAAGAAAATAACTAACATAAATTAATGACACTGGGAAAAATATTTTCAACTTATGACAAAGTGTTGCTATCTCTAGTAGAAAATTGCCCTTATAAATCAATTTAAAAAACAAATACCCAATATAAAAGTGAGTAAAGGAAATGGATAAGCAATTCTATCAAAGTAATATAGTAACCATAGAAATTCAAATCAAAACAGCAATTATATATCCTTTATTAACTCTTGGGCTACAAGACTAAAAAGTATATGCAGGACTACAAGATAATGCAAAGTATTGGTAAGGGTATGGAGAAACCAAAACTCTTATACATACATTGCAGGGTACTTTGAAAATATAAAAAAATCACATCAATTTTCTTTCTAGAATTACATTCTAACAGACCAGTAGCACAGTGATACATGTACAATGATGTATATCATAGTATGTTTTATAATAGTGAATATTTCTACAAATGATCTAAATATGTAGCAATATTAAATTAACCAACTTATGAAATATTAATAGAACATTGTTAAGCCTGAAGACTTCAAGTATATAAATATATTTATTTAACACTACTGTATTTTTCAATGTCATTAACTACCTTTAGTATGCTTCCAATTTTTCACTATTAGATGGAAATATATGATGAACATTATTGCACATAAACTCTGTATATATCTATGATCATTTTTAGAATAAATTCACAGAAGGAGATTTACTAGATCAAAGGATAAAGACATTTTTAAGGTTCTTGCTACAGATTGGATGGGTTTTGAGGACAGGAGCAACAATACAATTCTTTTATAAAAGTTCCTAAATATTTATTAATTGCAAGTCTTTGATCATCCCTAATCTTGTACTTTAGTTATTTTTAATTTTATTATATCTTTTTTCCTTTAATTTATATACGCTTTGGTCCCCTGGCAAATAATAATATAATTTATCACATAAAAATTGTTTTATCTGGTTTTTGTGTTAAGAAATTTTCCATAATCATTTTTTTATTCTTCCAGACGTGGGTTGGCAATAAGAGAAGAAAAATGAGCAGTAAAAGTTCTGAATCAGGAGCAGCAACAACAGGAACTGTTTCTAGTACCCCGTTGGCAGCTCCAGACATTACAGTAAGAAATGTGGTTAATATTGCTCGACCCTCAAGCCAACAGTCTTCTTGGTCATCTGCCAATAATGATGTCATTGTAACTGGAATATACAGTCCAGCTGGTTCGTTAAGTAAGCAAGGGACAACCAAACATACAAATACACAAATTACAGAAGCACATAAAATCCCCATCCAGAAAACGGCCAGTAAAAATGATGCTGAGTTTCAGCTGCACATTCCTGTTCAAAGACAAGTAGCACACTGTAAAAACGCCTCTCTGCTCTTAGGTGAAAAAACAATTATTTTGTCAAGACAGACAAGTGTTCTAAATGCTGGAAACTCAGTATACACCAAGAAAAACTATGGGAGCTCTTCAGTGCAAGGCCCTGAGATTACGGTACCTCAAAAGCCATCCATGTGCCACCGACCTTGCAAAATTGAACCAGCTGGAATTCAAAGGCCATATAAGCCTGAACACACAGGTCTAGCATCACATAACTTAAGCGGGCAAAAGCCACCTATTAGAGATCCTTACTGTAGAACACAAAACTTGGAAATCCGTGAAGTATTTTCTTTGGCAGTCAGTGATTACCCCCAGAGAATTCTGGGAGGAAATACCCCACAGAAGTCTGGTTCAGCAGAGGGAACTTGTTTGTCCATTGCAATGGAGACTGGAGATGCCGATGATGAGTATGCCAGAGAGGAAGAGTTGGCATTGATGGGAGCACAGGTACCAGGCTACTCAAGATTTTATGAAAGTTGCAGTTCCCTTCGAGGTGAGAACCAAAGTACAGCTTTGACAGGACCAGGAAGAAACATGCCAAATTCACAAATGGTGAATATTAGAGACTTCTCAGACAATGTACTGTATCAAAACAGAGACTACCATTTGATACCACGGACCTCATTACATACAGCATCTACTACGATTTACAGTAATACAAATCCATCACGGAGTAATTTTTCTTCACATTTTGCATCATCAAACCAATTGAGGTTATCACAAAACCAAAATAATTATCAGGTAATGTGTAAGTTTATTTTATAAAGTTTTTAAAATCATTGCTTGGTATAAAACATGGTGTTGGTATCCAGTTATACCTGGGACCTGGGCCTTAACTCATATTTTGAAATCATTTGAGATTTTTTTGCTCTAACATGGTGGTTTAGAGTCATTTCCTTGAAGAATCTTATGCTTTTTTCATTGTTTTTTTAATAATAGCGAGTTTTTCTTTGTGAAATATAACTTTCACAAAGTTATATATTTTTAAAAAAATAAAAATTTTTTATGGCACGGCAGCTTTCTCATGATATTTAAAACAATTTTGATCAGGAAATAGTAGCCTAATGGGAAGCAAAACATTTGCCATCACTAAAATAGAACTAAATTGGCTAGGTTCATCCCTTTGAACATAGATTATTCCTGTAATGATTTTTACTTGCAGTGTGAAGAGATGTGACTAGATGAATGCTGTTTTCCCTGGGTACATTGCCAGGGAAGTCAATCATTTCTGTAGGTGATGATGGCTGAGAAGTCAGAGCCTACGGTAACTCAGCCAACTCCTTTTTCTAAAAGGAAAAACTTACTATTTTAAAAAAAAGGAGATGCTTTACTCAAACATTAAATAGAACTATTAATCAAATAGTCTTTTTAAAAATGTATATAAGAAAGACACATTCAGAGTAAAAAATTAAAGCAATTTCAGATCTGTGTAAAAATGTGTCATTTCTTTACTGTTTAACATATTCAATTATTTACATATGCTTCAAATATTCTCCAGAGTGAGGTATAAGCCTACCTTAAGACATCTTTTAAGGTTATAGATCTTCCCTGAAAAATCTGATTCAGAAAATTTGAAGAGCAGAGCATGGATATTCATCATTTTTCTTGCTAGACTCTTTAATTTATTCAAACACAGTATTTAAGTTTTATCTGGATTTAAGATGCTTGCAGGCTATGCTCAATTAAAATAAGAAATAACCTTACATTTACTCTCTCCATCTTATAACTCCTTACTTCAAAATGATAAGCAATAACAGATTATGGGAAGTAACCCTCTGGCACTTTGTCCTAACTGAAAAGGACTCCATCATCATAATTAGTATCATTTCTTATTGAGAGTCCAATGATTTTTATGTATTTGCTCTTTCCTAAAGCATGCATAAACTAACATGGAATCATAGCATAAATATCCTCCCAACACCCCATTTCATTCCCTAGTCTTTTGTACTTTTTATACCTTCAATGTTGTTTTTAATAATAGTAATAACAATCACATTTAGCATTTGTTGAAGGTTTTACACATACCAGGTACCACCAGTCACTTTCTATACCCGATCTCACTTAATCTTCATATGATCTAGACATACAGACATTTAATTCATATTTCAATAACTTGTTCAGAAGGATCACATAGGCAGTATGTGGCAGAACCAAGATCCAACTCAGAAAAATTGTTTTGGCTTTATCATACACCCTAACAATGTCAACTGTATTAAAGTATTTGGAGGTCTGAGAGTATAACACTTAATTTTTAATTTTTTATAAGCTGACTGCTCCTCTAAGGATAATTTAGTCTAAAGTTATGCCTTTTTATAGTCTCTATATTTTCCTGACAGAAATTTTAAAGGGACTCAAGTTGTTTTACATAAAAGAACTTTTTAAATGGAATAAAATGTAGCAAGGTTTTTTTGAATGGTAACCATTTTAAAGAAAGGAAGTTTGACATAACAATTTAGAGCATGGGCTTATTTAATCTAGACTCTGCCACTTTCTACTTATGTGATCTTGGGCAAGTGATGTAACCTCTCTGTGTGACAGTTTTCTCATTTGCATAATATAGTTAATGACACCTACTTTTCAGAAATACTGTATGATGAAATGGCACAATCTGTGTGAGGCTCCTTGTATGTTCCCTGGTATATAAATTTTCTTTTTTTTATTTTTTATTTTAGTTTATTCATTACAGTTTCTATCCTTATATAAATTTTCTTATACTTACAATCTCTTAGTTATAAAGTCAATAAAATTATGCTAGTCTAGGTCTTCTTTACATTCCATTTCAAGTAAAATATTGCAGAGCCTACAATATCACAAGGTAGTTGAGGAAAAAATAGCTGTGGTGCTGGCTGAGAGAAGACTAGAGATCAGCTATCAACTTCCTTTATATTATACCAGACCTCCACTAACTTCACTTGAGACAATATGGAAGAGATTGTTTGCAGAGAACCCTTGGGGCATCATCTGCCCCTTCTTTCAGTTAGTCTTTGAAGAAAGCAAGGCAACCTGGGGAAATGTACTCCATGAGGATTAGTATCTTAGTCTATTTGGGTTGCTATAACAAAAATACCATAGACTGAGTAGCTTAAACAACAAACATTTATTTCTCACAGTTCTGGAGGCTGAGAAGTTCAAGATCAAGGTGCTGGCAGATTGTGTCTGGTGAGATTCTGCTTCCTAATGCATAGAAGGCCATCTTCTCACTGTGTCCTTATATGGCAGAAGTAAGGGGGCCTCTTTTGTAATAGCACTAATCCCATTCATGAAGGCTCTGTTCTTATGACATAAGCACCTCCCAAACGTCCAACCTCAAAATATAATCACATTGGGGATTAGCTTTCAACATGTGAATATGGTTGGGATACAAGCATTCAGTTTATGTTAGTTATCCTCCAAGATTTTAATGATGCTCATTACCAAGCTGTGTAACTGTAACATCAGAACTTAAAAATATGGAACCCATGGTCATCTTGGAAGCTTTCTAGCTCTGAAACTGTAAGCAAACAAGCAATTCTATTTAGTCTCTGACCCTGGGAGTATGTAAGAGAGATATCTGCCTCTTTCTGTTACACCTGGTATCTTCAAACTTCCTGGAGGATAGTCTAGTTTCAAGCCATCTAAGTGAATGAGTCCAAACTGAGGGAATCCTAAGGGATGCTAAAAGGTTGAAATCAGCTGTTTTGCATCCACTTGGGAATATAATATCATAATAAGGGTTACTGCTGTAATGAAACTGTCAGGATGTGACTATACCAAAATACCATAGCCCAGTTCTATTTTAAAAACTCCCCAGGCTAACCTCACTCCTTTGAGGGCAAATTGCAACCATATTGGTCTCCAAAGTGCTGTTCCACTCTTCATAGCATTGCTGTCTATCAGTGCACTATCATAGTGTTTTGATGATTAAAGATAATAATTGATAATCATCTATGTGAAGATATAGGAACATTTTAAAGATAAGTGCTACAAGATTTTTTGTTGCAGTTATTATGTAGCTTAAAAATTAATTGCGTTCCCATCTTTCATGAACTTCATAAAGATTTAGGAGTTAATAAAAGTAGAGCACTTTAAGCTTCCTTTAAAAGATACTTTATAACTACAATGTATGTATCTCTACTAGTGAAAGTGCTTTGGTAGTGCCTTCCAACTTCCATCAGTATTTGTGGGCTTTGGTACATTTTTTAAAAATAAACATGAAAGTTTAAGATTTATAGAAACTTTAAGCATCATGGCATTCTAAACTAATACAAATGATATTTTGACCTGAGGAAAGTGAGGGTCAGTAACATCCAATAACTCTCAGGCAAATATTCAACTTCAAAAAAGTAACAGTAATCTCTGTTGAATGGCTTTAGTTAGCAGGGATAATTTTTATACAACTTTATTGAGATAGAATTCACACAGTACAGAATTCACATATTAGAAGTGTATAATTAGTTTTTTAAAAAAGAATATATCCACAGAGTTGTTCAGACAGCACCCCAACCTAATTTTAGAACAATCACCTCAAAAATGAACTACATACCCATTAGCACACCAAAGCCCCCATCCCAGCACTAGACAACCACTAATATGTTTTCTATTTCTGTGGATATACCTATTTTAGATATTATTATAAATGGAATTGTATATATAAAATGTGGTCTTTTGTAACTGGCTTATTTCAGTTAGCATAATGTTTCTAAGATTTGTCCAGGATATAGTGTCAACATTTGATTTTATTGCTGTTTGATGTTACTTTTTATGTATATACTGTATTTTGTCATGTATAATGCACACTTTTTGCTCAAATTTTTGAGGGAAAATCAAGAATGCACATTATACATGGGTAAAATTATTACATAGCATGGGTATAATAATCCCAGGTATAATGCACACACAAACCATGGTTGTGCATTATATACAGCAAAATACAGTAGCTATTCATTAGTTGCTGGACATTTGAGTTGTTTCTACATTTGTCTGTTGTGAATAATGCTGTGAACATTCATACACATATTTCTGTGGGGGCATATGTTTTCAAATATTTGGGGTATATATCTAGGAATGGATTTCTAGTTCATACTGTAAGTCCATGCTTAGCATTTTGAGGAACTGCCAGAATTTTTCCTAAAGTGATTATATCACTTTTCTCTCCCTACTCAACGTATAAGAGATCCAGTTCCTCCACATCCTCACCAACACTTGTTATGTCAATCAATTCGATTATAGATTCTGTCATGGATGTGAAATATCTCACCCATGAGATATTTCAAGAGTAATATCTGAGGGTTTGATTTGCATTCCCCTGATAGCTAACAGTGTTAACCCTCTTTTCATGTGCTTATTAGTCATGCAAATATCTTATTTGGAGAAGTGTTTATTCACATAATTTACCCATTTTTAAAATTTGTTGTTTTTCCCTCTTTGAGTTTTAAGTGTTCAATTCTCTATACTGGTCCTCATTATAATATATATTTCCAAGTACTGTCTCCCATTTCATATGCTGTCTTTTCACTTCCTTGAGGTTACTGCTTATATAAAAATATTTTTAATTCTGATGAAGTACAATTTACCTTTTTTTTCTATTGTCACATGCCTCTGGTATTGTATCTAAGACAAAGTAGTGAAGACGGACTTTCATGTCACCTTCTAAGAACTTTATACTCATATATCTTTCATATAGGCTTTTCATCTGTTTTGAGATATTTTTGATGTATGGTATGAGGTAAGCATTCACTTTGACTCTTTTGTACATGTATATTCAGTTGTCACAACACTATTTGATGAAATAGTATACGTTCCCATTGAATGTTCTTTTGATCATATGTAACAGTTTATTTCTGGACTCTCAATTCTGTTTGAGATATATGTACCATTTACACATATTTATATATGTCTATTTTTATGCAAAGACCACATTTATTTGATTACTATAACTTTGTTGTAAGTTTGGAAATTGAGAAGTGAGTCTTCCAGCTGAATTTGTTTTCAAATTCATTTTGTCTGTTTTGGGTACCATGCATTTGCATATTAATTTTAGGATCACCTTGTCAATTTCTACAAGAAACCACCTGGACTATTGGTAAAGACTGTGTTCCATTATAGATCAATTTGTGAATATTAACATATTAATAATATAGTGTCTTCTGATCCATGTATGCTTTTCCATTTATTACATCTTCTTTAACTTTTTAACAATGTGTTTTAGTTTTCTGTAGGTAATTCTTGCATTCATTTTTAAAAACTTATTCCAAAGTACGTAACTATTTTGGATGCTATTTTAAATGAAATTTGTCTTCATTTAACTGTTGAATTGTTCATTGATTTTTGAATATCAAACTTGTATCCTCAAAACAAGTATATTACTTACAGTAGACATTAGTGGATTCCATATACAAGTGCAGATAAGAAAACATTCAGTCACTCACAATTAAATATGTTACCTGTTAGTTTTTGTATACACTTTTTGTCAGGATGAGGAGGTTCTGTTTTATTCTGGCTTGTTTAGTGATTTAATCATGAAAAGTTATTTATTTTTGTCAAATGCTATTTATGTATCTAATGAGAAATTCATGTGCATTTTTATTCTATTAATATGAAGTATTATATATATTTGTCTTTATTTTTTCACTAATCATTTTTATATATTTTCAACTTCATTAAGATATAACTGACATACAGTACTGTATAACTTTAAGTTGTGCAGCATAAATAATCTCAGTTACTTATATTGTGGAATCACCACAGTATGTTTAGTTAACATCTATCATCATATACACAAAACAAAAAGAAAAAGAAAAGGAAAGGAACACAGTGTTTTTCTCTTTGTGATGAAAACTCTTGGGGACTACTCTCAGTGACTTTGAAATATATCGTACAGCAGTGTTAACTATAGTTAACATATTGTACATTACATTCCTAGTACTTATTTATCTTATAATTGAAAGTTTGTACCTTTTGGACACCTTCATCCAATCTCCCTCAACCTTTGGTAACCACAAATCTGATCTCCTTTTTATGAGATTTTTTTCTTTTTACATTCTATGTATATGTGAGTTCATACAGTATTTACCTTTCTCTGTATGATGTGTTTTAATTAGCATAATGGCCCCATGAACCATCCATATTGTCACCGATGGCATGATTTCCTTGTTTTTATAGCTGAATATTTTTCCTAGCTATATACATATATGTAGTTTTTCCTATACACATATAATCATAGTAGCATTATTTACAATAGCCAATATATGGAATGGCCTGTATCCATTTAACTGTCAATTGACACAGGCTATTTCCATATATTGGCTATTGTAATTAATGCTGCAGTGATCATGGGAGTGGAGACATCTCTTTGATAGAGTGCTTCCACTGCTTTGGACACATTTCTAGAAGTGGAATTGCTGGATCATGTGATGGTTCTATTTTTACTGTTTTGAGAAACTGTTATCCATAGTGGCTGCACCAATTTACAATCCCTTCAACAATGTACAAGGATTGCTTTTACCCACATTCTTGCCAGCATTTTTTATCTCATTTTTTTTTTATGAGAGCTATCATAGCAGGCCTAAGGTGATATCGCATGTGGTTTTGGCTTGCATTTTCCTTTTGATTAGTGATGTTCAGCACTTTTTCCTGTACTTGTTAGCTATTCCTACATCTTCTTTGGTAAAATCTCTACTGAGTTTCTTTGCCCAATTATTAATTGATTTATTAGATATTGAGTTGAATGAGTCTTTTATATATTTTGGGTATTAATTCCTTATCAGATACATGACTTGCAAATATTTTCTCATTCCTTAGATTGTCTTTACATTTTGTTGATTGTTTCTTTTGCTGTGTAGAATTTTTTAGTTTGATATACCCCATATGTTTGTTTATTTATTTATTCATTTATTTTTTGCTTTGTTGCTTGTACTGTAGGTGTCACATACAAAAAAAATCTTTGCCAAAACCCATGTCAAGGAGATTTTTCCTATGATTTCTTTAAGAAGTTTTATGGTTTTTGGTTTTATATATGAGTCTGTACTCTATTTTGAGTTAATTTTTGTGAATAGTGTAAATATTTATAGATTGTTATATCTTTTTGGTATATTGACCCTCTTATCACTACATAATGTTTTTTTCTTACTATTTTTAGGTTAAAATCTATTTTGTCTAATGTAAGTTATAGCTACTCCTGCTTTTTTGGTCACCATCAACAATAAAAAAAAGACTTTTACCTTATACCATATATAAAATTAGCACAAATGGAACAAAAGCCTAAACATAAAGGTTAAAACTATAAAATTATTTTTAAAATACAGAAAAATAGCTTCATGAAATTGGATTTGGCAATGATTTCTAAAATATGACACCAAAAGCATAGCACAAAGGAAAATATATAAAATACATCAAAATTAAAAACTTTTGTGCTTTAAAAGATACTATCAATGGAATAAAAAGCAACCCATAGAAAGGCAGAAAAAATTTGTGTTATAAATTTTATATCTAATAAGGTGTAACATACATCAAAATAATTACTGATAGTGAACTACATACTATTGCCATTATGTTGTTACTTTCTGTATGCCTTATGTTTTTGTGCCTCATTTCCTCCATTAATAACTTCCTTTCTGTTTGATTTCTTTTAAATGCCTGCCTGTGTTTTGGTTAAACAAGGAGCCATGTGCAAAATAAAGACATGGAACCATAATTCATGTTAAGAGCACAAGTCCAGCTCAGCAAGGATCATAGCTTGACAAGAGCAATAAATCTTTTGCTATTTAGGGAGCTGATCTCTGAATACACATGTAATAAAACATTTCACTTCAGTTGTATACTTAGAACTTAAAGCTAACTGTTGATGATTTATTTTCTAAAGTTAGCAAATAATTTGTATATGTCTTCAAATGTCTGTCTTTTTTCACATGGGTAGAATTAAGGTAATATTTCATGTTAGAAAGTATAATTTCAGGAAATCTAGATTTGTAATTGTGTACCTAGGGCCTTTGGGTCAGAACGTAATCATTTCATATATTAGCTTATATTATTTTACTTATGTGTTTCCATGTTTTTAACAGCTAGAATTTTTAGTATCAATATGGTGAAATCAGGTTTGTTATGTTGAGTAGTTTTTATAATTTGCTTGAAACATCTTGGAATTCCAGTTTTTATTATCTTAATCTCTTGTGGTTTGTAAAATTTTAATTACTAAAATCATGTAGGAAAAACTCGATTAGCATTTCATTATAAACTGCAAGAACTTTTAAGGTGAGTAAAATTTTCTAAACACTGGTTTCATATTACTTAGTAGAAGAAAATTCACATGCTTAAAAAATGTTAGATGCTTGGCCAAAAGTTGTGTTATTGAATTTTCAACTTGTAAGGCTTATGTAATTTCTGAAAGCTTCTCCAGACTTGGTAGAGAGAAGAGGGAGGGAATATTTTTAAATAAGCCACTACATCTCTTCTGCATTGCTCCTGAACACATTGTTTTCATCCTGAAGCAACTTACTCCCCTCCTCCTACTGCATACTTCATGTAATCATCTCTTGTATATTTGCACTCTTGGCCTTTTGTTAAATTTCAGTAAGTGAAGCTGGTACATAATGAAGGCCCAAGTGAATTCAATCAATCAATCAGCCTATATTTATTGATTGTCTACCACATGCCTAGCAGTGTCCTCTTTAGGCTATACCTCATAATTGAAAAACATCTAGGAAACACTCTTACGAAAACAGAATTATTGATAGGTTTGAATGCTCAGCTGATACCAAAACAGCTGATGGAAAGCTAGAACACTGATTTATAAATCTCTTACTGCTGAACTTTGCTGAAGGACATAGTTATTGTCTGACTGTTTCAGTTAATCAAATTTCATTTAATGACATGCTAATTAATAATATACTGTATTTTTCTGACTCACATAAAATATATTTCACATAGGAACTTTACTAAACCCATAAACTGGTCTGAAAATTTTTAAATAGAATGTCCAACATATGTGTAGAATTGTCTTTATAACAGAAAGATTTTTGAAATCAAATAAATTCATTTTTGTGTATATTCCATGTGTCTATATAAAAGTAGTTATACTAATTGTTTTAAGCACAATAGCTTGCCATTAATAAGCTCACAGCCTAACAGAAATATTATAGCAGAATTATATTTAGGGTATAAATTATATAAAATGAAATATAGTAAAAATGTCTTTAAAATTTCTTAAATCATCAGAGTGATGTGTATATAATATATAATTGATATTCTGACATATGGTATCTATTTTAAGTATAATTTATGCTTTTTCATGAGAAAGATAAGCATATAATAGTTGGATTCACAAACCTTAACTATCCACATGATGTAACTCCAGTTTACATGCAACTAATGTATCTGTTCTTAGTCAAGAGTAGCGGATCTTAAACATTAGTCACTTCCTGGTATTTATTTTTTTCCTCACCCGAGGATATATTTATTGATTTTAGATAAAGAAGAGGGGAGAGAGAGAGAGACAGAGAGAGAGAAACATGGATGGATTGGTTGCCTCCCATACCTGTCCCTACCGGGCACCAAACCCACAAGTCAGACATGTGCCCCCGACTGAGGATCAAACCCACAACCCTTTGGTGTACTGGACAATGCTCCAATCAACTGAGACACCTGGCCAGGGCAGCACTTCCTTGCATTTATATGTAAAGTTGTGATTCTCCACCTGTCTATTAGTTTGAGCCTGACAACCATTGGTAGAGCCACTCCAATAATCGCCACACTGTCTAGTTCTCTTCTACCTCATACACAAGACTTTTCCTCAGAAATACCTATGTTTTATATTTCTCTTCTCAGTTCCTACCTCCCCTAATGTAGTTCCAAGTCCAGATTACCTAACTCTTGACAAAACTGTTATTAAAGTTTCTATACTTATTCAATTCACTATAAACCTTTAGTCAAATTAATCATACAAATGGATAAAAATACATTTGTGACCATATGGCCCATTTGCTTAAAAACCTTTGACAACTCCCCATTTTGTACAGAATTAGATATATGTATGCCTTGTCATTCATGACCTCCACAAAGTGACCCCAATTCCCTTTCTAGTTCTAGTCGAATTGACAATTCCCAATGATACCCTACCCATTTACTTCACTGTGCTCATGCCACTCTTTTTCCCAAAATGCTCTTTTTTATTTCTGTCTATCAAAATTCTGCTCATCTTTTAACGTTTGGCTGAGATATCAATCCTCAAATTTGATGTAATTTTGCCATATCTTGAACTCCTATAGCACTTCATTTATTGCACTGCCCTTATGACACTTATCATAGCTTTCTTTGTATTAAAGTCATTTATGTACCTGTCTTATCTGTCCCTCTCAGATCATAGTTCTTGCCCTCCAGGAAATTATGTTTTACCTATCTTTTTTATTTCCTGTAGAACCTAAAACAGCACCTCGTATAGAAGAGATGCCTGATAAATATTTGAACAAAATTCAAATAAGTTACCTTGGAAAGTTATCTATACTTATTTCAATAATGTTCAATTTGTCAGAAAGTTTTTGAAGTCCTTTACAATTGTTTCAAGGGCCTGTGGGATTCTTTTAAAAGCTTTCAGTGATGACAAATCTTTGCCATTTGAGGGTATATTTGATAAATGGAATTTATTCTTAGTCATACTTAGTGAATAATATGGATGTTCAATATAGGCTGCTATATTTTTAGTTATTGTAAAAGTAATGTGAGATAATGAAACAGAATCTCTCAGTGAGTCATGAACTGACAACTCCAAAAGAAAAGTTCCCAAAATGCTTTCAACAATGGCAATACCAGTGTAATGACTTTACAACTTCCTAAGTTTTCTACTTGGAAACACGCAGTACTCGTTTGGATGTGTAAATTCTAATATACTTGTTGAATCAGTCTTGGCTCCTTGTAGATTAATTTTGCAGTTTTCCAAACCAGAGTGTTGAAAAATGTGTTTGGAATTGAAATATCCTTTAAACAAGAAGTATATTACCTTGCTCATTTGAAATACTACATTTCGTAGTTTCTGGTGGGGAAGACATTTTGTCATCATTATTGCACCAAAATTTTTTTCCAAATTGGAGGGAAATATATTTACAGAGTATGTGATTCAACAAAGTTTACAATTCCTGGTGTTCTGAGTTTTACCAGAAACACAGAGAACTGATGAATAGATTTAAAGTAACTAAACAATAATGGGTAATTGAATATAGCATCATATTGGGAACATTTTGCTGGTGTGGGATTTTCACTTGAATAAATGTATTTTTACAACTTTTTCTTAGAAGTATTATTTGCAGTTTATATCAGTTGTAGCCTGTCCTTAGCATATTGATTTAGTGAACTCAAAGTAAAATGGCAGGTCTAATGGCCAGGGACAGTAATAATCTACCTGGATTTTGAATATTTTCCAAATATTCAAAATATTTTCAAAGCATTTTGACTATCTTACTTTATAATTTACATTGATTAATCATCACATCTTGTTAATAGGCATAATAGTAATTCATAGGCCATGCTTGAATCTGATATATCAAATACAATAAATGCTTAATTGAATACCACATTCCCACCACCACCATGTAGCAAGACTGATTTGCCTTATCAGTCTCTCTCAGGAGGTACGTGTTTGGGAGGGAAGGAGAGGACAAGATTTTAGAGTACTCCAAATCTTTGTTTGTCCCAGGAAAAAGTATGGTTAATTACAAGCTAACTCACAACTCACAGGACCATCTTGGTCTCTGTAGACACTCCTCAGAATCCAACTGCAGTAGCATTTATCTCCTTGTGTGGCAATGCTGATGTAAAAGCCATTGCTGTCTATTTGCCTTAGGAGTTTCTACTTAAAATGAAGCTTACAGTTATGTATGATGAATAAGTCTCAAGAGCTAATATACAGCATGATGACTATAGTTAATAATTTAATTATTGTTACTAATTCCACAAAGTACTGCATTTATTTTATTTTAATTGTTGTTCAAGTACAGTTTTCTCTCTTTTACTCCCATCCCAGCCTACCCCCCAGCCCTCCGCACTTCCCTCCCATTTCCATCCCCTCTAGTTTTTGTGCATGTGTCCTTTAAACTTGTTCCTGTAAACCCTTCCCCTTTTCCCCTGAAATTCCCTTTCCTCTCCCCTCTGATCATTTTTATTATAAAAATTTTATTTTCCATAGATTTCTAAATTCTGCTTCCAGGCCTCAACAATGTCCTAAAATTTTTCTTGAATTTCCAGGGGAACTTTGCACCACTTCTGAAATTTCCCACTAAGGAAGGCCCTTTCAATCTGTTGTGTTCAGTAAGGAAACTGGATTGTCTATGGGGGGAATATGCTTTGAATGAAAACCTATCTTGAAGTCTTATATGAATTTTTTGGTGTTGATCAGCATTCCAAGTAGTGCTAATGTATACCTTACTGAGATTCCATTTGTTGTTTCCACAGATTTCAGGAAACCTTACTGTGCCTTGGATTACAGGGTGTTCTAGAAAAAGAGCAGTAAGTAATCTTTCATTTAAAGCAGCAAATGGGTTTTCCCCTACTTTGTTAGTAGGAATGCCATTGAGAAAACTGTAATGATATTTGTTGGCAAAACCGAACCTCAGTAAGACTGCATTATCTCAAAGGATATATTTTGTGATCATATTAATTAAATATACAACAAAAGTAACCTTAAATAAGATGCAATAAGCACTCTGAATAATCTTTGAGTAGGTATTTGCAGTTTTAAAAAGCATTCAGAGATAATTAATAAAATTTTGAAGTTTTTCTACATCTAATTAACCCAGTTAATTTTATCATATAATTGAATCATTATTGGTATAAACATGTCAGCCAAGGTTAAATAATTTACATTAGTATTAGAACATTTTGTACTTAACAGTGATGAATAACTAATATTTTAATAATATTATTTTGTTTTTATGTTAAAACTGTTGTGATGTTTATGATGTTAATATAACAGAACTTTATTAAAATTGTGTTCTCTCAACAAATCCCATTCAGTTGGTCTGTGTAGAACCCATATATCTGCATTTTAACAAGTATCTCAATAGATTTTGATATAACTGGTCCATAGATAGGAAAAGGATTTTAGTCATAAAAGAGACTAGTACAGTTTTGGAAATATAACTCAAGTTATTGTATGTTAGATAGGTTTGGGGTTAATAAAATGGAAGCTAGGACTGTAGTACTAGACAGGATTATGTAGACTGCTTTTCCTTTCTTTTCCTCACAAACTAAAACTATATACCGTGAAAGTAATACAGGAGGCCACCAAAGGAGAACTCTGAAGAATGGAAAGAAAGCAACTGGTTAGAGACTCCAAGACTTGGAGGAACTACATGGTATTTTGCCCCCACGTAACAGCAGAAGGTGACACAAGTTAGGCATCCCATAACCCCCAATCTAACATGAGAAGACAACTGGCGTAGGCTCATTCCTCCCATTAATGAGATGGGAGTCCCACAGACATGAAGTGAGCTTGGTTACTTCAGCCAAAGGAGATCAACTGGAAACCTCAGTGGCAATAAGTGGCCAGGAGAAGCACTTTTTTTCCATGCTGGGTCTGAACTTCTCCTCACTTACTTGGAGACACCAGGCAGCAACCAACAAAATGTGGCCTGGCCTGGGAAGCTTCTTTGGTTCTGTAAGTCACAGAATTTTCTTTCCCACTTATATAATCACATGGCTTGGTTAGTACTAGCAATAGTGATCAGGACACCATAAGTGCTCAGCCCAGGAAGTGTGTTATTCATCCCTGAAGGATGAAGAATCTAATGGAGAATCTATTTTTTCCACCTAGAGACACTGATCTGTGTAGGGTGACACCAATAGGCAGTATCTCCCCACAGTAACCCCTGAGCTGGGAAAGATCCTCTTTCCCTTCAGACTGTAGCACCATGGATCATTGGAAGCCCAAGTGGCACCATATATACCAAACAAGTTAAAATATCACAAATGTTCTGAAAATAAAAATATCATTTGAACCACTAATTGGCTGTAAAAAAGGAAAGAAATCTTACTATTTTGACAGCATGGATGGACCTGGAAAGCATTATGCTAAGTGAAATAAGCCAGTCAGAGAAAGACAAATACCATATGATTTTACTCATATGGGGAATCTAATGAACAAACTGAACTAACAAGGAAAATTGGGACAGACTCATACATGGAGAGCAGGATGACAGCTAGTAGGGGGCTGACTAGGGGAAGGAGGAATCGAGCAAAGAAGAAAAAGGACTCCTGGACATGGACAACAGTGTAGTGATTGCAGGGCAGGAGGGGGATGGGTGGAAGTGGAAAAGGGTATAAGGAGGATAAATGGTGATAGAAAATAAAATAAAAAGTAGACCACAACCTTTGTGCTTAACACAGCTGGGTGATTGCCTGATAAAATAAAAAGATTTAAATGAGAACAAAAATCTTCTGTTATGGCTAAAATGCTGAGGATATCATTGAAAGTCACCTATAACACCAAGAACCAGGAAAAGCATAGCTTGAATAATGAAAGAAAATCAACAGCAATAAACATGGAGGTGAATTAGGTAATGGAATTATCTGACAAGGATTTTAGAGCATCCATTAAAAAATGCTTCAACAAGCAATTACAAATTATTTTTAAACAAATAAAAATCTGAAAAGATCAAAGTTATAAAAGAACCAAATTAGAATTATAGAACTGAAAAATACAATAACTGATATTTTCAAATTTCTGTATTGCTCAATATTTGAGTGGTGATAAAAAAAAGAATCAATGAACTTGAGGACAGATTGATAGCATTGACCCAACTGGGACAGCACACAGAAGATACTGCAAAATAATAAACAGGAACTCAGGATCCTGTGTGGCAATAAGATATCATTCAATATTTGCATTTGCATCATTGGAGCCCCATAAAAAGAAAAGACAGAGAATGGGACTCAAAAAATATTTAAAGAAATAATGGATGAACACATCAAGTTTGGGGAAAAATAACATAAACCTACATATTCAGGAAGCTTAGTGAAATCTAAGCAAGATAAATGCAAATAAATCCACACCCAGACGCATCATAATTAAACTCCTGAAAACTAAATACAAGGAAATATCTTTAAATGAGCCAGAGAGAAATGATGTATTATCTATAGGAAACTGCCAATTTAAATATCAATAGTGGATTTTTCATCTGAAATGTTGGAGGGAAAAAGGCCAATATTTTTCACATGTTTAAAGACAACTTTCAACCAGTAATTCTGGTTGGCAAAATTATCCTTCAAGAATCAAGGAAAAATAAAGATATTGCTAAATGAAAGAAAACTAAAAGAATTTGTTGATAACTGAACCACTGCATATCAGGCATCTGTATCAGCTATCTATTGCTGCTTAACATATCATCATGATTTTAGCAGCTTAAAATAACATCCATTTATTATCTCACAGTTTATTTGGGTCAGGAATCCAGGCATGGTTTAGCTGGATTTCCTGCTTAGAGTCTCACAATGATGCAGTCAGGGTGTTGGCTGGGCTATATTCATATATGGAAGGTTGAATGAGGATGAATATGCTTATAAACTAACTCAGGTTGTTGGAACAATTTATTTCCTGTGGCTGTAAGACTGAGGCCCTATCTTCTCATTTGCTGTTAGCTGACTCATCTCCTAGTAGAGGCTGCCCACAGTTCTAGGGTCTAGAGGCCCTCTTTAATTTTTAGAGGCCACCCACAAGTTCCAGATGCCTCCCACAATTTATTGTCATATAGGCTCTTTAAAAAATAGCCATTTTTTCAAGCCACTGAAAGAGTCTCTAGACTGACTTGACTAGCAAGAAAAGTGTTATAGGAGTTCTGGCCAAGATGGAGGTGTAGGTAGAAACCCTTCACTTCCTTGCACAACGAAAAGGAGTATAACAACCAATCTAAAATTAGTAAACAACCAGAAGTGTCAGAAAATCAAACTGCATGGAACTCCAACAACCATAGAATTAAAGAAACAGTCAAACAGAACCACCAGACCCGTAAGGTGGCAGACAGAGAGAAACTGCAGTGAGGTGGCAGACAATGGGGGTGGGGCTGGCTGTGGTGAGGTAGCAGGCTGCACAGGAGGGGCTGACTTAAAGGGAAACTGAGACTCAGAGGTAGCTGTGGACCAAGGCGGTTGCCACAGTGGAAGAAATTCCCAGTCTCCCATGAGAGTTCGATGAAAAGTGCGCTAGAGATGGCAGGTGAGCTGCATTGTTCCCTCTCTGGCCCCACCCCATAGACAGTGCTGCAGGGCAGCAAGGAGGGTTGCTCTGCCTCGGTGAGTACCTAATGCCCCACCCCCTTACAACTTAACAGGGGCCCCAAACAAAGAAATAGGACCAAAATGAAAGAACAGAGCAAAATCCCAGAAAGAGAGCTAAGTGATGAGGATATAGCCAACTTATCTGATGGAGAATTTAAAGCCCTGGTACGTAAAATGCTCACAGAACTGATTGAGCTTGGTCAAAAAATGAAAGATACCCAAATTGAAATAAAGCAAAATATTCAGGAAGCCAACAGTGACAGGATAGAAACCAGGACTCAAATCACTGATTTGAAACAAAAAGAAGAAATAAACATCTAACTGGAACAGAATAAAGAAACAAGAATTCAGAAAAGTGAAGAGAATCTTACAAACCTCTGGGGCAACCTGAAATGTTTCAATATCTGAATTATAGGAGTGCCAGAAGGAGAAGAACAGCAAGATATTGAAAACTTATTTGAACAAATAATGAAGGAAAACTTCCCCAATCTGGTGAAGGAAATAGACTTCCAGGAAGTCCAGGAAGCCCAGAGAATTCCAAAGAAGTTGGACCCAAAGAGGAACACACCAAGGCACATCATCATTAAGTTACCCAAGATTAAAGACAAAGAGAGAATCTTAAAAGCAGCAAGAGGAAAGGAAAGATTTACCTACAAAGGAGTGCCCATAAGGCTATCAGCTGTTTTCTTAAAACCAACTTTACAGGCAAGAAGGGGCACTTCTCTCCAAGAAGTATTTAAACTCATGAAAAGCAAGGACCTATATCCAAGAATACTCTATCCAGCAAAGCTATCATTAGAATGGAAAGGCAGATAAAATTCTTCCCAGATAAGATCAAGTTAAAGGAGTTCATCATCACCAAGCCATTATTATATGAAATGTTAAAGGGACTTACTTATCTAAGTAAAGGCAAATCAAAAATATAATCAGTAAAATGACAATAAACTCACAACTATCAACAAATGAACCTAAAAACTAAAAGAAAGAAAAACAATGAAAACAAAACTAAACAAACAACTAGAACAGGAACAGAATCAGAGACATGGACATCATATGGATGGTTTTCAGTGGGGAGGGGGAGGGGAGTAACGGGGGGAGGTACAGGGAAGAAGAAGCATAAATGTTAGGTATTAAATAGATGGGGAGAGGTCAAAAAATGGTATAGGAAACAGAGAACACTAAGAGCTTATATGTACAACTCATGGACATGAACTAAGAGGGGATGCTGCAGGGTTGGGAGGTACAGAGTGGAGGGGCAGTAAAGGGGAGGGGAATTGGTAAAACTGTAATAGCATAAAATATAATTTAAAAAAAGAAAAGTATTTTATAATGTAACATAATCACATGGGTGACATCTTATCTTTGTTATATTCTGTTGGTTAAAAGCAAGTCACAGGTCCCATCATACTCAGAAGGAAGGGATTATTTATATAAGAGCATGAAAGCCAGGTGGTGAAATAATGACTTTCCACCTCAGTGACTGTCTTCCCCAGCAGTGGGTGACAGTGATGCTAGTACTGCCTTGAGGATGTTGTGAGACTATGGTGCAGAGAAAAGAAGCCCAGGTGGGGCCTGGAAATGCTCTTTGAGTTGAGGGAATGGAGCTAAGGGTCCAGGGAGAATAAGATGATTAGAGTTTGCAGGACAGCATATTGGAGAAGCAAGCACTATGCAGAAAAACAACAGAGGAAATCTGCAAAAGGTTACCTTTGAAAGTCAACTGAGTATAGAGAACCCATGTGTATGGAGAAACTGTGTCTGGAAAAAGAACCATCTAAAAACAGTAGAAATAATAGTATTCGTATGGACCAGTAATAGTGCTTTTCCAACCAAACAGAAAGAAAAATTTTATAGTTTATAGGCCATTGTATAAAATACACAGAAAGCTTATTACAGACTAAATACTGCTCTTATTGTGCCTAACAAATCCAAATCTTAAAAGCAAGTTCACAAACGATCAATCCCTTCCTTAATAACCTATTGGGATCCCAGAACAAAGCTAAATCTTCATTGTAAGTACATATAACAAGGTAAAATGTATAGTACCTGTCATCCATCAAAAATTACTACAGTGTAAAGAAGGAAAATATGACCAATGATATGGAGCAAAATCATTAAATGAAAATGACCAGAACTGACACATATGTTAGTTTTAGCAGAAGAAGCTATTAAAACCATTATTATGACTGTATTTTATTTTACTTTAACATTTTATTTATTTATGTTTAGAAAGGGAAAGGATGGGAGAAAAAGGAGAGAAACATCAATGTGTGATTGCCTCTCACACACCCCCTACTGGGGACCTGGCTGGCATCCCAGACATGTGCCCTGACTGGGAATTGAACTGATGACCCCTTGCTTTGCAGTCTGGCACTCAATGCATTGAGCCACACCAGTCAGGGTTATGACTGTATTTTAGATGTTTTAAAACTTAAGTGGCAACATGGGAAATATAAAGAGACATAAACAACTTCTAGAGTTGAAAACTACAATGTCTTTGGAGGAAACACAGTGGAAGGTACTAATGGAATATTACTGTTGCAAAAGAAAAGATGAGTGGACTTGAAGGCATAGCAATATAATACATCCAAAGTGAAAAAATAACACAAAAAGAGCATCATCAGTGAGCTGTGGAAGAATTTCAAGTGACCTAATATATATATATACACATATGTATATATGTATATATATATATATATATGTATATGTATAGGTATATACATAAATGTAAAATTGAAGTATCTCAAAGCGTTTGAGGGAGGACAACAATATTTTAGTAAAAATAATGTATTAAAATACTCAAATTTAATGAACATATAAACATACAGATAGAAGAAGCTCTATGAAACTCAAGTACAAGAACCACAAAAGTACTTCATAATAATTTTAAAATGCTCAATACTCTTGATTTAGAAAAAAATTTAAGGCATCTTGATAATATATATATGTTATGAATAGAGAAGCAAAGTTAAGGATAACATCAGGTTTTTCATCAGAAACAATACAAGTGAAAAGACAGTGGCACAATATCATTAAAGTACTGAAGAAAAACAATCAACCTACCTGTTATGCTCAACTACAATATTGTTCAAAATTTACGATGAAATAAAGACTTTTTCCGGTATATACAAAGTGAAAGAATTCATGTTCAGCAAACTCACACATAAATGTTAAAGAACTTCCGAAAAACTATGGGAGGCCTTCCGGACAAGATGGAGGCATAGGTGGACACACTGTGCCTCCACGCACAACCAAGATAGGGACAACAACAATATAGAAACAAAACAACAACCAGAACTGACAGAAAATTGAAGTGTATGGAGGTCGGACACCCAAGGATTTAAAAATAGACGCGTTCATCCTGACCTGTAGGAGGGGCGGAGTCAGCGGAGCGAGGGACAGGGAGCAGAAAGCTGAGCAACCAGGGCGGCACGCAAGTCCACAGCAGGCAGACCCTGGGCGCACAAGCAATGGTGGCTGGTGGGCCCCGGCCAGAGGCTGGCGACCTGCAGACCCAGCGAAGCGGCCATTGTGAAGCAAGGCACTGCGGGCAACTCAGGGTCCCAGCACCAGTGAAAAGGAAGGTCCCGTGGGGTGCACAGGCCCACCCACACCAGAACTGGTGCCAGAGGGGCCCAGTCAGCTTGCGGAAAGCGGCGGAAGGGTCTGAGGTCCTACAGAAAGCAGAGCAAGTGCCATTGTTCCTTCTCGGACCCCACCCCCACATACAGCATCACAACCCAGCCACTGGGGTGCCCTGCCCTGGTAAACTCCTAAGGCCCTGCCCCTCACTACAGGAGCTCGACAAGACCAAAAAAAAAAAAAAAACAAAAAAAAAAACAGCAGAAAGATGGCTCAAACAGAAGAAGAATTGAAAGCCCCAGAACCCATCCTTTTAAGTGACCAAGAGATAGCCAACCTAT
>CM052552.1:33034957-33057072 GCA_028533065.1 Trachops cirrhosus | reverse complement strand
AACTAGAACAGGAACAGAACCACAGAAATGGAGATCACATGGAGGGTTAGCAACAGGGGAGTGGGAGGAGGAGAGAGGGGGGAAAGGTATGAAGAATAAGTAGCATGGATGGTAGGTAGAAAATAGACAGGGGGAGGGCAAGAATAGTAGGGGAAATGTAGAAGCTAAAGAACTTATGACACATGGACATGAACTAAATGGGGGGAATGTGGGTGGGAGAGGGTGTTCAGGGTGGAGGTGAATGAAGGGGGGATAATAGGACAACTGTAATAGCATAATCAATAAAATATATTTGAAAAGGTTAAAAAACACAGAACTATGGGACATTTACACAATGGAATACTACTCAGCCTTAAAAATAAAATGTTACCTTTGCAACAGTATGGATATACCCGCACAATATTATGCTAAGTAAAATAAGCCAGTCAGAGAAAAACAAATACCATATGCTTTCACTCCCTCTTGGGATGTAATGAACAAAATGAACTAACAAGCAAAATAGAGACAGACTCATAGATAGCAGGATGACAACTAAGGGTAGGGGGAGGTTGGGGAGGAGGGATTAAACAAAAAAGAAAAAGTACTGATGGACATGGACAACAGTGTGGTGACTGCAGGGGATAAGGGAGTCTAAGGGGACTAAATGGTAATGGAAAAAAATACAATAAAATTTTTTTAAAAAATGTTAAAGTATTTCCTTCATGCAAAAGGAATATGGTGCTGGATGGAAATTTGGATCTACACAAAAGAACAAAGAGCACTGGAAAAGTTAACCACATGGGTAAATATATATATTTTTCACATATTTAAAAATAATTGACTGTTGAATGAAATAATCATGATATAATATGAGACTAAGAGCATAAATACAAGTAAAATATATGACAACAAAGCAATAAAGGCTGGGAGGAAAGAAAAGGAAATACACTATTATAAGGTTCTTAAACTAGTAACATGAAGTAGTTAATCATGTTAAGGTAAAATGTTAAAGATGTATATTATAAACTCTAAAGCAGTAGTTCTCATCTAGAGATGATTTTGCCATACAGGGAATATTTAGCAATGTCTGGATACATTTTTGCTTGTCACAACTTGGAGACGTACAAGGGGCATCTACTGGCAGAGACCATGCCGTTAAGCATTCTTTGATGCATAGGACTGACTCTGACAACAAATAATTACCCAGCCTAAAAATGTCAATAATGCTGCTGTTGAGAAACCTTGCCCTAAAGCAACTAGTACAACAACCAAACAAAGACTTATAGCTAATAAGCCAAAAAAGTAAACAGATAAAATTAAATAAGAAAAGTAATTCAATACTTGTTTTTAAAAAATAATAAAAAGTAGTAAGGAAAAATAAAGAATAAATGCTTAAAAGAGAAAACAAATAACAAGATGATAGACAAACCTATCTCTGTTAATAATCACATTCACTGTGAATGACTCAAACATGTTAATTAAATGTCATAGTCAAATCAGATTAAAGAATAGAAGACCCAACTGTATACTACCTACAAGAAAGACACTTTGTAAATATACAGATAGGTTAAATGGCTATATTGCTAACAGAGAAAGTTAATATCAGAGCAAAGATTATTAACAGGGATAAAGGTCATTTGTTACTGACCAGTCAATCTATCAAAAGGACTTAACAGTTGTAATCATTTATGCACTTTATAACAGAGCTTTAAAATATAAGAAACCCAAACTAATAGAACTATAAGGAGAAATAGACAAATTACCAAGTGTACTTTAGAGTTTTCAGTACCCTTCTCTCAAAAATTTATAGAAAATATACACAGGAATCAGAAGATGTGGATGGCATTATTAAGCTCCTTGACCTAATTGACAATTTAGGAACTATCTGACCAGCAATAGCAATCATGAGCAACTGTACTCATTATGTTTTCCAAAGTAAATTAATTCTGAGCCACACAAAATAGTTTTAATAAATTTCAAGTTTAAAGTTATTCAAAATATATTATTTGACCACAAAAGAATTAAATTAGGAATCAATAACAGAAAGATTTCCAAAAAAATCTAAGTAGTTGAAAAATAAAAAGCATTTCTTTTTTTAAATTTTATTTATTTATCTTTAGAGGGAGGAGAGGGAAGGGAGAAAGAGAGGGAGAGAAATATCAATGTGTGGTTGCCTCTCGCACACCCTCTACCGGCGGCCTGGCCCACAACGCAGGCCCTGACTGGGAATCGAACTGGTGACCCTTTGGTTCATAGTCTGGGACTCAATCCAGTGAGCCACACCAGCCCCAGGACAGCACATTTCTAAGTAATTAATGAATAAATGAAAGTAAAAGATAAATTAGAAAGTATTATTAACTGAATAAAAATGAAAACAGACCATTTCAAAATTTTGTGAAAGCAGTAATTATGGGCAACTAATAGCACTAAATGACCATATCAGAAAAAGAGTAATACAAAAAAAGTTTCCAATCAGTGACTTCAGCTTCAATTGCAAATGAATGTATACAAAGCAAAACAACAGAGTGGTTATCAATGAAATAAAAAACATAAATTAGAGAAAAATAGAAATCATAAGATGACTTTTAAAGAAAATCAACAAAATTGATAAACCAGCTATGACCTGTGTGGCTCAGTTGGTTGGGTATCATCCGGCAAAGTGAAAGGTTGCTCGTTCAATTCCCAGTAAAGGCACATGCCAGGGTTGTGGTTTGGTCCCCAATCAGTGCATGTACCAGAGGCAACCAATCAATGTTTCTCTCTCACATTGATGTTTCTCTGCTTTTCTTTCTCCCTCCATTACCTTCTCTCTAAAATCAATAAATAAAATCTTTTAAAAAATGATAAACCAAACTGTTCAGAACAAAAAGTTAAAAGATTTACAAATTATCAATATTAGAAATGAGAAAGGTGGCATCACTGTAGTTTCTAACGACAGCAAAAGCATAAGGTAATATTATGAAAAAATCTATTGAAATAAATTTAAAAATGTAGACAAATTTAAAAATTGTCAGAGACACAAAACCAAAAAATGCTTATAAAACAAGAAATACATAATTGCAATATTCTTATATATATTTAAAAAATCAGAGTAAAAAATCTCATAAAGAAAAGCTCAAATGGTAAATTCTACCAAACATTTAAGACACAACAACAATTTTATACAGACTATTTCAGAAAATTACAAAGAAAAATACTTCCAGCTGATTCTATAAAGCCAGCATCATGCAGATTCCCAAGTTAGGCAAAGATGTTACAATTAAAGAAAATAATAGACTATTATATCTCATGAACATTGATGTAAAATCCTTAACAAAAGTTGAGCAAATCAGACTTCCAGCCAAGATGGAGGTGTAGGTAGATCCACTGTGCCTCCTTGCACAACCAAAAGAAGGACAACAAATTTAAAAACAAAAAATAACCAGAACTTCCAGGAAATCAAACTGTATGGAAGTCTGAAAGTCAAGGAGTTAAAGAAGAAACAGTCATTCAGACTGGTAGAAGGGGCGGAGATGGGCAGCCAGACTACAAGCCTGGTTTAACATTTAAAAAGTCAATGTAATCATGATCTTACCAAACTAAATGAAAAATCATGTGATCATGTCAATACATGCAGGAAGATAATTTGACAAAATTTAACATCTGTTCTTGATAAACACATAGAAAGCTAGGAGTAGAAGGGAACTTCCTCAATTTTTAAAATGCATGTGCAAAAACCGATACTTAACATCATTCTTAATTGTGAAAGACTGAGTGCCTCCCCACAAGGTCAGGTACAACACATGGAAGCCCCCTCTCACCAACATTGCATTGGAGGTTCTAGACAGTGCTGTAAGGCAAGAAAAAAATGTTGCCCAAGTTGCAAATGAAAATATCTTTGTTCCCAGATATCATTTATATAGAAAATACAACATATTTCATGAAAAAAGCAATTAGAATGAATAAGTGACTTTAGCAAGATTACAGGATACAAGATCAATATGCAAAAATTGATTGTATGTCTACATACTAGCAACAAATGATCAGAAATTGAAAATTTAAAAATACCTTTAAAAGAATATAATAATATGAAATAGTGAGACACAAATCTGACAAAGTTATGCAAAACCTACACACTGCAGAGAACATACTGGCATATTCTTAGTGGGTTCTGACTAAGGGGTATTGACATTGGGAAGATTTTCTTTGAAAGTGGATGGAAAAAATTTGACAGACAGCAGTTATATTTCATTTTGTGTGTAGAGTGTGCTTCCAGAAGAAGCTAGGTAATGACCAACATGGTCATTGATCACAATGGCATTTTATATTTGATTATATGATTATTTCATTAATAATTGTCTTCCTATTAAATCTGAAGCATTAGTTCATAAAAGCAAGGAAAATATCTAAACATCTGTTTTTTTTCTTACCATTGCATCCTTAAAATCAACCACAATGTGGACCAGTGTAGTACAATAAAAATATAATATGAGCAACATATATAGGCTTACATATTCTAGTAGCAACATTAGTGAAAAGCTGCAGGTAAAATTAATTTTAATGATATACATTAACTCAGTATATCCAAAATCTATCATTTGAATGTGTAATTAGTACAAAAATTAAGATATTTTACATGTTCCCTTTTTACCATTACAACCTTTAAAACCATTATTTCATACTTACAACACATGTCAATTCAAGTGCTAAATTTTTATCACACAAACTTGATCTACATGTAAATTTCACAAGATTTACAGTTGAAAAACTAAATTTAAATACCCACCTTTTCTTTTTACATTCTATAATGTAAATTTCTTTTTAATTAAAGTATAGTAGACATGGAATGTCATCATAGTTTCAGGCATATGACATAGTGATTTGACATCTATATACCTTATAAAGTGATCACCATGAGAAGTCTAATAACCATTTGTCACTGTACAAAGTGATTGTGACATTATTAACTGTATTCCCTATGGTGTACTTTACATCATAATTTATTTACAAGTTTGTGCCTCTTAATCTCCTTCACCATTTTACCTGTCCCCCCACTGCTAAACCCTCTGGCAATTACCATTTGTTTTCTGTATCTAAGAGTCTGTTTGTTTAGTTTTTTAGATTTCATATATAAGTAAAATCATATGTAATTTGTCTTTCTCTGACACATTTCACTTAGCATAATACCATCAAGGTATATCCATGTTGTCACAAATGGCAAGATTTTATTCTTTTTTTTGGCAGAGTAATATTTCATTCTGTATATAAATATATTGCTTCCATATACTGGCTATTGCAAATAATACTTCAGTGAACATAGTGCTGCATATATCTTTTCAAATTAGTGTTTTGTTTTCTTCAGATAAGTGCCCAAAAGTAGAATTTCTGGGTCCTTTTTGTCTCTTCTTATAGCCTTTGTTTCAAGTCTATTTTGTCTGGGCCCTGGCCTGGTAGCTCGGTTGGTTGCAGTGTCATCCCCTACACCAAAGTGTCATGGGTGTGATCCCCAGTCAGGGTACATACAACAGTTAACCAATCAATGTTTTTCTCTCTCACATCAATGTCCCTCTCTCTTGCTCTCTCCCCCTCCCCCAACTTCTTTTCTCACTAAAATAAAAAAAAAAAAAACATATCCTTGGATGAAGATTAAAAATATAATAATAAAAATAAATTCTATTTTTTCTGGTATAAGTATTGGTGTCCCAGCTTTTTGTTTTGTTTTGTTTTGTTTCTATTTTCATGAAATATTTTTCCATCTCTTTCAGTCTTTGTTCATCTTTTAATCTGAAGTGAATCTTATATAGGCAGCATATGTAAGGGTCCTGTTTTTTCTATCTCTTCAGCCACCATATGTCTTTTGAATGGAGCTCTTTATTCATTTATATTTAAAGTAAAATGGGAGGGAGCAGGGGAGGGCTGGGTGGGTGGGCTGGGATGGGAGTAAAAGGTAGAAAATTGTACTTCAACAACAATTAAAATAAAATTTAAAAAAAGAAAGAAAAATTTAAAAATAAAGTAATTATTGATAGGTATGTAATTATTGTCAGTTTAATTTTTTTCATACTAGCTTTATAAGTGGTCGGTCTACTTACCTTTACTATGTGTTTGCATTTACTAGTGAGATTTTTGTTTCCTTATTTTCTTATTTATAATTTTGGCCTTTTTCACTTAAAAATTCCCTTTAATATTTCCTGTAAAGCTGGGTTAGTGGTGATGAATTCTTTTAGCTTTTGTTTGTCTGGGAAAATATTGATTTCTCCTTCAATTCTGAATGATCACTTTGCTAGGTACAGTATTCTTGGTTGCAGGTCTTTTTCCTTCTCATCATGTTGAATATATTGTGCTGCTCTTTTCTGGTTTTCAAAGTTTCAGTTGAAAAATTAGCTGTTAAACTTATGGGCATTCCCTTGTGTGTATCTAGTTGTTTTTCTCTTGCTGCTTTTAAGATTCTCTCTTTACATTTTAATAGTTTATTAGGATGTGTCTTAGTGTGGGTCTCTTTTTGTTTATCTAGTTTGATACTCTCTGCTTCCTAAACATAGGGAAGTGCACAGGTTTTCTAATAACTGAATTGAGTGCTAATTTTTTAAGTTTTTTTTGAGGTACAATTAACATAAAATAAATTGCCCATGTTTAAAATGTGCAATTTGATGTTTTGACATGTGTATACACACAAGAGCCCATTTTTGGGTGAACATGCCTATCTTCCCAAAAGTTTCTGAATGCCCCCTTTCAATTTCCCTATTTTTGCCCTTCTAACCACATGATGCAACCACTGATTTGCTTCCTGTTACTAGTTTGCATTTTCAATAGTGTTATATAGTTGGAAGCATCCAGTGTGTACTCTCTTTTTAATCTGCTTTCTTGTATTCAGACTGATTATTCTGAGATTCACACACATTGATGTGTACATGAATAGTTCATTTTTTGTTGTTGTGTGGTAGTATGTCCCTATCAGAATAAAAACAATATGTTTACCCCCTTAATGAACATTATTTTGTTTCCAGATTTTGGCTATTACAAATAAGGTTGTTATAAACATTCATGTACAAGTGTTTGTATGGACATCTGCTATTATTCATTTTGGGTAAATACTTACCAGTAAAATAACTGGATCATAGGATGGGTATATTCTTAACTTTTTAAGAAACTGTCTTAAAGGGTCCAGGCACATATTAACTTGAATGCATTCCAGCACAAGGGCAGGAGACTGAAAGGCATCAGAGACATATGGGGAGGAACTGAATTGTTCAGCATCGGGGTAAGCGCTAGGGTACAGCTTTCTCCCAGAAAAAGTGCTGGCAGAGGCCATTGTTCTTTTTGTAGCCCTACCCCACAGAGCCAGCAGGGAGGCACCATATCTGAGACTCCATTAACCTGGATTACACTGTTTGTCCCACCCTGGTGATTCCTTGAAGCCCTGCCCCACTCAACTTTTGGGCCCACCCAAGCTATTTCCAGTGGCTTTCTCATATGAATGGCTTGTCTTGGCTCATGCTTCAAATTTTCCTAAATTATCTCAAGCAAGCAGTACGTGGCTTCAGTGAGCCATGTATTTCTCACTATGTTGCTCCAGGCCTGCCACTAGCAGCAGCCAGCCTTGGTTCACAGCTTGATTTCTTCTGGGCATCTCCATGCCCAGCACAAGTAGTAGCCATTTGTAGATCACTTTGTAGCTTATTCTGTATGACCCCGTATAGAACACAGGTGATAACTGACTTTGGATGTGCCAAAAGCAATCAAGCCTCAACTGAAAGAGAAGGATGCACACAGCCCACATGGTGGGCACATTTTGAGTACTCAGTTTGAGGGATGGGGAGGATGTGCCACTGGACACTACAAGACACCCACTACATTAGGCCACTCTATCAAGCTTGGGAATCATAACAACTCTACCTAACATATAGAAACAAACACATGGAAGCTGTCAAAATGATGACAGAAAGAAAAATGGCCCAAAGGAAAGAACAGAACAGAACTCCAGAAAAAGAACTAAACAGAATGCAGACAAGCAAGCTGCTAGATGAAGAGTCCAATACATTGGTTATAAGGATGCTGAGTGAACTTAATGAGGACCTCAACAGCATAAAAAGATCCAGTCAGAAATGAAGGATACACTGATTGAAATAAAGAACAATTTAAAGGGAATCAATAGTAGAGTGGATGAAGCCGAGAATCAGATCAGTGATTTGGAACATAAGGAAGCAAAAAACAACAGATCAAAACAACAAGAAGACAAAAGAATCCAAAAAAAACAAATGAGGATAGTATAAGGAACCTCTGGGAGAACTTTAAGCATACCAACATTCACATCATAGGGTTGCCGGAAGGAGAAAAGAACAAGCAAGAAATTGAAAATTTATTTGAAAAAATAATGAAAGAAAACTCCCCTAATTTGGCAAAGGAAATAGACATACAAGTCCAGGAAGCACAAAGAGTCCCGAACAAGTTGGACCCAAAGAGGGTCACACCAAGAGACATCATAATTAAAATGCCAAAGGTTAAGTAAAAGGAGAGAATCTTGAAAGCAGCAAGAGAAAAGCAGGTAGTTACCTGCAAGGGAGCTCCCATAAGACTGTAAGTTGATTTCTCAAAAGAAACTCTGCAGGCCAGAAGGGTTAGGCAAGAAATATTCAAAGTGATGATTTTATCATATCTTCATTCACCCATGAAAGTTCAGTCCTTTCACTTCTCCCCCTTTATGTTTTTGTTTTCACGAATATTCCCTTTTCATGTTCTGTATGTATTTCCAAGTTGCAGTAGCTATTATCTTCTTTTTAAAAAATGCTTAAGCCCTGGCCTGTGTGCCTGAGATGGTAAGGCATTGTCCAGGAAACTGAAAGGTCATCAGTTTGATTCCCAGTCAGGACACATGCCTGGTTTGCAAGTTCCTTCTCCAGTCAGGGTGCATACTGAAGGTAGCCAATTGATGTTTGTCTCTCACATTGATGTTTCTTTTCCCTCTCTCTTCCCTTACCCACTCTCTAAAGATCAAAAATAAAAATAAAAATAAATTTTTTATTGTTGTGCAATTACAGTTGTCTCCATTTACCCTCATTACTCTCCTCATGTCCTACCCACCCCAGTTTAAAATGTTTTTTAAATGTTTCATTTCACTCCTGCATAGTTTATAGGATTTCTGCTAAAAATCATATGATAATCAAATAAGGTTTCCTTTACAGCTTATTGTCTTCTTTTGCCTGGGTGCCTTGAGAATTGTCTGTTGTTCATTTTTGACAGCTTTAATACAATGTACCTTAAAGAAAATCTGTTTGGATTGAGGTAATTAGGTATTTCATTAGTTTCTTGGATTTGAGAGTTCAGTTCTTTCCTTAGGTTTGGAAAGTTATCATCAATTATTTGTTTGAATAAGCTCTCTCTTCTTTTTTCTTTCTCTTCTCCTTTTGTTATATCAATTATTCTTATATTGTCTATCTAATGGAGTCAGAAAATTCTTATAGTGTTCTTGCATTTTTTTTCTCTCAGGTCTCTGTTTTTTCTTAATTCATTTCTAGATTTCTATCTTTGATATCATTATTTTTTTGCTTCATGTAATTTGCTGTATTTCTTTCCTTAAGATTTATTTATTATTTATTTTTACAGAGAGGGGAAGGGAAGGAGAAAGCAAGGGAGAAAAACATCCATGTGGGGTTGCCTCTCATGTGCCCCCCACCAGGGACCTAGCCCACAACCCAGGCATGTGCCCCGACTGGGAATTGAACCAATGACCCTTTGGTTCACAGGCCAGCACTGATCCACTGAACCACACCAGCTGGGGCTAATTTGCTGTATTTCTTAATCTTGCTAGTTCATTCTTTTTCCTTATTCATTGAATTCTTTGGGTCCAGAATTTCTGTTTAGTTCTTTTTCAATAGTTTTGAACTCTTTGATAAAGTACTCCTATTTTTCATTGAGTTTATTTATGAGCTTCTTGGACTTCTTTTATTAGTTTTTTGTATGCCATTGAGTTTTTTTGAAAACTTTAGTCTCAAATTTTCCATCATTTAAATCACAGTCTTCTATGTCTTTTAGTTTATTTTCTGGGGAGTTTTTATTTTCTTTCTGAACTCCCTTTTTACCTTGGCTATTCATTGTATGTCATGGATTATTGTTTAGTCTGGACATTTGTGGGAGTATTTTTTTTTTCTTTTTTAGTCCTAACTATTCAGCAGGTTGGTTAGTAGAGGTCTTTGTTTCCTGTAGGTAATGCTGACATGAAAGTTTTTACTTTCTTTTAGCTTTACTACTGGGGCTTCAGGGAACTCTGTGGGTTGATGTCAACTATGCAGTGAAAAACACTCGAGGTAGGCATCCTCTTTATTGCACAGTTGCCTTGGACTCCGGGCACCTCTCTTGTGGTGGGATATGCTGACTATGGATATTATCGCCACTATGAACCTCATGTTGCCTCTGTGCAAGCAGAAGCTGCCAGCCATGCCATTCTCTCTAAGGTGTCCTGCTGTTTCTATCAAGCTGTACCCTGATAGGTAGAGGAGGGGAAGTTAGGGGAAGGTGAGTTGGCACAATTGCAGCTCAGTGCTTTCCAGTAGGTTCATCTGCAATATGTACAGACCAATTGGGCTGTAAAGTTGTTTCTGTCCTTTTGTAATCTGCTCCGTGATGATTTTTCTGCTGAGTGGTCCAGAGTAGGATGGGTTTGGATTTTCACATCTCTAGCTTTGTTTTTCTGGTAATGGTAGTTTTTGAAATGTTGGTATCCTGTGCACCACTTTCCAACCCCCAATACTGGGCTGAGCCTCAACGTGTACCAGCCACACATCACTGATTGCCACTTCTACCCCTCTAGTTTGTCTATCCAGTGGGGGCTGCACCCTGATGTTTCAATACTATCATGGCTGCTTGGGCTGCAGCATGCACCAAACTGCATGTGTGGCCATCTTTGTTTTTCCCAGTGTCCCATATATGCTGATTGCTCCAATAGTTCCACTTTCAGATGTCTCAATGTACAGACCCTTCAGACATTTGGTAATGGAGGTCCTCTCGTGCTGCCAGAACATCACCAGAAAAAAACATTTTTAAAGTCTGTAATTATTTTCTAGAATAAGAATTTGGAAAAAAATCACAGTGACTAACATTTTATTAATCACCTTAGAATATAGCATTTGCTCTTGGCATACAGAAAATTCTAGATAGTGGTTAAACTTTCCAGTAACTTTGACTTTAAAGCATCAAGCAATCCTTATCTAAATAAGCTGAGAAACATGATTCATTAAAATAAGGGTTAAGTAGAATGCCTTTGTACTTTGCCTATATATTAAAAAAAATGGTGGAGGGAATTGAATAACAGTGGCCAAAAGGTACAATCCTCCAAAAATAAGGTAAGGACATACCAGGGATATAATATACATATGATGACTATAATTAACATTGGTTTACATTATATTTAAAAGTTGTTAAAAATAGGTCCTAAGAGCTCTCATCACAAGAAAAATATTTCTCCTTCTTTCTTTTGTGTCAGGTTATGTATATTAACAATACTTATTGTGGTAATCATTTCCCAATAAATTTAAGTCAAATCATTATGCTGTATGCCTCAAACTTATACAGTTCCCTAAATCTCTTCAATTCTATGAATGCTGAGAGAAGTAAGGAGCTGCAGAAGAAATATTTGAAGCTAGCAAAGGTTGGTTCATGAGGTTTAAGGAAAAAAACCATCTACATAACACAAAATTGCAAGGTGAAGCAGCAAGTGTTGGTGTGGAAGCTGAAGCAAGTTATTTAGAAGGTCTAGCTAAGGCAATTAATGAAGGTAAGTACACTAACCAATAGATTTTCAATATAGATAAAACAGTCTTATATTGCAAGCAGATGCCATCTAACACTGTCATAGCTAGAAAGGAGAAGTCAATGTCTGGCTTCAAAGCTCCAATAGACAGGTTGAGTCTCTAGTTAAAGGCTAATGCAGCTGGTGACTTTAAGTAAAAGGAAATGCTTTCTGAACATCTTAGGGCCCTTAGATACTATGCTGAGTCAATCTGCCTATGCTTTATAAATGAAACAAAAAAGCCTGGATGACAACATCTGTTTACAACATACTTTATTGCATATTTTAAGCCACTGTTGAGAACTACTGATAAGAAAAGAGATTTCTTTCAAAAATATTACACTGATTGACAATGCCACTGCTCACCCAAGCACTCTGGTTGAGCTGTATAATGATAGTAATGTTGTTTTCATGCCTGCTAAAACAGTATCCATTCCTGAGCCCATGGATCAAGAAGTAATTTTGATCTTCAAGTCTTATATTTTTTTGAAAAAATGTATTTCATAAGGCCATAGTAACCATAGATAGTGATTCCTCTAATGGATCTGGGCAAAGCAAATTGAAAACCTTCTGAGAAAGATTCACCATTTAAGATGCTAATAACATTTGTGATTCATGAGAAAAGGTCAAAATGTCAAAATTAGCAAGACTTTGGAAAAAGTTTATTTGATCCCTCAAAGATTATGTTAATGAAATTAAGATATCAGTAGAGGATATAACTGCAGATGTGGTAAAATTAGCAAGAATACTATAATTAGAAGTGGAGCCTTAAGATGTGACTGCTTTGCTGTAATCTAACTATAAATCTGTAATGAATGAGGAGTTGCTTCTTATGACATAGCAAAGGAAGTGGTATCTTTTAAAATTTATTTATTGATTTTGAGAGAGAGAGAAACATCAATCTGTTGTTCCATTTATTAATGCATTCATTGGTTGATTCTTGTATGTTCCCTGATGCAGGATCAAACTTGCCACTTTGGCATTTTGGGATGATGCTCTAACCAACTGAGATACCCAGCTGGGGCATTGAAAGTGGTTTCTTGGTAGGAAATCTATTCTTGGTGAAAGCAGTTTGAAGATTGTTGAATGAAAACAAAGGATTTAGAATATTACATAAACTTAGTTGATAAAATGACAGCAGGGTTTGAGAAGATTGACTCCAAATTTGAAAGATATTATATTATGGATAAAATATTAACAAACAACATCACATTATACAGAGAAATCATTTGTGAAAGGAAGAGTCAATCAATGTGGCAAAGTTCATTGTTTTCTTATTTTAAGAAATCGTGACAGCCAACCCAACCTTCAGCAGCAACCACACTGATCAATTAACAGCCATCAACATCAAGGCAAGATCCTTCACTTGCAAAATGATTACAATTCAGTGAAGGCTCAGGTGATGGTGAGCATTTTTTTTTGCAGTAAAGTATTTTTAATTATGGTATGTACATTTTTAGACATGATGCCATTGCACTCTTAAAGGTTACAGTACAGTGTAAAAATAATTTTTATATGCACTGGAAAACTAGAAATTTTATGTGACTTTCTTTATAGCAATGTTTGCTTAATTGTGGTAGCCTGTAACTGAACCCACAATAATTCTGAGATATTTTGTATATAAAGCAAATAAACATATCAAAATACTTGGTTAAAGAAATATAAGTGAAAACCACAAGATAGATATGGTACCCCTTCTTACCTGAAGGGGATAAGTTCGAAGATCTTCAGGGGATAGTATTGAAATTTCAACTTTTCACTTATTGGAAGCACTTTATGGATTCTCTTTGGCATATCTGAGTTACCAGAATCACTATTCTTCTGTTTGGGGGTCATTATTAAGTAAAATAAGGGTTACTTGAAACAAGCACTGTTATAGAAAATCTGATAACCAAGACAGCCAATAAGTGACTAACAGGTGGGTAGTGTATACAGCATGAGTATATAGCTAGAAAAAAAAGGTGATTTGCATCCACGATGGAGCAGAGCTGCACAAGATTCTATCATGTGAATCAAAACAGTACACAATTTAACTCATGAATCATTTATTTCTGTAATTTTCTATTTAATATTTTCAGATCATGGTTGACCATGGATAACTGAAACTGTGGAAAGTAAAACCATAGATAAGGGAAAGCTACTGTATTAATTTTTACTAAAGTAGCAAAAATTACAAAGTTCAGCTAGCATTGATATAGATATAGGAAAATAGGGACTAGCATATATGTCAGCCTTCAAAATGATTAAAAATTCCAATCACATACTCCTGTAGGATAAAGGGGTTTTACTGACCTCAGGAGTTACACCACAGCCTCTGTTTATTCATTCTGTTTCTAAGTGGAATCCTTATGTCACCCTGTGTGTCATCCAGTGTTTTCCTCTTCCTGGCTGTGAGTAAGAAAATAATACACTGAGTTGATTGCATCTGTCTGGTGTTGGGAGTCATTTGTTCTGCCATCCTCATAACTGTAGAGCAAGAATCTCTTCTCCATCAATGGGAAACAGTGGAGGTGATCAAAACACATGGTTAAGAATTTTTCATTACATATAATTGTAAAGATAGAGTAAGATATATCTATGAAAATATCCACTTCCATATTGTTTTTAATAGCAATAACCTGAAACCACCTAAAAATCCAGTATTAGATAAACCTTTAAGTAAATCAGAGATTGTCCATATGATGGAATGCAATGTAGCAGTTAAAAGCATTGAAGTAAGAGATCCAAGATGGTGGCAGAGTAGGTGGAAATTACACTCACCTCCTCCCAAGACCAAATGGGAATTACCTAGTTATAGAACAATCAACCTGAATAACCAACTGCAGACTACCTGAACAGAAGATTTATAACCAAGGACTTACAGAAGAATCCACATCAAGACTGGTAGGAGGGATCAGAGACGTGAAAAGGGCTTGTCCAACACCTGTGTGCAGCAGTTGACAATCTAGAGAGATAGCAGTTGATCATCTAGTTGCAATGGTGCCCCTGAGGAACAGGGGGTCTCAGCTCCATGCCAGGCTTTCCATCCCAGAGCACCAGTGCTGGGAAGAGAAACCCACATAACATCTGACTGTGAAAATCAGCATGGATTCCATTCACCAGGGAGAGAAAGGAGAGTGCTAGAAACCTATGCACCCTCTTCAAGGGCCACTTACCCTGAGCTCTGGTGGAGGGGCAGCAGCTCAGAGAAGACTAGAGTCCTACATGCAGAGAATGGGTTGTATGGTTTCTGTGAGAGAACTGGAGGGACACTTGCTAATGTCCCTATGCTTAGTCCCTTCCCCACACTACCCACAGATATCATTTCCCTGGGTCAAGGACTCCCTGCCACAGGGCATCAGACTGGGTAGATACACTCGCCCCTCCCTCCCAACTCCTTGTGAGCCCACCCTGCAAAGATCAAGCCCTCCTAAGGAATCAGTTAGCTGCAGCCAACATGGACCCATGGCACAATCTTTCTTGGAAATCTATCAAGGATGTCTGGGAAGACTTAGGGGATATCAGAAATGCACAAGGAGAGACTGAATTGTGTGACTCTAGGGTGTGGGATATTTTTCCCTGGGTAAACTGATCATTCCTGTGCAAATTCCTCCCTCTACTTGGCCAAATCTTAATGTTTTAGCCTGATTAACTCTACTGACTTTACCCTTATGACTCTTGTGCATTTTGCTGACCTGCACAAAACTTGGTACTGGTAGAAGCCAACTCTTGTGGTCCCTCCCATGAGCACCCAAGCCCAGTAAAGGCAGCTACCAACTGTCAATCACTTTGTAATTCCTAACATGTAGCTCAGGGCTGGTTACAGGCAGGGTCTCACATTGACCTGCCCCAGAGTCCCTCCCAAGAGGACCAGAATCAACACACCTGGTGGTGGACTTTGGACCACAATAGAATACAACCTGAATAGCTCCATAAGTTGCACACTAAAATGAACATTTTGGCAAGCACTAGACTCCATTGGAACAAATTCTGCTTAATGGAATCAGCCCCCACACAGCACCTTGTACATTTTACTCAGGGTTAACCTTCAGTCAGCTAGCCTGAGGGTCAACCCCAACCATGAATAAGACAATAGTAACTAAGACTCAACTACAAGAAGAGAGTTTACATAACCCACACAAGGGACATTTCTGGAGCACCTATACCTGGCAGTCATGTAGACTGTACTACTGAGCCCCACAGGACACCCACTACATAAGGCTACGACAGCAAGACTGGGAGATACAGATCAATCTAATACACAGAAAGAAATGCATAGAGGCAGCCAAAGGAGGATACAAAGAAACATCCAAAATGAAAGAACAGTAGAAATCTGCAGAAAAAAAATCTAATTGAAATGGATGGAAGCAAGCTCCCAAAATATAGAATTCAAAGCAATGGTTATAAGAATGCTCAAGGAACTTAAGGGAAGAATGGATCAACTCTGAACTTAAACAAAATATAGCAAGCATAAAAAGGGACATAGAAAACAAAAAAGAGCCAGTCACAAATGAAGAATACAATATCTGAAATGAAGGACACACTGGAAGGAATCAAGAGCAGGATATATGAAGCAGAGGATCAAATCAATGATTTGGAAGATAAGCTAGCAGAAAACACCCAATTGGAGCATTGAAAAAAAAAGATAATTAAAAAAGAGGATAGTTAAAGGGACCTTTGGAATAACATCAAGTATAACAACAATGTTGGCATCATAGTGGTACAAGAAGGAGAAAAGATAGAGCAAAAGATTGAAAATATATTGGGATAAATAATGACTAAAAAGTTCTATAACCTGGTGAAAGAAAAAAAAAACCACAAGTCCAGGAAGTACAGAGTCCCAAACAAGGTGGACCCAAAGAGGCCCATACCAAGACCCATAATTAAAATAGCAAAGGTTAAGGACAAAGAAAGAATCTTAAGAGCAGCAAGACAAAGACAGTTACCTATAAGGGAGCTCCAATGAGACTGTCAGGTGATTCTTGCATGGAAAATTTTCAGGCCAGAAGGGATTGGCACAAAATATTCAAAGTGATGAAAAGCAAGGACCTACAACAAAGACAGCTCTACCCAACAAGGCTACCACCTAAATTTAATGAAAAAAAAAAAAGCTAGCTTCCCCCCAAACAAAAAATTTAAAGAAGTTCATCACCACCAAAACAATACTACAAGAAAAGTTAAAGGGTCTTACTTAAAAAGGAGAAAGGAAAAAAGATAAATAAATGTGTATAATAAAATGCCAATAAATACATACCTATCAATAATTAAATGTAAAATGAATTAAATACCCCAATCAAAAGACTCAAGGTAGCTGAATGGATAAGAAAACAATACCCATTTATATGCTGTCTAAAAGACACCCACTTCAGATCAAAAGACACACAGACTAAAAGTTAAGAGATATAATAAGATATTTCGTGCAAATGGAAATGAAAATAAAAGAAGGTAGCAATGCTTATACCAGACAAAAGATGCTTTAAACAAAGGCTATAATAAGAGACAAAGAAAGTCATTACATAGTGATAAATTATCAATACAAGAGGAAGTACCCTTATAAACATTTATGCACCTAACATAGGAGCACCTAAATATATAAAGCAAATATTGATGAACATAAAAGGAAAGATTGACAGGAATGCAGTCATAGTAGGGGATTTTAACACCATATTGACATCCATGGATAGACCTTCTAGACAGAAAATCGACAAGAAATCAGCAGTCTCAAAAGACACACTAGATCAGATGGATTCAATTGATATTTTCAGAACATTTAACATCAAACCCACAGAATATACATTTCATTGAAGTGCACATGTAACATTTTCCAGATTAGACCACATGTTAGGCCACAAAACTAGTCTCATTAAATATAAGAAGATTGAAATCCTATCAAGAAACTTCTCTGACAACAGTGGTATGAAAGAGTAAATCAATTACAACACAAAAACTGAAAAACGCACAAACACACAGAGGTTAAATAACATGTTACTAAAAGATGAATGAATTAACAATAAAATCAAAGAAGAAATCAAAAGATATCTTAAAACAAATGCAAACACAAACAATTTGAAATCTATGGGACACAGCAAAAACAGTATTAAGAAGGAAATTTATAACAATACAGGCCTACCTCCAAAACCAAGAAAAACATCAAATAAGCAATCTGAAATTTAAAAATCTAACCTAAGGGAACTAGAAAAAGAGTAACAAAAAAAAGCCCAAAATGAGGAGAAGAAAGGATATATTAAATATTAGAACATAAATAAACAAAAAGTGTCTTAAAAAAGCAAAACAAAAGATAAATAAACCAAGAGAATGTTTTCTGAAAAGATAACAAGATTGACAAACCTTTCAAATAATAAAATACAGAAATGAGAAAGGAGAAATAACAATTGACACCACAAAAAATATAAAGAATTATAAGAAAATATGTGAACAATTATATGCCAACAAGTTGAACAATCTAGAAGAAATAAATAAATTCCTAGAGACACACTCTTCAAAGAAAGAATCAAGAAGAAACTGAATATCTGAACAGACCAGTTACACAATGAAATCAAAACAGTAATAAAACAAATTCCAACAAAAAAGAGTCCTGGACAGGGTGAATTCACTGGTGAATGTTAACAAACATTCAAAGGAGAATTAACACCTCTCCTTCTCAAAGTATTTCCAAAAATTCAAGAGGGAGGAAGAATCTCAAGATCATTTTACAAATCCAGCATTATCTTGATTCCAAGACCAGATAAAGACACTACTAAGATAAAAAAAAGAATAGACCAACATCGCTGAGGAAGAAAAATGCTAAAATCCTTGGCAAAATATTACCAATCTGAATTCAGCAATATGTTAAAATGATCATACACCATCATATATGAAAAGGGATCTATTCCTGGAATGCAAATACTATGTCCTCAAATCAGTTAACATGAAACACCACAAAAACAAAACAAAAGGTAAAAATCATGATCATGTTAATAGATGATGAAAAAGCATTTGGTAAAATCCAGCATTCATTTACTATAAAAACCCTCATCAAAATGGGAATAGAGGGAACATACCTGAACATAAAAAGGCCATATGTGACTAACTCACAGCAAACATCATATTCAATAGGAAAAAGCTAGAAGTGTGTCCCTGAAGATCCATAACAAGACAGGGATATTCACTTTTACAACTCATATTCAACATAGTACTGGAAGTTCTAGCCACAGCAATCAGACTAGAAATAAAAGTAAACAGCATCCAAATTGGAAAGGAAGAAGAAAAACAGTCATTATTTGCAGATGACAGAATACTGTATATAAAGAACCTTAAAGATTTCACCAAAATCTACTAGAATTGATAAATAAATTTAGTGAACTAGCAGGACACAAAATAAATATACAGAAATTGGTTGCATTTTATATAGCAATAATGAACTGTTACAAAAGGAAACTAAAAAAAAATCCCATTTACAATTGCATAAAAAAGTAAAATACTGCCCTGGCTGGTGTAGGTGGATTAAGCGCGGGCCTGTGAACCAAGAGATCACGGTTCGATTCCCAGTCAGGGCACATGCCTGAGTTGTAGGCCAGTTCCCAGCAGGGAATGCACAGGAAGCAACCATACATTGATATTTCTCTCCCTCTCTCCTTCCCTTCCCCTCTGAAGATAAATAAATAAAATCTTTTAAAAAAAGTAAAATACCTATGAATAAATTTAACTAAAGAGGTAAAAGACCTGTACTCTTAAGATTATAAAACTATGAAGAAGGAAATTGAATAAGAAACATAATGGAAGCATATACCATACTCATTGATAGGAAGAGGTAACATCATTAAAATGTCCCTACTACCCAAAAACAATCTATAGATTCAATGCAATTCCTATGAAAATACTCTTGGTGATTTCACAGAACCAGAACAAGTAATTGAAAAATTTATATCAAACCACGAAAGACCCCAGAGAGCCACAGAAATCTTGAGAAAAAAAATAAAGTTGGAGGTTTCAGGTTACCTAATGTCAAACTATATTACAAAGCTCTAATAATCAAAACAACAAAGGACTGGCATAAAAACATACATATAGAGCAATGGAATAGAATAGAGAGCCCAGACATAAGCTTACACACAGATGACCAATTAATATGTGAGAAAGTAGGCAAGAACATAGAACTGGGTATAGACAGTTTATTCAATAAATAGTGTTGGGCAAATTGGACAGATATGTGTAAAGGAAATGAAACTAGACTACCTTCTTACACTATACACAAGAATAAACTCAAAATGGATTAAGGCTTAAATATAAGATTTGAAACCATAAAAATCCTAGAAGATCCCTGGCTGGTATAATTCAGTGGATTGAGCCTGGACTGTGAACCAAAGGGTTGCAGGTTTGATTCCCAGACAGAGAACATGCCTGGGTTGTGGGGCAGGTCCCCAGTAGGGTGTATATGAGAGGCAACCACACATGGATGTTTCCCTCTTTTTCTCCTTCCCTTCCGCTCTTTCTAAAAATAAATAAATATAATCTTTTTTAAAAATCCTAGAAGAAAGCATTAGCAGTAATATGTCTAACATTTCTCTTAGCAATATATTTTCTGATATATCTCCTTGGGCAAGGGAAAAAGAAGAAAAAGTAAACAAATTGAGACTATATCAAACTAAAAAGTTTTTGTAAAGCAAGGAAGTCATGAACAGAACAAAAAGGCAACCTACTGAACAGAATAGATAGTTGCCCATGATACATCCTTAGGGGTTAATATCCAAAAAATTTTAAAAACTCAAAAACAAAAGTAATTTTAACAATCTAATTGAAAAATGTACAGAAGTCCTAAATTAACACTTCTTCAAAAAGACATACAGAAGGCCAATAGACATGCAAAGATTTCAATGTCACTAATTATCAGAGAAATGCAAGTTAAAACCAGAATAAAAACCAAAATATCACCTAGTACCAGTCAGAATGGCTGTCATCAATAAATTAGCGAACAACAAGTGCTGGCAAGGATGTGGAGAAAAGGGAACCCTCATACAGTGTTGTTGGGAATGCAGACTGGTACAGCCAGTGTAGAAAACAGTATGGAGCTTCCTCAAAAAAATTAAAAATGAAAATGCCTTATGTCCCAGCCATTCCACTTTTGAATATTGGAATAACTCCCCAAAATTCATAAGAATATATGTACCCCTTTGTTCATGGCAGTGTTATTTACATTAACAAAGATATGGAAGCAACAAAGTGCCCATCCATAGATGAAAGGATAAGAAAGTGGCGGTACATATATATAATGGAATACTACTTGGTCATAAAATAGAATGAAATCTTACGGTTAGTGACAGCATGGATGGGCATAGAGGGTATCATACTAGCTGAAAGAAGTCAGTCAGAGAAAAACACATACCACATAATTTCACTCAGATGTGGAACCCAAAAGAACAAAACAAACAAACAATAGAAACAAACTCATAGATACAGAGAACAGACAGATGTTGCCAGAAGAGAGGGTGTTTGGAGGACTGGATAAAAAGGTGAAGAGATTAGGAAGTACAAAATGGTAGTTTGAAAATAGTCACGGGAGTTTTCCAGCCAAGATGGAGGCATAGGTGGACACACTGTGCCTCCACGCACAACCAAGATAGGGACAACAACAATATAGAGACAAAATAACAACCAGAACTGACAGAAAATTGAAGTGCATGGAAGTCGGGCACCCAAGGAGTTAAAATTAGACACGTTCATCCACACAGGTAGGAGGGGCGGAGTCGGGCCGGGTGAGGGCCGCGGAGCAGAATGCTGAGCAACCGGGGTGGCAAGCAAGTCCCCAGCAGGCAGACCCAGGGCTCACAAGTGGCGGTGGCTGGTGGGCCCCGGCCAGGGGGTGGCAACCCGCAGACCCAGCGAGGCGGCCATTGTGAAGCAAGGCACTGCGTGCAACTCAGGGTCCCAGCGCCGGGAACTAGAGCTTTGGGGCATTGACTGAGGAGGAAGGTCCTGCCAGGTGCACCGGCCCACCCACATGGGAATTGGTGCCAGAGGGGACCAGTTAGCTTGCGGAAAGTGGCAGAAGGGTCTGGGGTCCTACAGAGAGCAGAGCAAGCGCCATTGTTCCTTCTCAGACCCAGCCCCCACATACAGCATCACAACCCAGCCACTGGGGTGCCCCGCCCTGGTGAACTCCTAAGGCCTCGCCCCTCACTACAGGAGCTCGACAAGACCAAAAAACAAAACAAAACAAAAAAACAGCAAAAAGATGGATCAAACGGAAGAAGAATTGAAAGCCCCAGAACCCATCCTTTTAAGCAACCAATAGATAGCCAACCTATCAGATGCACAGTTCAAAGCACTGGTGATCAGGATGCGCACAGAACTGGTTGATTTTGGTCGCAAATTAGATGAAAAACTGCAGGCTACA
>CM052552.1:33016220-33028989 GCA_028533065.1 Trachops cirrhosus | reverse complement strand
TTTGATTGGTATAAGACTTTGAAAAGAGACATAGACATACTTCACATATGGCTCAGTGGGCTGGCCATCATCCTGCAGACTGAAAGGTCCCTGGTTGGGGTTGTGTACAGAAGGTAACTGATTGATGTTTCTTGACCTCTGTTTCTCCCTCCCTTCCCTTCTCTCTAAAAATAAATAAATAAAATCTTAAAATCTTAGACATACTCCCCCCCCTTTAAAAAAAAAAAAGCATGTTCAACTGGTGTCAAAGAGAGCCAAAAGATAGATGCCATACCACCACTTTAAAAAATCTGTTGTAAAAGTACCATTCTTTGTTTATACTGTGGTGGTTTACTTGCTGATTTAATTGTTTAAATGTACTATCATGGACAAATCTATTCTCTATTACAGAATATTGACTCTATTCTATTGGCGTTGGAGTAATTCTTTGTTAAGTACATGTCAGCTTGGAAATCAACCAAAATTTCACTTGTGTAACCCATTTTCTCCCTTTCTGGACTCCCAGTACTTTACTATTCTCTGTATTTTTGGGGGGTCTTTTTACAAGAACCTTATTTTTGTGAGGTAAAATTATCTCTAAAAGAATACAGTGCTTGTAACACAACAACTTGGGAAAATAAACATTGAAATAATGAAATAGATGTCTATTACTTGGAAATCATTTATTGCCTCTATAAAATTTAAATAAAAACCCTAGAAAAGTTCATATTACAGTCTGATACAATTTTAAGGTGATAGTATGTTTCAGAGGTAGTACCAGTAAAATGGGATGCAAAATTTCTAAAATTAATTACTTAACAAGTTAATGCAAAATAAAATTTCAACGTGGAACAACATATACTCAATATACCCTTTAATGGAACAATCATAATTATATTTTCATGAAAATATCACTTTATTCTCTTTTAGCCCTTAGCAAATCTGCTATTAGTAAATGTTTATTTTAGGTAATGGTGTGTTGACTGTAGTGTCACAAGTTAACAGGTTCCTCCATTATATCATCTCCAAAACATAGCTTGGTGAAGACCATGATACAGTGCTGTCTGCCAAGGATAACACCAACTTCAAAGATGAGCCTATTTACTCATCGCTTAGACACTATGGATCTTATAACCCCTTTAAAAGGCTAATCTATTACAATTTGACATTTTTTAGGATCTGAATGACAATCTAAGATTATATATATATATATATTTTAAATAAATGGTATTCCTGGTATACCATGACTGCAATGTGGAGGAAGGACTGCAGTTCAACTTTTCAGAATGTCTCTTAAAAATGATTATAAGCTAGCTATCAGGCTCAGATGAGGAAACTATTTGTAGGAAATAGGTGAATGCCCCTTCTCCTCAAAAAAGGCAACAAAGTCAATCTTAGACTCTAGAATTCTTTTAAATACACACCTTATGATTTATGCTACAAATTTACAGATTGCTGACTATGAGAGTGCCTTCAAATAGGTGTTACTGTGTTTGGAAAAAATGACCGCTTGGACATAGTTTGAAGTCTTGGTGGTACACAGAGCACAAGTTGTGATTGAACTGCAGACTATTCTCCAACGATAACAAATATTTCTATCACATGATAAGAAAAAGTTCTGCTGTTAAAACTGATCTTAGAAAACATTCCCAGGTCCCATGAAAAGGCCAATTTTCTTTTAAGTTTTCCTCATATGTGTTAATTTTCCTATTCACCAGGGTAACTGCAGTTCTCCTTTTCTTGTGAATAATTTTAGTTTGGCTGAAATGAGGAAGGTATCTTAATGTTTTTGTTTGTTTTGTATTTTAATACGTATTTTGGAAGGTAAGTACTCTTAGATGCACATTTCCTGCTTAGAAACTGATTGGTTATCCTAAGCTGAAAGCAAACATCAAAGTTAGGTAAAAGAAAAAGGCTTTTCACCTGACATCTGTTTTTGCGAGAGAGTTCAGATAGTGTGGTCTGTTTTAATATTGTGTCAAAGCCCTATAGAAAGAAACACTAGTGGTTTATTTTTCCCTCCCCTCAGTGATAAAGATGTTCACAAAAAAACTTATGAACTGATATTTTTCTTTCTCTAAAATTCCTCAAATCCAATTCCAATCTATATGTGTGAAAATATATATTTTCTTCATAATAGATTTTTAAATCTTGACCATGACATGTTTTTCATTCTGCCAATTATTATTTTTCTTTCTGGATACAGCTATTCTCTTTGGTTTCTGCTATAGAACAACCATATTTCATTTCAGAAATGTTTTAATTCCAATGATATAATAAAGTAAATAATCCTGGTGCTGAAGCACAAATGCCAAAACAAAGGGATCCCTAAGTGTACTGTTATGACTGATGCAGTTTCTATTTTAATGGAACTTGAAACAGGGACAAAGGAAACATCTATCTGAGTCCTTCTAGGAATTACACCTAGCAGAATCCTTAAATCTATTAAACTTTCTATTTAAATAAATTTAATTACTATCCCTAAAAAAGTAAAATAAATTATTTGTTTTGAAGTTTATGGCTTGCTGAGGAATTGAAACCCAATGTCCTTATAGCAGGAGGTCAATGGATATTATTTGGGTTAGTGAGTAAATGCTGAGACGTGACAAATAAAATCCATAGAGTTGAAAGATGTAGACAATCATCTATCTTTACTTTGTAACAAGAATCAAATAACAGGGGCTTAAATTAAAGCAGAAAAATTAGAATTTAAAGATAAACTCAGTGACTAGGAAGGAGATCTTAAGGCTTGAAGGCCTGGAATGTAGTAGGGACTCTTTATCTCCTGGAGCAATTGGCAAAACAGATAAATTTAATCCTAATATCTGACGTTATGTTACTCAGCACTCTTTTTTTATGAATGAAATCTGACTTGTCAGCAGAGTACTAAACACTGTTTGCAATGAACCATATGGCTATTAGTTAAAAGGAAGCGTACCTAACCATTGATATATTTCTACTAACAAAAGAACCACAGTAAGATGGCAGCAATATTAAAGTAAACCGCTGACAAAATGAAGGATTATCAACTTTATCTATTTGTGTGTGTGGTGAGGGGACATTTCAAGTTCAAAGACATTCATAATTGTGTTTCTGCATTGCTAAATTTGTATCTGAATTCCAAGATCAAAATTGGTTTTTCTTAAAAATTACAAAAATAGCCCTGGTTGGTGTGGCTCAGTGGATTGAGTGCTGGCCTGTGAACCAAAGGGTCACTGGTTTGATTCCCAGTCAGGGCACATGCCTGGGTTGCAAGCCAGGTCCCCAGTAGAGGGCATGTGCAAGGCAACCACACACTGATGTTTCTCTCCGTCTCTTTCTCCCTCTGTTCCCCTGTGTCTAAAAATAAATAAATCTCTTAAAAAATTACAAAAATATCTGACATAGAAACTTGATGGCCAAAAGAACGATCTAAGCTACTTCATTAACTTTTTTTTTTACATTGTTGAAATTTGTCTTTATTTTTTTATGTTTCAATTACAGTTAACATTCAATATTACTTTGTAATAGTTTCAGGTGTACAACATAGTGGTTAGACAAGTATAACTTAAGAAGTGATACTCCTGATAATTCTAGTACCTACCTGACACCATACATAATTATTACAATACAGGGTGGGGCAAAGGTAGGTTTACAGTTGTTTGTATGGAAAATATACCTCATTAACTTTTTAAATATATAGATAGTAATTTAACTACACAACATGATTCCACACTCCCAACCCTAAAGTATATGATACTATATGGTCAGGGAGAAACTGGCATTTTCCTTTTTATTGGCCCTGGTAATGCCTTCTGGTACTGGGAAGGGAAAGTCTGCAAAGAATTGTCTATATTGTGTTGCCACCTGGTACCTGCTAATAGAATGACTGGGTAGCATGCCCATACAATAGTAACCAGGAAGGTTACTATTATAAGGTTACTATTGAGGACTGTGATTTACAACCAAAGTTGTATAACTCTTTTTGGATATTATCCTTGGCTGATGGCTCTGTACAAGTCTCACATGGAAATGAGGTAAAACTTGTGGCAAAGCTGAATGACTAGATTAAAAAAAAAACATTTTAGTGGCTTACCTTGACTTGTTGTTTCTTGAAACGTAAGAAGTAAAAAAAAATATTATCAAGGTGGTGATAAACTTCTAATATTTGTGCAACATCTCATCTAACTCAGTTACACAATTTTACTAGTAGAATGTGAATCTTATAAATAATTGTCATTTGCAGCAATGAAGAATTCCCATTAAGACTAATCTTTTTGACATTTTGTTTCTGTACACTTATTTAACTTCAAGTTGGTGAATTATTTTTCCATAGTGCTTTCCCCCTCCCCCCAAATATTTGGGTTAGTTAATGAAGACTACCAATAATTTACAATTATATACTAGTAATCACATCCATTTTCAATCATTAGCTTAAGTCAAATTCTCGTAGAGTTTGAAAAATAAATCCAAAGACTCTTCCAGGTTAAATCACTTTCAAAGTTTTGTTTCAATTTTCAGTCCACTTTCCTGAGTAAAAGTGTATGTTAGGAAAAAGAGAGGGAAAGAAAGAATATATGATGGTGACAAAAACAATAATCAAGCTTCAGTAAGTAACTTGATAAGCAATGTTGAAAAACTTTTGTGTCTCTGTCGAAAACTATTATTAAAACTAAGATTCTTCTATAAAACTAAACAAAAAATTCAAAAAATGAGACTTATACATTTCATAGTTAATTTGCTCCAAATTAAAGTTATTCAGATTTCTATCAGTTTGAGAAAAACTGTCAAACAATATTTAAATTTCACACATTTTTTGAACTGTAGCCATTATAACTTGCCTGTTCTTCACAATACAATGGTTTCAGTAATATATTTTTGCAACTGAACAATATCAGGGAAACAGAATGGAGTTATCTTGGAAAGCACACCTATTAGGCAGCCTAACGGCTGTATCATACACCCACCCCCTCAAATCACACACTGTCTGAGGCATTTTTCTCTGATAAAGAAGACACACTGAATGAGGTATCGTCAGGCTCCGGTGAGGCATGATTGAAATCCATCTCTTCTAATTCAGGAGGTAAATCTGACAGCAGTGCCTGAGACAGAAAAATCAATATTTTTGAATTAGTATATGGACAGATTTTCCCCCAACTTTATGTTAATAGTTATAGTCCTTTCATGTTGATTTTTTCTTATGGATTTTAAAAAGGAGCATTTATGTTTCAGGACCTTATATGATATCACACCTAAAAGAAAAAAATTAATACACTATTAAGGAAGTAACAATGTACTAGATCTCGAGAGTGTGGGTTATATAGAGTAGAACCTTGGACAAAAGGGAAATCAGGAATGAAATGAACAACTATTCTGTAACAAGTGCTTTGAAGTGTTTGAGATAAGTGATTTCTATACTAGTTTTGAGTGTTCACTGATCACTGCTAAAGGGCTTTAAAATGATATTCCTTATTACAATATTCCTGCCTAGTTATGCTGTCTTTTAGAGAAAAACACATTTCACGAAAGGCTATTTTATACTTCAGTTGGAGAAAGAACTTAGCCATTAAGAGATGAGTTCAACTATTTTACTTTAGACTAAACTTTAACAACTTGAAAAGACTAAGTGATTTTTTTTTTTCTTTTCTTAGGCTATGCCCATATATCTACAGATGGCCAAGCACCCACAAGGGTACAAGCTGAACCAGTGAATTTAGCTGTGTAATGATGTATCTAGAGGGCTGGTCATTTCTCTGCTGGAGTAATTAGGACAAGTCAAGAGCCAAGAACTAAGCTTTGCCATGGTGTAATTGTTTTACCTAGAGTTGCAGAACATGCATCCGCTCTAGAGAAATAAATGATTAATCAAGTTTTATATGGCTGGCAGTGTTGATGCCTACTTGTCTATAAGAAATTGTGGAGTAAATTACTGATTTGCTACTCCCAATACTAAAAATAATGTACGCATATCTGGGCAGTTTTTAGATAGCATTACTTGTAATATGGACTTTGTATATAGTGGTAAAGAAAGACCAAAGGAACAGAAACAAATGCAAGTTTCCTACTACCTGATTAAGGAATAGAAAGACAGGGCATGTTGAAGAACATATGAAATTCACTGTTGAAATAAGACAGTATTGTCATATTCTCTTATTAAAACAAATGAGAACTAAAATCCTATACTGTTTGTCTTAAATAGCAGAGAGGCAAGATTAGAAACTTTCTCCTTTTTCTGCAGCTGCATAAGGAAAGACTAACTCATGTCTGAAAAAAATGAATTTATTTTATATTATTAAGTAGTTCTTGAATATCCTGCTGAAATTGAGAGTATTTACAAAGCAGTCACCTATAAGTACTACATGCTTTTTAAGGTGCTAGCTTGAACCATAAAAATAAGACACAATGCCATTTTCTTCTATAACAGTTGTTTACCACTAACCCAGTCCAGGTGAAACAAAGCTTTTGCTGACATTGGCTGATCATGGTTTATAAGGAATATATCACTGGGTTTAGTTCACTTTGTAATTGTGAAGAAGCTGTATTAGAGAGGGCAAAGTGCTTAGATTATTGAAAAGTCAAGTGGATGAGCAGACTTAGTGACAATCTAAATTCTAGGGGGGAGACCTTGAAATCAAAGAAGCACAATTATTTATTTCTTTGTCATTAAATTTCACATAGTTGTCCAACAAAATGAGTGTAGTATGAAATAGAAAAACTTTATTATCTGAGTCAATATAGGGCACTACTAATACATAAAGATGGCTTCAAAATTTTTTTTCAGTATCTTACTAGATTGCAACATTGACACACTGAACAAATCTTTGGAATATGTCAATTGCTAGAACTGCCTTTTTCATAGGTACTACCATGATTAACTTTTCTTACTACAGGTGCTTCATCAATCTATCTTCAGCCTGACCGAGGGCCACTCTTCCCAAAAGATCAGAGCACTTCCCAAATATAACATCAGTCTCTCTAAAACTTATTCTGGGCCCTAGGGAGTGAATGCCAAGTTCCATTATGTTAATCATTCTCATCTTACTTGCAAAGTGGAGAAATTGAAGTTCAAGAAAGGCAATTGACCTGGCTAGGATCACATACTGAATTATCAGGGGAAGAAAGACCATAACTAATGATAGAACAGGGCTGGCAACATTATTTTTATCTTAAAATGGCCATTGATTAAAAAAAAACCTTCAAGTAATATAATATTTCAGTCAGACTGTATCATATATTTTTAAAGCTGGGGCAAAATATTCTGTGTGCCACTCATCTCACTCATCTGACCCAAATCAAGATGAATGGAAAAACACTTAAGATTTTTTTAAAATGGGAATCCAATGAAACACATTCCTTCTAGAAATAAACCTCTAAGAATTTCATAGTGTTAAATCAGTAATTTAAGACATCATCTGAATAACTTTTATGGGATACTATTAGTGTCTGCTGTATTTTGAGACCATATTTTGAGATCCATTATACCTGATATCAACTATGAAAATTAGTAGTTTCTATTCGAGTGTTTATTTTGTAAGCTATGACTTTTAGTATGGTTTTGTATAACATTCTCTGTTTCTCAGCCAACATTTTGTCCATATCTTATTTCATTAGTCTTTATCAGAAGTAAAGTATAAGAGAGGGAGAAAAGTAAACTGTAATGTAGTTACTTTTCTTATTTGTTAGTGGTTTTAGGAGAAAGAAGCAACCTATTAACATGAGATTAGAATTAGCAAAGAAAATGTCATTTGTATGTTATTCTTAGATATCAAGAGACATAGACACCTGCCATTTAGCTGGCTGTCTAACTCTGAATTCAAACCAGACTATGACTTTGGGGATCAGGACCATACTCTAAGTTATTCCCATGGTTGGACCTAATCTTTTTCCAGTTATTTAAAAGTTACAGTACCCATGGGACCATGTTCAAGACTATCAACTTATTCTGTAAATCTTTAGCTTAGGTTCATAAAAAACAAACACATTATCAGTATGTCATGGGATATACATAACTCACATAATAAAGCAATTTTCTTTAAAAATCTGGCAAAGGTAACTAAAGATTAATGTCTTGAGATGCCTCTGTGTGTGCCACAGGGAAAGCAAAATCCATGAAACTGGAAACATAATGTGTGTGCTCATTTGAACCTCATCACTAAATTATTTTAGTTTAAATTTTATTGTTCTGTACTTCAGTGAAAAATAAAGACTTTTTCTTTTTTAAAAAAGTGAGAATTGTGAGATACTAAGACTCCATTTTACCCCTGGAGATGTCTGGGATGATATGTGCAGTCTTGTTAGGATATAAGGGATAAATTTTTGTACTCTTGAGGTTCTTTGCTGAATAAAAGCTTCTTAGGTTGCTTCTTAATTAGTGGTTACCTTTGTGACATAGTACTCATATTGAACTTTTTAAACTAGGAATCAACAGGGCAGTATACAACTCAGAGGCAAATTTGGTACCATTTTAAGTATTAAATAGACCACTACAGTTCTATAATTCTTTTTAGCAAGCATAATAAATTGTTATAAAATTTTATGCACAAAGATTCCCAAATATGTGCCTCTCCAGTTAAGATAGTGGTCTTTACAAACATTTCGAGAATTTTTAAAAATTATTATATTTCAATCCCTATTTAGTCCTGACTTTTGTGACTCAGTGGGTTGGGCATTGTCCCACACACTGAAAGTTCCCCAGTTCAATTCCCAGTCAGGGCATGTGCCTGGGTTGCAGGCCAGATCCCCAGTAGGGAGCGTGTGAGAGGCAACCACACATGGATGTTTCTCTCCCTTTCTTTCTTCCTCCCTTCCCCTCTCTCTAAAAATAAGTAAATAAAATCTTTTTAATTTTATTGAAGATCAACTTGGAATTAAAGTATGTTAATCAGTTATTTTCATTTTCCACTAAAGTAGCACACAAACTTCTGAGTATGTAATATCAAAAACTCTGTGCTGAAAAAGATTCTAAGTAACAAATCTTTCCTTGATGGAAAGATTTTATACTTCATCCCTATGAAGTATAAAAATATATATATGAAAAACCCAAGTGTGACATGCCATTATTCAACATGATATATTACAGCTTACTATTCACTTCTGGCACCTACCTGTTGTTGTTCCTTATCCTCAGCTTTCATAGCTAGTATCAGGCTTCTAACAAATGTCTGAAGTTTAAAGTACTTTTGCTTTTGAATCTCTAGCTCATGTTCAATGAATCTGACTTCTTTATTCTGAAGGAGAAAACAATATAATTACCCTATGCAAACATAGGACTATACATAGCTGTTGCACAATAAAATTCTAAAAAAGCTATAAAATTAGACAGTAAAGAAGATAAAATTTTAGCATAAAGAAATATAAAGCACAGAAGGAAATTGTCCTTTTACTCAAAGGCTATTTTTTAAGCAAATCATGAACAGAAAACAATTTGCTAAAAATCCAATGAAATTAATTTCAGTAAGAAAAAATCAAGAAACAGTTCTCTCCTTGGAAAGACTTCTCCTATATTAAACCTAGTTAGCATTTGAATTAAGATTAAGAATACACAGAGCTCAATTAACCCCAAGTAAAAAAGGAATTGCAGATGCATTAATGCTGAATGTACAATACACAAAGCCAAATACTGAGAGCTAAAAAGGTTATATTTTTTTTCAAGAGACTAAACTTATTACTAAAACCGCTTTAAGTGATTTGCTGAGTACCCCTGCCTTTATGTAGGAGTCTGTTACTCAGAAAATATTTCCAAATCACTGTATAGCACTAATTTGAGACCAGTTCTCTCTTCACTGTCTTTGCTTGTTGTGTAGGAAAAAAGGAGTAGACTAGGATTTTGGAGGATTTTAGTGCCAAGACTACTAATGATTGTGTAAATGTGGGCACCAATTAACTTTTCTGTGACTTTGTTTACTCATCACTGAAATGGATATAATATTAATAATCTTTGGTTATTCTAGTTTTGAGGGCTATAAGGTTCTTACAAAAAAGTGGCCTTAAAAGTGGTTTGAATAGATTTACTATAAAAGCTACAATAGTCAAGAAATCAAGAATATGTAGTATTGGCAAAAGATTGGACATATAGGTCAGAGGAACAGAACAGAAAGTCCAGAAATATGTGTGCTAAAAATGGTCACATATATTTATCTGATTGATTTTCAAAAAAGGTGCTGAAGTAATTCAAAGGACAAAGAAAGGATAGTCTTTCAAAGAACAGTGATTGAACAATTGTAAATGTATATCTAAAAAATGATATCAACTCTTACCTCACATCATATACACAATTTAACAAGAAATGGATGATATACCTAAAGGTAAATCCTAAAACAGTGAAACTTCTGGAGAAAAACAGATGAGAAAATCTTTGTGTCCTTGTGTTAGACAAAGATTCCTCAAGGGGACACAAAAAGCATGAAACATAAACAAACAAACAAACAAACAAAACTTCATAAAAAATGTTTGGACTTCAAAAGACACTGTTAAGAAAATAAAAATACAAGCTACATATTGGGAGAAAATATTAGTAAGTCAAATATCTGATAAGTACTTGCATTCAGAACACAGAAAGAACTGTTACAACACAATTATGAGGTCAGAAACAAAGAAAAAACAGGCAAAGTATTTGAACCCACACTTTACCAAAGAAGATGGGTGAATGAGCAATAAATACATTAAAATGCTTAATATCATTTGTCATTAAATAAATGAAAATTAAAACTACAAGGAGATGAGACTACCAACATACTACAATGGTTAAAGTTAAATAAACAGACAGTAGCAAGTGCTGATAGGAATGTGGACCAGTTTGGAGTCTCATACATTGCTGATGGAAGTGTAAAAGGGTACATTCACTTTGAAAAATATTTTGCAGTTTCTTATAAAATTAAATCTTGTCTTCCCTACCATCTGACTGAGCAATTCTACTCAAGTATTTATCAGAGGGAAATATATGTCCACAGAAAGACATGCATATATTCCTAGCAGCTTTATTCACAATAGCCAAACACTAGAAAGAACACAAGTGATCATCAGTAGATGAATAAACAGATCATAGTCATGGACAGACAACAGTGTCCCCTTGTAAAAACTCATCTAACTGTATAAGAGGTGAGCTTTATTGTATGGAAATTACAGGTCAAAAACCTGACTAAAAATGAAAAATAAATTATTAGCTGGCCCTTTTGCTAAAAAAAAAACCCTGAAAACAATCTATGAGTAGTGTTTGCAGCTGGAGAATTGGTCTCAAAGTGCACAGCAGGACCTTTAACAGCATATTTTTCAAAAAGTTTCATGAAAGACATTAAAATTAGTTAATTTTAGGGGCATTTTTTGTTGTTTGAGATGAAAGGATGCAGTTGCATTAGTCACACTGAGTCTATGAACATGTTTATTACATAAGCTATTTTATCAGCTCAGTTTAGAACTTATTTTACCTAATAAAACTTTTTTTCAGACTATTTCATATCAAGTGAATCATCTGCAAATGATGATTCAAGCTAAATTCCTCATCCAAAGACACTCTATAGTAATCTACTTTACAAGACAGCACTATAATAAATTTCAACATGCTCCTGCCATAATACATTTGACTAGTTCTAAATACATAGATATTTTTGGTGCTTATTGTCAGAATAATAGCATTAGTAAAGTGCTGACCAGGAAGTCTTTTCAAATAATAACCATCATTATCTTAGTGTCTCCTTTGAATGCATCATCCTTTTGAGCTGCACTCACAATCCATTAAAATTTTTTAAAAACATTAATCCACATTTGCAAAAGTCATGAAGCATTGTAGGTATGCAGATCTCTAATTTCTCATGTGAATGTTCCTCCTCCTCCTCAGTATTTACGCAATGTTTTAAAAACACAAATGGCTTTGAGATCATTTAAAATTACGGACATTTCTTCTCAGAGCTGCTTTTTGCAAGCCTATTAAATATTTCCAAGATTACAGGCAATAATTTACATGTACTTTAGAGACTTGCCTAAGTAAATAGAATGTTTGTGAGGAACTAGTAAGGTAACATCAGCCACTGACGTTCAGAATGCAAGATCTAGCTCATTTTTCATATTAAAATCTTCCCTACATTGAAGTAAGTTGTCAATTATTCTCTAAGAAGACTGTAGGGAACATTCAAAGTGTTATTTTATTATATAGTGCTTATGCTTCAGAGACTGAGATCACCAACTTGTCTCATAAACATTTTGGGTGAGTTAGAACTCCGAGCAATATTTTTAGGAATATATCTCAATCCGGTATGACCAAACTGCGCACTGCTGGTTGCAGAGTAACAATTATCAAATGTATATTAGAAATATTCTTTCATTTTGCCACAGTGAATTTCAAGAATAATGGGGGACTTGTTTAATTTAGCAAATCAAAAAAGGTATCAGGATCGAGCTTTCTGTGTTAATTGATTCGAAGGACTTTAATGTATTTACTCAGGAATTAGTTACTGGACATCTATAACTAAGCACTAGACCAGATAATGCATAGATAAATAACTCTCTACCTTCAAGAATCTTATGCTAAATGTACTTAATACACTAACAAAGTGATTTTGATCCCCCCAAAACTAACATGTATGCAAATAAAGTACCAATGTTCTCTGAAGAAAGATTACATTTCTAAACTGATAAGGATGTTTTATTTATTTATTTATTTATTTTTTTTTTAATTTTTATTTTAGTTTATTCAGTACAGTTTCTATCCTTTATTCCCATTCCAGCCCACCCACCCATTCCTCCCCTCCTCCCTCCCCTTTCCAACACCCCTAGTTTTGTCCATGTGTCCTCTATATTTGTTCCTGTAAACCCATCC
>CM052552.1:32996206-33015720 GCA_028533065.1 Trachops cirrhosus | reverse complement strand
AGGTAGATAGAAAATAGACAGGGGAGGGCAAGAATAGTATGGGAAATGTAGAAGCAAAGAACTTATGACACATGGACTGAAGTAAAGCGGGGTGATGTGGGTGGGAGAGGGTATTCAGGGTGGAGGGGAATGAAGGGGGATAATAGGACAACTGTAATAGCATAACCAATAAAATATATTTAAAAAATAAAAAAAAAATGATCTACCTATAAGTGGAACCTAATCAACAAAAGAAACAAGTGAGCAAAATAGAACCAGGTACAGTGAAATAAAGAACAGACTGACAGTAACCACAGGGGAGAGGGGGAAGGGGATAACGGAGGAAAGAAGGGGAAGGGTCATCAAGGAACATGCATAAAGGACCCCTGGACAAGGACAATAGGGCAGGGGGGGCAAGATAGAATGTGGGAGGTGGAGAGTGTCGGGGAGAGCAATGGGGGGAAATGGGGACAACTGTAATTAATGAACAACAACAACAACAAAACAAAATAAAAGACAAACTGAAAAAAAACCTACACAATAAAAAAGAAAGTCCAGAAATCAGCTGAAATGACTTTATGTGTATATAGGATTATAGATAATGAGAACCAGTCTTCTCACTGTCAGAGAAAGAAGTTACAAATAGTAACAAAGGGAGGATTAGAATGAACTCAGTTGTTTTGGATTAGAATTGGAGATGGAAGAGATGTCAGTATGAATTCATGTTTGCTTATATTTATGCAGATGAATGGATAAATAAATAATAAATCTGTGTTCATATATGTGAGTTAGCATATATACATATGCTTCCTATCTCAGTCCACAAAGGGGGCCTAGAAGCAATAAACCCCAGGAAAAATGAATATGCCTGGTTTCCAGATCTTGGTTACTCATTACTGTTCTCCCATAAAAGGAACCAAGACTCCATGGACAAATGCCTAATTATTGGCCTGGAGCAGGAAATATAAAAGATGAGTCTAGAGCATCTTGTTGTATCAGAAAGTAATGAAGTGCTCAAAAAATAAAAAGTCCTGTCAAAGAAACAGAGAAGCTAGCCTAAAGGAGCTCCCAATGACAAAAAATAAAATAAAATAACATAAAAAACCCCCAAACAACCCAGAACAATTTGAGCAACAGAATATGAGGGGACCCCCAAAAAAAGAATTATCTTGTGGAGGTCAGGCCCCTTGTACTGCAGGCTTCCCCTGCTAGGTTAGTGTTCTAGGAACCCATCTGTATCAGTATACCAGCTGGTGTTGTTCCGAGAGGCTGCATTCAGCTTTAGTGAATTTTTTTTGAGATTCTTTCAATGTGCCCATTTCATGATGGGTGATTTATGAGCACACCAGCCTACACCACACTAACTGTTCAGCAGTTTTTGACCAAAAACAGTATGACCTCCATGCTCTACCATCCCTATTCACTGGATCTAGCCCCTGGCAACTGTTTTTATTTGCCTGGATGAAAGAAGCCCTCAAAGGGAAACATTTTGCCGATGTGGAAGACATGAAACAAAAAACACCAAAAGCACTAAAAGGCATCAAAATCTACGAATTCAAAAACTGTTTTGAGTAGTGGAAAAAACATCTCAATAGGTGTATTGCATCAAAAGGAGAATACTTTGAAGGTGACTGAAGTTTAAACATGTAAGAATAAATACACAATTTTTTATAAATAAATTCTGGTTTTTTGGATCCCCCCCTCATAAATACTGATAGTATTGGATTATAATCTATAGAATAACATAAATATTCATCTGTCTATATTTATCTAAAGAAATGACTAAATAAATAAATGAGAAAGAAGAAACAATTTCATTTTAGAAGAATTTCAGTAAATGCATATAGAAGGAATGATGGAAATAGAAAAGTGTCATTAAGCAAACACCACAATAATAATTGTTGTAAATAAAAATTATAAATGGATATTAAAATCAGTAGGCAAAAATGTGATATTTTAATAATTTTAATTATTTCTTTCACAAGATATGTATTAATTACAAAGGGGAAAAATAGTTAGTATACAGTATAGAAATCTGTCAGTCACGCTTTTAATCAATTAAAATTAATGTGACAAATGTTAAGATATATATATGATGAACTGAAAAGGATATGTCACTTCTGTGGTATTCATACAAAAATACAGAATCTTGGTTCAGGCCCTGGCTCGTGTGGCTCAGTGGATTGAGCACTGGCCTGCAAATCAAAGGGTCGCCGGTTCAATTCCCAGTCAGGGCACACGCCTGGGTTGTGGGCCAGGTCCCCAGTAGGAGGTGCACAAGAGGCAACCACACACTGATGTTTCTCTCTTTCTCTCTCCCTTCTGTCTAAATATAAATAAATAAAATCTTAAAAAAATAAAAAGAATCTCAGTTTAATCATGACCAGGTCAGGTTAGACAAGGAGAATCTTAGGAACTGTCACAGATCAGAGGGGACACAGAAGACATGTCAACCAAATGGCACGTGGGATCCTAAAGAAGAAAAAAAAGTGTATTCCTTTGAAAACTGGTAGAATTCAACCAAGGTTCATAAATCAGTTAATAGTATTGTATCAATATTAATTTCTTAATTTCTCTAAACAAATATCATTCATTCAATAGAAATCAAAACCATTTGCTTAGTGTCCTATGCAAGTACTTTTCATTCAAAATTCAGTAAACAGATTTCTCCTCTTACATAGTATAATAATTTTCCAGAACAAATTATTTTAACAGGGAATTTTTTTAAAGGACTGCTGATTGAAAACTCTCAAATAGGTAAAACTTATTCTAATAAATTGAGCTGGTCCAATAATAGTTTTCTTGAATAGAGTACCAGAAATTTACAACTTTTATATCACTAAAAAGTTACCATATGAAATGGACCACCACTAGGATTTTATTGTTATGTTAAATATCAATAGTACATTATACATAAACCAAGGTAATATTTTATAATCTAGAGAAATGTTTTATTGTGATTATGCTTTTGACATCTTTTGTATTTTTATGGTATCAGCTCTACTAAGGAATTAATTGCACATGTTTAAGGAGAAGAAATCAATGTACTATTTACTTAAGTAGAGAGTAAACATTGAGAATACAAATTTCTAATCTTTGAACATGAGCCATTTCAGGCTGTGAGATTTCTGCTGCAGAGTATGTCTTATTTACCAACTAGGTTCAGGAATATTATTGGTATCATTGTCTACTAGTCTCAGAAAGCACATAAAAATGCTGGTAAGCTGGAGTTGGTACTTGTGGCAATCTGTCAATGCTAACAATGTATAAACAGTGATCTCTAAATATATTCAAAGTTGGTTTATAAAAAGCACATACACTAAAGTAATGTTTGCTCAGGATCTAGAAAGACAGAGAAAAACCTCAACAAGCTATGGCAAAATATTTACCTGCTCGTTCATGCTCAAAACAAGAGTTCTGAATCATTGACATGCTAACAACATGGGTGAACATTTCACTACTGAATCAAATTTTATGTATCTTAAATTAGTTTAAATTAATAAATTGCCTATTCAAGCAAGTATCATTTCAAAACCTTAAAAGTAAAGAAACAAAATCTAAAGTATAACATTACTTTTTGCAGGACAGTTGTCTCCCACAAACTAAGAAGAGTGCTAGTTTGTTAAAAGCTGTGATCACCAATTGAACTAATTGGAGTGCCCTTGGGACCACATTTGAGAAATTGGGGAAACCCTATCTCTCCTTTCTTAACTTTTTAATTCTCTTGGTGATTATCCCTTTTTCACTCTGCACCCCAATTACCCACAGGTCAGCTTCCATGTGCTTTTTACATTGTCTCTCTTTCCCCATCTGAAGATTCCCTAGACCTGTTTCATGTTCTTCAGAATGTTCTTGGCACATGGTGCACACTCTAAGTGTGTATTTAATGAAAGAAAGGCAGATATTGAGGCAGTTTAATAGAGGGAGATATTTTGAGAGAAATGGTGCTTTTTCACTATAGCCTGGTCACACCGTATAGGGTCCTCCCTCTCTTATTAGTACAGATCCTACAGTTAGGGGAAACCCACTTAAGTTCCCTTAATTTTATTTTGAATTTCCAATGGTTAGTTTCCTTTCAGATCACAGACTAGACCAAAGAAAGTTTTGTGGAAGGAAAGTGTACATTGCTGGTTTCAGTTCTTGGGTCAGATGCAAAAACAAACTTCTTTTGGAAGGGTGGTGACATGTTAACAGATATTGATACTTCTCCATTGTCTCAAAGTCCATTTGTTGGTGTATGAATTCCACTGGTCTAGTTTATTGCTGTTCTGGCCTGAATCAGGATAGGGAAAGATTTGGTTATACACATCCATCTGAGAAATTTGTCAGTTATAGTAGGAACTGTAATTTCTAACTCTCAGGGGAAGTCACATGTTGCTGTGTAACAAGTAAAGCAATGAGAAAGAGGCTGACAGATGTGGGGTGCCTATGTAAGCCATTTGAAAACTGAATGTGAGCCACCTTGGATCCCACTGCACAAACACTTCTCAAAATGCTGCTGCTCTGTTTAGAGGAGCTGGAAGGGAGAATCTTTATATTTTGATACTTTAGTTAAATATTTGGCTGAACTCTGACAAAGTATCAGATGAGGAAATGTTATATTCAGGGCTCTTCTACTTCTGTATGCAGCCCATACTGACTGTCTGGGTGAGGCCCTACCAATAGGCAGATGTGTGAGTGATACCATTTGAAAGGTTCTGAGAAGGTCCATTCTTTTTTTCATGGGAATTGTTGAAACCTCTAAAAACAAAACAAAAAAAAATCTAATAACCCACATAGGAATCAGAAATTTCATGGAAAGGAAGAACAGTGGTTGAAAACAGTGGAAAAAACAGAGATTTACAGAACATGGAAATCTCAGGGAGAATGTCACCTCAATTAAAAGTCCTTGCCCTAGATATAAGCCAGGCAGCGAAAGACAAATACCATATGATCTCACCTTTAACAGGAACCTAATCAACAAAACAAACAAACAAGCAAAATATAACCAAAGACACTGAAATAGAGAACAGGCTGACAGTGACCAGAGGGGAGAGGAGAGGGGATTTCAGGGGAAGGGGGAAACGGTTTACAGAAACAAATATAAAGGACACATGGATAAAAACTAGGGGGGTGGAAATGGGAGGGAGGTGGGGAGGGATGGGAGGGTGGGCTGGGAATGGGAGTAAAAGATAGAAAACTGTACTTGAACAACGATTAAAATAAAAATTAAAAAAATAATCCTTGCCCTAGAAACTGCTGGCTTGAGACTCACAAGGATGTTCCCTCTCTCCTACGAATGGTTCTCCCCGTACTCTGCTTCCTGATGGTGGCACTTATACTCAGCTTCCATTCCTACCTCAGAATTAGGAAATCTGGACATTAGAACTCCCCATTATTTTTACTGCTACTCCCACCTAGATATTCCAGAAAATTCTAGTTTAACTTTTTAGATTCATTTTGAGATACTACCAAGGTCCATTTTGTTATAAAACAACCTTTGGGAGGGAAAATGGAGACAACTATACCTGAACAACAATAAAAAATAAAAATAAAAAATAAATGCAATTTGTCAAATATGGTATGATTATACTCCTTGGAAGAGCAACACATTATATCACCAAGACCTTAGGGGCATTGGTTTGCTAATGTCCAGAGAGTGAGTGGTATTAAAAGACATATGAATTGGTCGGGGAAGTGGTATAAGTGGGACTTTGGGAAAAACCACAATGTTGCCTAGGGCTACACTTGCTCTTTACTCTTGTACACTTCTTAATTCCCTCCCTTTGTTTTACCAACCCCATTCCTCATGGAGGTACCCAACACATCTTCCTATGGATTTTTACCTGGGCTTCCCTCAGTTTTCAAAGCCTGTAGGCTTCATCGACCCCAGTTAGACTCTCAAGTTTCTGACGAAGAAATCCTGATAAATAAGTTGTGGGAGCTAATTTGATTATTCTGACTAAAGCAGTATTGGCTTGAGTGTTCTCCCCTCCAGATACATATTTGCATACTAGTGTATGCTGTCAATGACGTTACTGAAACCTGAGACTCTATAAATACTGACAGTAGGCTGCAGAGCATGCCAGTGGAGAAAGTAGATATTATTGGGACCAAAACCTTGGTAGTCTACTTTAACAATCACAAAAAAAGAAGTAAATGAGGTGGAGGAGGTGGTGAGTAGGTAGTGGTGGTGCAGAAAATAATAAGAGCTACCATCTATACAATTTGCTATGTGTCAGGTCATCTTAGATGTAAATGTATAAAGTAAAAACTAGTATAACCTATATTTTACAAATGAGGAAACTGAAAAATTGAGAGGTTAAGTGGTGGGGCATAATTCAAAGCAAGAGCATCTGGCTCAAAAATACATGCCCTTAACCACTGTGTTATACTGTTTCTTGACATGTGAATTCAAGATTATATATATTTATTATCCTCATGAGAGCTCTACAAAGAAGATTTTTTTTAAGATTTTATTTATCTATTTTTGGAGAGAGGGGAAGGGAAGGGGAAAGAGAGGGAGAGAAAAAGAGGGAGAGAAACATCAGTGTGAGGTTTCCTCTCACACGCCCCCTACTGGGGACCTGGCCAGCAACCCAGGCATGTGCCCTGACTGGGAATCAAACCAGTGACACTTTGGATTGCAGGCCTGCACTCAATCAACTGAGCTACACCAGCCAGAGCTACAAGGCAGATATTTTAATCCCCATTATATAGATGGGAAAACCGAGGCTTAGAGAGGTTTAGGAACTAATTTTAGGTCATATAGCTAGTGAATAGTATTTTTGATGTTTGAATGCATATCTAAAGTTCTAAAGTTCACACTCTTACATGATAGCACACTGCCTTTATGGGCAGTCAGGAGACTTGCTTTGCACCTAAGTTTTGCCTTTAAATCACTGTGGCACCCTTACCAAATCATGTTGACATTTTTAAAATGAGAAGGTTGCACTGAATGATCTCTGGTGCCCTTCCAGCTTTGAGAGTTTGAGACTAATTTTGCTATCTCTGTAGGCAATAAGTCTTTGTCCTCCATATTAAAACAGAAAATTGAAGGTTACTAAGCTTCTGCTTACTTGTGAACTCAGTGAAGGGCATTCTATTTCAGTACCACTAAATGCATCATTTTTAGGTAAGTTACTATAAGGACTGGGAGGGTTTTACTCAACATTACACATTGTAAATATATATATATATATATATATATATATATATATATATATACACACACACACATATATATATAGTTTATTGAGAATGATGTCATCTATCCTATGATATATCTTTCATACAATGCCCAAGCCATTTCTTCTAAATTTAATGGATCTTGGTGAATCATCAACAGAGTGAAAATTTGTGAACCTTTTCTTTTTGTGACTGCCTGTCCAGGGAGAGTCATTACTGCTCATAAGTCTCATTCTCTGAAAGAAAGTTGAAATGACAAAGAGTCTTTATACTTTCTTTCTAGCTATTCAACCCTCTATATAGGCATTTAAACCCTGTGAGAATGCAGTTCCTTCATTAATTCAAAACCAATTTGTGATTTATTGGATTTTCGCCAGCAGATAGACCAGCCAGCAGTTATTATCTAAGTCTTTTCCTTGTTTCACACTCCCAGCCAGAGTGGTTGTTGATAGTAAGTACACTAAGAACTCAACTTTTGCAGGAACTGGAGGCTCTAGATCATCATATTGTGAAGCCAAAAAATCCCAGAATGTTAGCCCCTGAATTAGTTTAGATATTATCTATTCCTTTCTCCTTATCTTTTTAAAAACTATTTTATTTGTTTTTAGAGAGAGGAGAAGGGAGTGAGAAAGAAAATAGAGAAGTCTCAATGTGTGGTTCCCTCTTACATGCCCCCTACTGGGGACCTGGTCCCTAACCCAGGCATGTATCCTGACTGGGAATCGAACTGGCGACCCTTTGCTTCACAGTCCAGCGCCCAATCCACTGAGTCACACCAGCCAGGGCCCTTTCTCCTTATCTTAGCAAATGAGAATACTGAGATATAGAGAAGTCATACAAGGGGTTACTGGGTAGAGGAAGGCAAAGGGGGAGAAATTGGGGCAACTCTAATCGAACAATACTTAAAAAAACATGTTTCCCTGGGGAAAAAATAAGAAATTGGTCTGCAGAGCTTATTCTCTCTCCATACCACCTTCCCATCCCAAAATATTTTCTTGCATCTATGACTTTTCCCAACATTTTCTTCTACCCTAAATGTTCAGTCCATGAATACTGGCTTTGAAGGAACCCATCTTATATTTCCTCCTCCAGCTTCTTCCAGCCCTCCTCAGCACGTCTTCCAAGGTTAATCTTAAATAAAATCAGAGTCTTAGAAGCACCTTGCTTTCAAGTTTTGTTTTTTGTTTTTTGTTTTGTTTTTTACTTTTTCAATACCTTTCTGACCTCCTGACCACCTTCCCACCCAAAAGATCTAAACTCCTGGGGATTTATGCCATTCCCTCAGGGCCTTGCTCTAAGTAAACTTGTGAAAGCTAATCTGAGAAACTAATTAATGTTAATGGTGTGAACTAGTTAATGTGTTACTTCTTCCAGGAATTACATTTGCATTTTAAAAGAGGCTATTGAGACAAAGTGAACCAAAGAACCAGAGTGACTCTTTCCTGGGAATTTCAGACCAAGACTGGGGAATAAGGTTCTGAGTGGGAACTCTTCAACCTCAAATCACAACGTAAAGGCTCCATCTCTGCACCTCAGGCTAACATTGTTCCCCACCTGTAAGGATCTGTGTGTCTGGCAAATTAGTATAAAACTATGTGCAAAGTCATTTGAATGTTTCTCTTAAAAAAAAACAACAACTGCTCTTTAAAGATGTTTAAAGGCAGGAACAACCTTGAAACCTGCTTCCAACTTCAAGAAGAAAGTCATTTATATGGGGCACAAAGACCTTCAGTGGACCCTACTCCAGGTTAGATACAGAACCAAATTTTCCTTTCATGTGACAAATTAGAGTTTTACTCAGTAAACCATTTACTTGGCTTTCTCATTTCCAGCTTTGTTCAATCCCCCAGTTTCTATTTGGTATTTTACATTTTACATGGCTTGGTTTTACCTTCTTTGTTTCCTATAATCTCTCTCCTGCCCCCCTTTTAGTTCCTTCCCCTTGACTCATCTGTCATTTTCCATCATCTTTCTCACATTTCCCTTTTTCTCTGGCTCTCTTCCCATTATTTCTCCTGCTAGCTTTGGCACCTCATCGTGCAGAGAAGCCCCTGGTGAATTGTTTTTTTTTTTTAATATATATTTTCTTAAATTAGTATTATTCTTCAATGGTTTTTAATGCTCTACTCTATAAGCAGAGATTTGTTTTCCTCATACTCAGTGCCCTGACTACCTTTTCACCCACCTTCGCACCCCAACAAGCACTGTGTTCAACGCACAATCTTCCTGTTTCTCCCTGTATCTGACATATGCTTGAGTGGGTCTAACCTTGTATTCCGTGATCCTCAAACTTCAGTGGACATTAGAATTAGGTGAGGAGCTTAATAAGGTGAATACTGCTAGTCCTTATACACCCAGGAGATTCTGATTCAGAAGGTTGAAAGGGAACCCTGGAACATTCTAATGAGGATGATCTCAAGTTACACTTTTTGAGATACTGCTATGTGGCTGATGAGTTAGTTACATCAGAAAGACCTTGTGCAGTGTCTAAAGCTGACACCCAGGACAGTACTTAGACAGTGGTCTTCCATGATATTTTACTAAGAGATCCATATAACATAATGAAATAATTAAGCATAAAACCATCATATATGCATGTCCTTTGACATCACTCACCTAGGCCAATAGGCAGAATTGTATCATTATATTCTCAGACATGGCCATACAGTTGATGACAGCAGAAGGGACCTCAGATATCTTCCACTCCAGTAGTTCATTTTACGTATAGAGAAACTACGGTCTTGAAGGTGAAAGTGACTTGCCTAATGTAGTAAATATCTGACCTAGGACTTAAACTCAGTTCTTCTAGCTCAGATTGCATCATTTGCTCTTCTTAAAACTGAGCTTTCCTGCCCTGGCTGGTGTGGCTCAGTGAACTGAGCACTGGCCTGTAAACTAAGAGGTTACAGTTTGATTCCCAGTCAGGGCACATGTCTGGGTGGCAGGCCTGGTCTCTAGTACTGGGAGTGTGAGAGGCAACCACACATTGATGTTTCTCTCTCTTTCTTCCTCCTTTCCCCTCTCTCTAAAAGTAAATAAATAAAAAAATCTAAGCAAAACCTCCCTGAGCTTTCCACATGTAAATCTTACCTTTTTCCTTATCCCTATGTCCATTTTCTGACCTATGCCAATACATAAGAATTAATTTCTGTTGGGTGTGTCCAGCCAGGTTGGAACATAGTTAAGGAAGCAGAGAACCAGGAGAAAAATGAAGAGCTACAACCATTTCAAACCCATTGTACCACAATGATCTGCAGGGGGTTTTGATACACCTGGACCTACGTAAGCCCTACAAGATTGACTATGACTTGAAGATCAAGGGAATACATTTCTACATTTAAAGACTTTAACACTTCCCCCTTTGAATTTAAACAAAGTCTTGGATGATCTAAAGGCTTCAACAAAAATATACCCAGATAAGGTGAAATCAGTAAATGTTACTGTAGCCCCCAAATTAAGTTCATTCTGCCTAAAAGCTCTGGCAAAAAATGCAGGACCAGGGTTTTGCAGTAAAAAAAAATAGTTTTTTATAATTGGTCAATTGGGAAACAGTAAGTTTGTGTTCTGAAAGACGTGACTCGCTGATGGTGTGTACGTTACAGGTGATGTAGGACAAAATCATGAAACACCTTGGATTAATGGTTCAGGGTCATTTTAAGAGCTGGTTGGTCAAAGATGAGATAAGGGTAATAAATCATTTCTTTAGGTCCTGAGAACAACTCTGAGGTCAGCTCCAGTGTCCAAACTCCAGTTTCAAGGAAAGAGAAGTAGCCAAGGGGGTCGTCCTTAATTTTCAAGAGCTGAAATTTAACTTAGATTAAGGTGTTGTCTTTAGCCTGCCTGAGGCTTAAACTTTGCAACCATTAGTCAGAATAGGGCTATTGTCCTCTGTTGCCTCAGGGATCAAAGATCATCAAAGTGAGAAACAAAGGTCAGGTCAGTGACGTGTCCTGAGAGAAGAAAAAAATAATTGTTTTAAAACTCCAGTTTAAATCAAATCAGAATTATCAGGACCCTCAGTTTCATAAATATTAATATAAAGCTTTTAGAGCAAAATAATTAGTCACTTTCTTATATTAAAATTAAACAAAAGAAATTGCTTCAATAAATAAATTGTGCTAGGTTGCTTTTTAAAAGTTAAACCACATAGAGCAGTATTTTAAACCTGCATTTAATTAGGAAGTGGTGATTGTCTGGAGCAAATTTGGACTTCAACAGCCTAGAAATAAATCTTACAGAGGCTACAGCAGAAGTAAAGGTAAATAATTGCTGTCTTTCAAGTTTGTCTACTGGAACGTAATTGAGCTTGATCATGTACTACTTTTTCTTAAAAAGGACTTTTTTTTTCTTTTTGTTCTTGTTAGAGATTTTTAGCTCTATATAAACCTGTGGAAATATGTTAAATTATAGCAAGTCATTTCACTTTAAATAGTTTTGGCACTGGCTGGTGTGGCTCGGTGGATTGAGCAGCGGCCTATGAACCAATTCCAGGTCAGGGCACATGCCTGGGTTGCGGGCCAGGTCCCCAGTTGCGGGGAGTGTGAGAGGCAACCACACATGGAGGTTTCTCTCCCTCTCTTTCTCCCTCCCTTCCCTTCTGTGTAAAAATAAATAAATAAATAAATAAATAAATAAATAAATAAAATCTTTAAAAAAATTTTTGGTAAATACATACGACAAAATACCCAGCTTTCTGCCTAGTACTCTGGGGAAAAGGGAAAACTATACTAATACTCATCTTCCCAAATACTGGTTGAGCATTTTATCATTTACAGAATTCTGTAACACCTACCATCTCATCTGATGCCCTGATTCTCTCCCCTGAAGTTTATAGTAGGCAAAACAGGCATTATCCCCATTTTACAGAAGTGAAAAGGGAAGATTATGAGAAGTGGTAAAACCAGAACCCTATAAATGTGCATTAAGTGTTTAAGTTTTCTTAGAGTTCTCAAGGTATTATAAAATAAATACCTTTCCAGATCCTAAAAATATAATCTCTCATGGTATAATTTCCAGGTAGCAGAAAAGACAGCTGTTCCTGGGCCAGAAGCTCTCTTCAGCCAGTGTCCTTGGACCCAGGACCTAGCCTGGCATCCCAACTCTCAGTGCCCTTTTGTTTTCCAACCCCGCCGGCCCAGTGCTGCTCTTCTGCTGACTTCAATCTGTTCAGGGCCTCCTAGCAATATTCATCCAGGTACATCTGAACCTTCTTTGCTCCCTTTTCTTTCCTAATCAGTATTGCTTGGTCTTGTGCTTGTGATTCAGTGCCTCAGGACACTTTGACTCTCTCTCTCTACGATGTTGATAAGTGCTAATGAATTAATACATTACCCACCCAGGGAATATAATTTGCATTTTAACTGAGAGTTTTTCTAGAGCTGTGCTTCATCGTGTTCACATCATCCCTTGGGGGAAAAACCTTCAAAGGCTCCGCACTGTAAATCAAATTAATTTCGAATGTTTCAACCACGAGGTGTAAAGCCCTCCACAATCTGATCCTAATCTACCCTGTCTATCCCATCTCGCCAGAAATATCCCCTGTGTATCTGGCAAAATAGACTACTTCCTTTGCCCAAAATATTCACACTTTCAATATTAACCTCTCCTCTCCATAAATACTTCCCTAGTCCCTTCTCATTGTCTTACCTTTCATGGTAATAAAAAATACAATAAAAATAAATAAAAATTTTCACAAAGACTCAAATGGCAAAACAAACACAAATAAACCATTATCAGCTAACCTTTGTAGGACTTTGGATTAGCTGTGGGAGGTACTCAGGGAGGAATTGAAACAAGCAGCAAAATGAACAGTGCCTACAGAATTAGGAAGATGGGAAGGTTCCAGAGATAAGCTTTTCCAACCTCATTCTTTTGCCAAAGATTGTGACTGGAAATGGATGTCCAGTCATTACCAATTAGGGAGCTTTATCCCAGGTTTACCCTAGCCTGAAAAAGTAGAGGGCCCAAGGGTATGAGAAACTCAGGAATATCAAGAATGTCCCTGAGAGAGGAAAATTGAGACCTCCAGAGAGGAAGTGACATGTCCAAGATTATATAGCTAGGAAGGTGGCAAAACTGGCACTTCTCTCATAGTTCACTGCTCTTGAAGCTCTCAGTGGGAAGAACTTTGCCCTCTAAAGATATGCCTTGTCTATGTACTAGAGCCTCTGCTCATGTCACCACCCCCATCCAGTTTTGGCCTCTGGCCCAGAGTTCATCCTATATTAAATGTTCCTTGATCATTCTACTGACAACAATTTTGTAAAAGTGGCACTGTCTTTTCTCTCCTGCATGCAGTAAGGTCTTCTCAAATTACTTCCCTGATAGAAGGCAGTGACACTTCAAAGCCTTTTGCTTGTTGCTTTAATGCACCTATGGCTCCAGTAAATCAGATTTTTCATTTCTGTTCTTGCTTTCTAGGCCCTGGTAAATCTATCAAGTTCTAGGGACTATCATATACTAATGGAGATGACTGGTCAATAGATTACCTTGACTTGGAATAACACGTATCTTACCTCTGTCTTCCAATGGCTTCTGTGCCTGGTTGCCTTCTTTATCTTTGAAGTTTAATAATGTGATCTGGATATGACTTGATTTCAATCAATACCTGTCTGATTTACCTCAAACATATAGTGTAGTCTTTAGATTTGCAAACATAGTTCTTTCATTGTTTCAGGGACTTTTTCTGCATCTCCTAATACTTTCTCTGTTCCACTTTAGGACATAAGTTATTCTATTTTAGCATCATCCTTGCTAGATTGTCTTTGTTCTTTACCTTTATTATTTTTAATTCACTTAATTTCTTTTTATCCTTTACATTCACTGTGACCCTCTCAAAATTGTCCTCTATTTTATTAATCTGAATTGTAGCCATTCTTCTGAGTTTCTTGCTTTTTACTTTAGTTCTTAAATGATGTTTTTTGGGTCTCAGTTTGTTGTATTAAGTCTGTACAGATACCTGCTCAAATCCCTGCTGTCAATTTTTTTGGATATAATCCTAGGAGTGGAAATGGTAGGTCATATGTCAACTGGGAATTTTATACCCAGAAAAGAAACATGATCCTTCAAAAATGAAGTAGAAATTAGGACATTCTCAGATAAACAAAAACTAAAAGAATGTGTTGCTACTAGACCTTCCCTACAAGAAATGCTAAAGGGAATCCCTCAGGCTGAAATGGAAGGAAACTATATGGTAACTCAAAGTCATATGAAGAAATAAATATATCCAGTAAAGGTAACTATGTAGGTAAAAATACAAGCTAGTATCATTGAATTTTTTATTTGTAACTCCTTTTTATGTTTTTTAAATATGGTTTTAAAGACAAATGTATAAAATAATTACAAATCTATGTTAGTCAGCATACAAGGTAAAAAGATTTAATTTGTGACAATAGTAACAATGTAAATGGAAAGATAGAATAAGATAACAAAATTAATGTATGCTTCTTGAACTAATTCGGTGTCAATTAAAACTAGCTTGTTATAATTTTAGAATATTAACAATAAGTTCCATGTCATTTATTAAGATGATAACTAAAACATGCAGAAAAGAAAATGAAGAGGAAATAAAACTGGCACACTAGAAAAAATAGCCAAACACAGAAGAAGGTGCTATTTGGGAGTGTTCAGGAGTGAAAAAGATATAAGGCATATATTAAAAGAGCAAAATGGCAGAAATTCATTATTAGTATCACTTTAAGTGTAAATAGATTAAACTCACCAATTAAAATACATAGAATGGATAAAAAAAACATGATCTGACCTTATATTACTTACAAGGTAGTCACTTTGGACCCAAAGACACAAGTAGGTTAAAAGTGGAAAGATAGAAAAAAAGATATCCCATGACAATAGTAACCAAAAAGAGAGCAGAGGTAGCTATACCAATATCAAACAAAACTGACTTTAAATCCAAAATGTTACAAAAGACAAATAAAAGCATTTATTATATACTAATAAGACATTTGGTTTAATACAGCCAGAAGATATAACAATTTTAAACATTTACTCATCTAACAACAGATTGAAACTATATAAAGTAAAAATTGATAGACTGAAAGGGGGAAATAAACAGTTCTATAAGAACAGTGTGGACCTGGCTAGGTAGCTCAGTTGATTAAAGCATTGTCCCAATACACCAAGGTTGTAGGTTCAATATCTGCTTAGGACATATACAAGAATCAACCAATGAATGTATAAATAAGTGCAACAACAAATCAATCTCTCTCTCTCTCTCTCTCTCTCTCTCTCTCTCTCTCAAATCAATAACTAAAAGTTTAAAAAAGAATACTTAGACAACTCCATACCATATTTTCAGTAAAGGATAGACTCTCTAGATAGGGATCAATAAGGAAATAGAGGACCTAAAAACCTCTTTTGTTCAACTAACCATAATAAACATATACAGAATACTCCACCCAACAAAAGTAGACTGTGCATTTTTCTTAAGTATAGATGAAGCACTTTCCATAGGCCACATGTTAGGTCCCAACAGAAGTCTTACTAAATTTTAAAATATTGAAATTTTACAAAGTATGTTCCACCAACTATAGGATGAAGCTAGAAGTCAATAATAGAAGGAAAAACAGAAAGTTCACCAATACATGGAAATTAAGCAGTATATTCTTAACCAATGGATCAAAGAAGAAATCCTAGAGAAATTGGAAGGCACTTTAATGAAAATACAACACCAAAACTAATGACATAGCAAAAACACTGCTCAGAAGAAAATTTATAGCTGTAAATGCCCACATTAAAAATGAAGAAATAGCCCTGACTGGTGTGACTCAGTGGACTGAGTGCCAGCCTGAGAAGCAAAGGGTTAACTGGTTTGATTCCCAGGCAGGGCACATGCCTGGGTTGTGGCCCAGTTCCCCAGTATGAGGCATGTAAGAGGCAACCACACATTGACGTTTCTCTCCCTCTTTCTCCTTCCTCCTCTAAAAATAAATAAATAAAATCTTTTTAAAAAAATGAAGAAATATTTCCAATCAACTGCCTAACATTACACCTTAAAGAACTTGAAGAAGAACAGCACACCAAACTAAAACTCAGCAAAAAGAAGGAAATAATAAAGATTACAGCAGAGATAAATGAAATAAAAAACAGAAGCTATGTGTAATCCAATTGTGTGGGAGGGTGGGGGAATACATTTTTGAGAGGTTACTTTGTTATCAAGACTGTACAAACAATAATCTCATTTAATCCAGAAAAACAACCTCATGATTTAGCTAATGCCATAACCATTTTACAGAGGAATAAACTTTCAAGGAGGTTAAACAATTTGCCCAAGATCACACAGTAAGTTGTCAAAATTTAGACTTAGGTAAGTCTGAGTCAAAAGACCTTTCTTTAGACTGGTGGCTATGATGACATAGAGAACAAGATATATTGAAAAGAAACACCATAGAGACTTGAGAAATTACAGGTACCAAAAGAGTGAAAAACTTCAAAGTGCTAAGTTAAAAATAAAAAGCCTTTCAGAATGAGAGGCAACAAACATTTATTTGAGATCAATAATGGTTCTTCTGGAAGCATTGATTTAGGCAGAAGCCCAGATAGTGCTCCTGATGAGGGGGTATTTATAAGAAAGGGAAGGGGAACAATTACATCAATAGAAGGAAGACATCTCTTTAATGCAAATTACATAATATAGTGATGCTAATTCTAAAGAATGTGTTTAATTTTTAGTCTGGTAGCCATCAGTCCAGTAGTCGTAATTCTGCTTTTTTGTTATTTTTGCAAACAGTTCTTGGGCAGGGGACACAATGATGCTTTAGGCCCAGTCCAAAGGATATTTTGCCCAAAAGATTTGAGGCGTAAGACATTTAAGGCAGTTCTTCTGGGATGGCAGCTTTGCCTCCATTTTAAAGTAGCTTTCTTTATCAATCAATTAATTAATTAATTTACTTATTCAAAAGAAAACACCCTCAGGTATTTGACTTGAGTGAATAAAGTATGATGCTAATAATTAATATTGGTAAGTCAGGAGAAGCTGGTTTAGGAAAGGAAATTTATTCAGTTCAGAACATGCTGAGTTTGAGGTTCCAGAGGGACATCTTAGTAGTATATGTCTAGTATTTGAAAGTATATCTAACACCGTTTGATTACCATTGTGTGCCAGGTGCTTTACATATTTATATTCATTTACATAACAGAAAGACTTAGGATTCATCGGTCTGGAGGTGATGATGTTGAAAATGGAAAGAAATGAATAGATACAAGAGATCTCACAAGGGAAGAATCTATTTTACAATGTTATTATTGACATTGACTAAATAATAATACTTTATATTTGTACTTCTCCTTATAAATGTTAAATCATTTTTCTCATTTTATTGGGAACTGGGTTGGAACGTAAAATGATGAATCTGGTTTGGTTTGATGGGTTCGAAGTGGCGTCAAAATGTCAGTGTGGAAATGTCCAGGAGGCAGCTGTGATACAGATTTGGAGTTAGTGTGATAGGATAGGACTGCAGATATAGATTTGGGAGTCATCCACATAGATCTGACAGTTGAAGCCACGTTGGTAGGCAAGATCTTAAATAAAGAGAATGTAGAGGGAAAATAACTCCCAGAATAAATCTTGGCCTCACCAGTGCTCCATGCCTTTTGGTATGTCAACCAAAAGCATAAATTTCTCTTCTGGAATATTACTCTCTGGTAGTAATTTGTTATTTAAGACTCTGAAATTAATATACCAAGTATTTTCCTCTTTGAAAGTCAAGCCTTGCTGAATTGTCAGTAGATTCAGAAGCTTTTTGCTAAAGTTACTGGCTACCAATTTGTACGGGGCTGGTTTCCAATCTTGGAAGACAGTGCTCATTTTTTCCTTGGCAAATATATTAGATCTAAACTGAGAAGCCACACATTTCTCCCAGTTTGTTTCTGGATGGAAATGCTAGGCTTTTCCCTACCTTTGACCTATGACTTAAAACATTATCAATGCTACATATTCCGCTTTCCCAACATCATGAAGAAAAGCATTGGCATGACCTGGCCCTTTCCATGTGATGTGACTGAAACAATTTAATCAGAGTTTTTGGCTTTTATTTGCTACTTCAGCTGCCACTAAAGAGCTAAATATTCCTTTGATATAAATCTCTTAATCTGTTTGCACTAAAAGGGACCTTAGAGATTAATCCAACCACCTTATGTTTATGAATGCAGAAAGTTAGAAAGTAAGGTTCAATAAAATACTGCAAAGAGCAACATTTCATACTGGTTAAAGTGACATCTCTGGAGTCAGACAGACCAGAGATTAAATCCTGATTCTGATATTTACTAGCTGCTTGGACTTCAATTCTGAAATGCACAGAGTTATTCGGTTATGTGCAACTTTGGGCAATTTTCTCAACTTCTCTGAGCTTTACTTACCTAATCTAGAAAGTGATGATTGTAATAGTTTTTACCTTGTAGGTTGTAAAGATTAAATGGGATAGGGCAGATATGTACTTCTTTTGTTACTTGACACATAGTAAATACATAATGCACATTACTATTATTATTGCTGCTGTTATCCTGGGGAAGGAGAATCACTTGCCTTAAATTACACAGGAATTAAAAGACTGCAGATCTCAACTACTTCAGTGTTTTCCTTCACAGCAGGCTGCTTCTCTAGCAGGAGTTTCTCCTATTTTGTTTGCCTTTCACTGACTGGCTTATTTCACTTAGCATAATAGTCTCCATTTCCATCCATGCTGTCACAAAAGGTAGGAATTCCTTCTTTCTTATGATCTCAATTACAAGAGAAATCTAACAAATAAAGTTAACTGATGAGCAAAATAGAACCAGAGGCATAGAATCATGGAGCACACTGACAGCTGCAAGGGTGGAGGGGGAAGGTGGGGACTGACTGAAAGAAGGGGAAAGGACTAGTCAAAGAACATAAATGAAGGATCCACGGACGTGGACAATGGTGTGGGGATTGATTATGGAAGTGGGGGGCGTGCTGGGTGGAGATGATGAAGGGGGGAAAAGTGGGACAACTGTAATAGCATAAACAATAGAATATTATGAAAAAAAAAGAGTTTCTTCAAGACATCTCCAAGTCCTCCCCAAAACAACTGAATTGCAGTATTTTGTATAATTATTATTACTTGGAAAATTCTGTGTGCAGATATTTCTTAACATGTAGTAGATAAAATACATAAATATCCTGTAAATATTTGTGATTTACAATTTGAATAAGGAAAAACATTAACAAACTAGGAAAATATGAAATAAGGTGATGTGAAACTTTTCCCAACGTTTGTATTTGATTTTGATTCAGTCCACTCTTTCCTTTCAACTTGTTATTTATGAGTTTAGAAATGAACTGGGGGCCAAGGGCATCAGGAAATATCCAGGTTTAAAATTACTTTAGAAAG
>CM052552.1:32973231-32995706 GCA_028533065.1 Trachops cirrhosus | reverse complement strand
AAGAGAGGAAGAGAACGAATTCTGGGCACTGAGCCTCTTAAGCAAGTTTCAGTCAAATTACAGATTCCTTCTCTGGACCTGTAGATTGTCCCAGGTTTTTCCTCCCCCACCTCACACCTACCACATGGGTAGTTTGTGCCTGAAGAGTTGTTGGTGTTTTTATAGATGGGTGGAGTCTTTTCCTGAGGAAGACTGGACCTTGCTAGGAGAGACTAGAGCTGATTAAACTACATTCAGCTGGTCTCATTAAGGAGGAAGCTGGCAAGAGACGGAAGGGTGAAACCTACTGTTCCCAAGCCAGGTAGGACTTGCAGGGAGCAATAAAGGAATTGGGAATCCTGTGCCAAACCTGAGAAAGCCTTGAGGGTAATACCAGAAGGGTTGGCATGAAATCTATTTGGATTATAATCCTTCACACCTATATAGTGCTTTATGCTTTGCAAAGTGCTTTCAGATCTGTAATTTCAGTGGGTTTTTCTAGCACCTCTGTGAGTTGGTTAGATCTGGTGTTAGAGGTGAAGGAGGTCACAGAACGAGTCAGTGGCAGAGGTGGAACTGGAAACCAGGACTCTTGCTTCCCTGTCCTGTGCACTTCCACAGGAACAGGCTGGCTGCCTCTGGATGCATAAGAAGGGCCAACTTCTCTGTGGTGAGTAGTTTTTCAAGAGTATTCTTGGAACAGGCATGGAAGCCCCAGAGTTAGGGACAAAATTGTCACTGATTATTCCTGGGGGCTGGGATTTTTTCTTAGTACATATGAAGGGCTTTCCAGAATTTGAGTTTACTTTATTTAGCAGACATTCTCTTCCCTCTTATTCAATTGATAATTGCTAGTTACTGCTTTCTTAAGAAAAAATGTCCATTTCTGCTGTTTGAGCTGATAATTTTGCCTAACTCATTGGTTTTTCTTCCTGCAGAGCACTGGAGACAAACAGGGGTGTCTTACAGCTCTTGTGAAGACCATTAGGCTGTCTTCTGACTACAGCCAGCCATTTGAAGTGTGGTTGCTATTCTAGAGCAGGATGTGAATATTTGCATTCAGAAAAGGAGTGACTCACAGATTGAGCAGATAATCTCTCTTCAAATCATTATCTTCAAGCATTGTTGTTAAAATTAGCTGAAAAATGGGCATTCCCTGTGCCCCTGCCCTGCCTCAAGTGCGTGGGCAGAACTGTTCCTAGAATATGACAAGTGGGACTGATGTCCCTAGGGCTGTAACTTGAGGTACCTCTGTGGGTAGATGGACAGTAAGGAAGGTATTTCACCAACTGGTACTAAAAGACCTGAAGCATGTATATGCAAACATATAAGCATACCTTCCCCCCCCCTGCAGCAAACCCCACCTGCTCCAAGGTACAGCAGCCAGGGGTGGCTTTTTCCCTGCCCTCTCTTTCAGACATGTGCCCACAGGCTGATCTCTAAGTCACTACTTTTTCACTCTCAGAATCCTTGTTATTTTTTCCTGTAATCCATGTGAAGAGGGAGAAAAAAAGTGTGATTTCTCTGGGGCCCTTAATGTCCTTGCTGTAACTTTAGGCAAGTTATTGAGCACAGACATACCTGGGCAGATTGCCTACCCACTGTTCTCACTTCGTAATTGTGATACAGGTTTTCTGTCTATCTACAACCACAGGAATCACTCAGCTTCTCTCTAGAATCAAGTAACTCCCTGGCTACAGAAGTCAATCTGTCAGCTGCCCTAACTTTGAATTCTGTGTCCTGAGATGTGTCACTACTGTTTAAAACTAAAAGACAACAAACAATAATAATACCTAAATAAATAAGGGTAAATTTCAAAAGTGCATCATGCATATAATCAGGTAGTGACACTGTGGAGGAATCTGATTTATATTACCCCTCATGGGTCTCATGTTTCACTTATTAAAACAGTATGAGTGCTATTAGTTGATGATTTACACGTTTGCCTTATCAAAAGGAGAAGAAATCAGTCTTATTTCACAGACCTTACAATTTTTGAAACCTTGTTTTAAATTGCATTAGCTTTGTCTTTTGGTGGTTGTCTTTTCTGTTTTTGGATTTCATTTCTCAGCAGCCACCTTTCTCTACTGGCTTATTGTGATTGTGATCAACAAACAGTTTTCCAGGGACCACTTTATGCATACTATGGGTAAGGCAGGCTTCCTTGTATAGTTAACTTTATAAACTAAATTAAGATATATTATATTAATTACTTCTTACATCTCATGTGGTTAGATTTTACCCATCCTTTCTGATTGGCATCAGGATGATGTGCTCTTCCTTTCAGTTTTGTCATCTGTCAATATAAAAAGCATTCCTTTTTAATTTTCGTTTAAGACACTGATAACAATGTGAATAAAATAAGAGAGCATTATAATGTTCCACCGTTGTCAACAATGAATTAATACATCTGGTCAATGGTTGATTACCTAACTATAAATCCTCTTATTACCTCAGGCCTCATTTTGTCTTTCCTAACAACAGGAAAGGTATGCCAGCTATAAGGTGGTCATCATATCTTTCAGGGTATTCACACTATCAAAAAAGAAAATGAGCTTAGCTTCCTCCAACTTGTTCTCTGTGAACCTATTCTAGCTTATTGAAGATGAAATGGTCTTTGTCTTGCTAGTTCAAGTTATCTGGATCTAACAAGGAAAAATTACAGAGCACTTGTGCTGTCCTGCCCAACCCCAGAAATGGCAAATTCTGACTGACAGAGCTCATATTTCAGAAGCAGCCATTTTTAACATGAAAATGACTCAGAAGTCAGTATGATACATGGAAAAGTTGGAAAATTGAGAGAATATAATCATTGTCTATTAGAAAAGGAGATGAACAAGAGAAGTATTTGTCTGTCACTTTTTCTACTCATTTTAAGTAGTCTTGTTTCTTCTCTGCAGTTGGGTTAAACAGCAGATAGAACATTTAAATAATGTATATTGATAAAGCCAACTAGAACAACCTTGAAAAGAAAAAGAAAAACAACAGGATTTAAGTCAACTGTGGTGGAGTGAAAAGAGTGTAACTTGAGGTCAAAACTTGAACTCAAATATGAGCTCTAGCACATATTAGCTAAGTGACCTTGAACAAGTCATTTAATTTTTTGTAGCCCTTGTTTCTGGGGTTTGATTCTTTTCAGATGAGTGGTACTTCCTGAAGTTGATGTGAATGTTAATTTTTTTCCCCCACAAAATATAAAAACAAAGATAAATTCTGGTAAATAGAGAGTCACTTTCATGTTATTCTATTTTTGGGGACTGTCCTTTCAGGGATTCTTAATTTTCTATTTTGTAAAGGTTCATTAGTGCAAGATACATGAGAAACTGATCCAGTTCATAGGAATCTCCCTGCCTTTTGAATTGATGCCAAAGCTTGAAAGATAGAGAGCATTATTAATCATGAGAAATTTACTATTTTTATACCTTATAAATGCAAAGTGTGATTTTTTTCCTATAACCTGAAGTCATTATCATTAACTTGGGTTAGAAAAATCAGTATTTTTTTTCAGTTTTACAAATTAGAAAGACAAGTTATAGCTAAATTGTTTAGATAAGTGATCTCCAACTTGGGTTACGTAAAACAAGATTTTGGGGTATGGGAAGAAAACTAGTATAACTATTTATAGTTACTTTTAACTCATTCTTTTACATTTTCTTATTTTTGTGTAAATTTTATAATATATGTAATTAGATGGATACATTAATATAACTGATCTACACATTTTGAGGACATATCCAAAATCTTTGATTAGGTGCAGGAAATTAAGAGAGCACTAGTTCAGAGGATGACAGAAATTAAGATCAGAGAACTTGCTAGAAATTCATTATGCCTGAAATCAAATGCTCCCATTTCCCTTATGATTCTGAAAATAAGTATATTTGGATGAAATACCACTCATCTTTCCTATTGACTTACGTTTATCTATCAATGCTATGATTATTCTCCTACTCACTCAGACTCACTTGGGAGTCATTATTTGTCTTCTCTCATCCATTGTATAAAACTAGTTGCCAAGTCTATTATTTCAGAAACATTTTTCATATCTGTATCTCCTTTTCCAATTCTGCTGCCACTACACTAATTTGTGCTTTAATTAGTTTTTATAACATGGGTTACTGCATTGTAACAGTATTGTAACAGCTTCCTAATTGCCTCCTTTGTCCTGACCCAATTTACTCTACCCATTTTTTGTATGTATGTCTCATCACTACTGTTTAAGAATATGCACTATTTAAAGGCAAGCAGGCATGAGCAGTGTGTTTTATCTTCTCCTGGAACAGTTCCTTGCAATATGGTAGGCAATCAAATGTTTCTAAGTGGGCAAAATTAGATTGGAATTTGTTTTTCTCTCTGGACCTGAGAGTTAGGTTTCAAGCCTTGAAGTTCAGAGCTCATATAAATCTTTCTGGTTTTTATAATCAAGTAGGTTAAAGTTGATCTGGCAGACCGAAAAACAGTACTTCCTAAGTTCATATTCAAATATTTCTTTATTCTCCTTCGCTACTCAGAATTTCACTTTATCTGAGAAAGGCATTTTATGAAGAAAATAAGTATACTGTGCATGAAATGCCACTTCTCTTTCCTAAAACATGCTCTCAGGGAGCATTCTCTCCAATTCTTTCTCCTTGTCTTGGGAGTCAGACTTGAACTCTGGGCTATATCTTATTACTAACATCCTATGATTACCTGGGTGAATTGTTACAAATCATATAAGCTTTCTATGCTTATAGAAATAATCAGGCCTGACCTCCCTACCCTCATGGAGATGAAAGAAATGTGATTCAACATCTGACATGACTTAAGAGTCTTAGAAGAAAAGTTCCTTATAAATTCAGAGCAGTGTGATAAAGTTGCCTCTTGGGAAGAAAAAGAAATGAAAATAAGTTCTAACTGGCTCATTCCTGTATAATAATGGTCTTGTGTTGTTAGCTTGTTCAGAAACCTACAGATATGGTGTACGAAGTAGCCTTAATGCAAAAGACGTGTTGAATGAATAGATAAGAATGCCTATATTCTTTCCTATTTATATTACAAACACACTTGGTAAATTCTGTTCTTCCTCTCTCCACTACCCAGCCACCAGCTCTAGCACTTCCCTTTGAGTTACCATAACAATTCCAATTCACTTCTGTATGGTATTTAGCATATAAATCATGTTGCTTCTATAAATCTCTCCTGTTCTCATTTTAAGCACCAATTTACTATCATATTTAATATATACATTATTCATTTCTAGCTGTGTGTTTTAAGCCCCAAGACTTCTTCCTTTTGTTTTTGCCAGATTGTTTCAGCACCAAAGAAACTGAGCATTCAATGCTGATATTGGCAGCAGTGGCTTTTCCTTGCTTCAGACTGATTATAACCAACTCTTCAAGGCCTGTATGACAACGAGGCTGCTGACATAACCATTGATTACTCTTTTTCTCCCATGCCAAAGCAATCTGTTAAATCATTGCAAAATTGATTTTTGCAACTTGAAGCTACAAGGATACAATTGGTTTCTAAGCTTCCACATCAATCGGATATTTTAAAAATTGTTAGTGAATCTGGGTGTAATTCATGGATGTGCCCACCCACATGATGAAATGAAGTATTCTTTCTATTTACATACATTTTTTCATTGACGGTTATGTAATATGTGCAGAATAAAAAATTCAGGGAAGTATATTATACTGTGTAGGCTACTTCATGTAGGTTGCTTGTTGTGAATCAGAGCAGTTACTATAGCAAATTTCTAAACAATACTCGACTGTTGAAGAGAATATGTTCTTTTGGTCATTTCAAACTGATAAAATCCCAGAGGCATTTTTTGACTGGTTTCTGATTTGGCAAGTTAAATTTTGCTGAAGGTCTACTGCTTTCAGTAGTTCCAGTTGAGTAAGATATTATTCTCTGGAGTTGTTAGGGCCTCCACAGTTATCGCTATTCCACACTTCCTACTGAAGCTTATAATATGTTGTCAGACCTTTAACTCTCATATGCACTCCACTGCAGAATTAGCTTTGTTATAAAGATGTATGAATAAATTTCTACAAGTGCCATGTTATATAAATGTCTAATAACTATCTTGTACATCTGAAACCAACAGACTACTGTATTTCAACTTTGATTGAAAAATATTTCAAAAAGAGTTTTTAGGCTTTGGACAGTACAAATAACTTCATGATATTGAGGAGGATGGAGTTTGGGGTTTTTTTAAGTATATTATCATAGTGTCATCATGCATGTTGGAAATAGGAATTTATTGCTTTGTGGAGATTTTCCACATGTGCATACATGAAGAATTGGAAAGATTCATATGATGGAAAAAAATTTGGACATCTAGACAGTGAGGTTAATTTACTTCAAAATGTGGATCCCAAAACCTTATGAGAGCAGACTTAACTTGTATGGCCAATTTTGGAAAACATGGAACTGAAAGTACTAATGAAAGACAAGTACACAAGTTGGTACTGATTGATTTTCCATCCTTCTTGTTTCCTAGTGATTTCTACATCAGCTTTTTTTCTTAATTAATTTATTTTAATGGTTTTATTGTTATATAACTGATATACATAACAGAGACCCTTGTATAAGGGCCTAATACTTCATGATATTTTAAGATCAACTATGCTCATTGCCATTATTTTCACAAGGTGAGGGAGTGTCTTAGTTTTATTCAGAGACAAGCATGGAAACACAGATTGAGAGGGGCTTGGAACCTAATGGTCAGAGTCTATGTTCTGGCTCTGTTGCTGTGACCTTGGATAAGCTCCTTAGTCTATGGGAAACCAATCTCAAATCAGTGGTTATGATGACTTACAGAGATATAATGTTTGTGAAAGGCTTTGTAAACTGTGGAAGTGTTATATAAAGTTTAAATAGTAAGCATAATAGCAACATCTGAATACTTCACTATGTTAGAGGGTTTAACTTAATGGCCAAATTCTTTGTCTGTCTGGACTAGACTTGATTGGTTTGTTGTTATTGTTCTTTCTCAGTGCATCTTGTGATGATAAGAACCAGCCATAGAATTATTTTACCAGCTTTGTTTGAGAGCTAATTGCTGGTGAACCAAAACTGCTGAGGTATTGCCTCTTTTTTAAATCAACCTTATATTTTTCCATGTCAAGCTCTCTTAATTTACTGGTGAATTTTGGGACCATTACTTATTTTGCCCAAATATAATTTAAGAATCGACACATATATATCTAAGTTAAATGTGTGCCTCAATCACTCTACTTTTGTAAACAAAATGTCATTTTTTAGTTTTTCTAAAGGATGTATACTATTTTATTTTGCATCAATTTACAAAGAATTATATCTGAGTGTTATTTTTAATGAATATCACTATCCCAACAAATCAACAAACCTTTCAGCGCCACTAACCAAGCTATGTGTTTTTAGCCTTAAGATAATTTAATGTAGTTTTAAATTTTAAACTTTGGCTAAACCAACATAACTCAGGACAGTGAAACTGAGTTATTACATCAGACTTTACTATTAGATAGCATAATCAAGGAATACCATCTCCCAATCATCATATTAGTGATGTAGAGCCAGTCATTTTACCAACACTCTTTTTCAACATTTTTATTGTATTTTATGGTAATTTTTATTGCACTTTTCCATTTACCTTTTAGTCACCTTATACTTCCCTCCCCCAGCAATCACCACACTGTTGTTCATGCCCATGAGTCCTTTTTCATTTTTGCTCAATCCCTGAAACCACTAACCATGCACCCCCCTGCCTCCAGCCTTAGCTGTCATCCTGCTCTCCATCTATGACTCTGTCTCTAATTTCCTTGTTAGTTCACTTTGTTCATTAGATTCCACATATGAGTGAAGTCATATGGTACTTATCTTTTTCTGACTGGCTTATTTCACTTAGCAAAATATTCTCCAGGTCCTTCCATACCGTCTCAAAGGGTAAAATTTTCTCCTATTTTTATGACCAAGTAGTATTCCATTTTGTAAATGTCCCACAGTGGTTTTGTCCATTCATCTATTGATGGACACTTGAAGTTCTTCCATATCTTGGTGATTGTAAATAATGCAGCAATGAACATAGGGGTGCGTATGTTCTTTTGATTTAGTGTTTTCAGTTCCTTCAGATATATTCCCAGAAGTGGGATTGCTGGGTCAAAAGGCAGGTCCATTTTTAATTTTCTGAGGCATTTCCATATTGCATTCCACAGTGTCTGCACTACTCTGCATTCCCACCAACAGTGCAAAAGGGTTCCCCTTTCTCCACATCCTCACCAGTACTTGTTGTTTGTTGCTTATTGATGATGGCCATTCTGACAGGTATGAGATAACATCTCATTGTGGTTTTAATTTGCATTTCTCTGATGATTAGTGATGTTGAGCATCTTTTCATATGTCTATTGGCCATCTGTATGTCCTCTTTGGAGAAGTGTCTATTCAGACCCTATGCTCAATTTTTAATTGGCTTGTTTATTTTTTATTGTTGTTTAAGTACAGTGATCCCTCACTAATCTCATGAGTTACGTTCCAGAGACCCCCGAGATAGATGAAAATCCTCAAAGAAGTGGCATTATATTTTATTATTTATATATGTTTTAAGGCATTATAAACCCTTCCCACACTCCTATAAATCTTTCCCACTCTGTTATTAATCTTTCCAACCCTCTTATAAACACTTCATATGCTCTTAAACACTTTCTACACTCTTAAACCTATGTAATTTTAACAACATATAAAATTCTATATGGGTGTTCACCAGTGAAGTATACAGTCGTCCCTCGCTATATAGTGGTTCACTTATTGCGGCTTCACTGTATCACGGAAGCCACAAATAAGTGAACCACAATATAGCAAGGGACGACTGTACAGTTATCTTCATTTCCCTCCACTCCCCCCCAGCCATCCCCACTTCCCACCCTTGACCCTACCCCCTTTGGTTTTGTCCATGGGTCCTTTATACATGTTCCTGAAAACCCTTTCCACTTTCCCCCCATTATCCCTCTCCTCCCTCCCCTCTGGTTACTGTCAATTTGTTCTTAATTTCAATGTCTCTGGTTATATCTTGCTTACTTGTTTGTTTTGTTGATTAGGTTCCACTTATAGATGAGATCATATGGAATTTGTCTTTCACCACTTGGCTTATTTCACTTAGCATAATGGGTTGTTTGTTTTTTGGTGTTCAGTTTTAAAAGTTCTTTATAAATTTTGGATGTTAACTCCTTATCAGATGTATTGGTGAATATGTTCTCCCATTCTGTGGGTTGTCTTTTTATTTTACTGATGTTTTCCTTTGCTGTGCAAAAGCTTTTTAGTTTGATATAGACCCATTTGTTTATTTTTTGTTTTGTTTCCCTTGGCTGGGGAGATATATCCAATAAAATATTGCTATGAACTATGCCTGAGATTTTGCTGCCTGTGTTTTCTTCTATGATTTTTATGGTTACAGGTCTAACATTTAAGTCTTTAATCCATTTTGAATTTATTATTGTATATGGTGTAAGAAGGTGGTCTAGTTTCATTTTTCTGCATGTATCTGTCCAATTTTCTCAACACTATTTATTGAATAAACTATCTTTAGCCCATTGTGTGTGCTTGCTTCCTCTGTCAAATATTAATTGACTATGAAGGTGTGGGTTTATTTCTGGCTTGGTATTCTGTTCCATTGATCTACATGTCTGTTTTTGTACCAGTACCATGTTGTTTTGAACACTATGGCCTGGTAGTATAGTTTGATATTAGGTAGCACAATCTCTCCAACTTTGTTTTTTCTTTCTCAGGATTGCTGTTGCTATGCAGAGTCTTTGGTGGTTCCATATAAATTTTTGAAATATTTGTTCTAGTTCTGTGAAATACATCACTGCAATCTTGATAGAAATTGCCTTGAATCCATAGATTGCTGTGGGGAGCATGAACATTTTAATGATGTTCATTCTTCTATCCATGAACATGGTATGTGCTTCCAATTATTTGTATCTTCTTCAATTTCTTTCTTCTGTGTCTTATAATTTTCCTAATACAGGTCTTTTACATCCTTGCTTAGGTATATTCCTAGATATTTTATTCTTTTTGAAGCAGCTGTGCATGGGTTTCCTTAATTTTCCTTTCTGTTAGTTCATTGTTGGCATATAAAAATGCAAATGATTTCTGAATATTAGTTTTGTATCCTGCTACTTTTCTGAATTCATTTATCAGTTATAGTAGTTTCTTGGTAGAATCGTTGGGGTTCTCTATGTGCAGTATCATCTCCCATTCATCATATTAGTGATGTAGAGCTAGTCATTTCCCTAAATCTCTTTTAAAAATATTTTATTTTATTTTCTTAAAGATGTTATTCATTTATTTTTAGAGAAAGGGTCAGGGAGGGAGAAAGAGAAGGAGAGAAACATCAATGTGTGGTTGCTTCTTGCACATGCCCTACTGGGACCTGACCCAGGCATGTGACCAGGAAAGGGTATGGCAAAGGGTCACAAGCAACCCTTTTGTTCATAGGCTGGCAATCAATCCACTGAGCCACACCAGCCCAGGCTATTGTATTTTTTCTATTACCATTTAGTCCCCTAATGCCCCCCTCCCTCCTGACACTCTTATATAGATTATAATCATACTTGCTCTAAAAGGATTACTTTGTGTGACAGTTTGGGAGCAATTTAAATTTTCAATATTCTCTGTCTCCATGTGAAATGCCTGTGGTTCAATTGCAACTTTTAGTTGAGACATACAATATCATGTCATTAGTAGTCTGAACCTTCTCTTTTGTGTATTTCTGTAACTAGATAGTCAAGTGTCACCAAAGGAAGTTGAGGCTCTTAACAAACCTCTATCATATTTGTAAGTGATTGCTAGTATCCTTAAATCCTAAATTCCAACTTCATCCTCATCGTTTCCATCTCAACAGTCCTTACATTCACACTGCCAAATAGATGTTTGTGTTAATGAACCCTTTCTGTTCTCTCCACCTCAAATCTCTATCTTCTCATTCTCTGTAATTTCAATATTCTCTTCTATCACTGGATAAGTGTCCTTACTTTATTTACAATGCTAACCCCTACACCCATGTCCTTAATTCTACTCATAGTCTTTACAGGAATTTTGCTTCATATGTTATCCAAGTCTGTAGACAGGACCAACTTTTGGCCAAATAAAAAATGTTAAGTAAAGTTGTCTTCCTCCTTTATTTTATTTTCATATCTTCTCTTGCTGCAGTCTTGCATTATGGGTCCTTTCTACCATAAAGTGTTGTTCTCTCAACTAGTGGCTATATTTGTGAATGTAGCTGATATAAAGTGCTATGGTGTTAATAACTGATAATTACAAAAAGATTGACCCTTGGCCTTCTTCAGGAATAATTGCATTTTAATTTGGGGATGAAGGAAGTGCTAAAATGTACCAGCTTGAAACCCTTAAATTAATGAATCACTAAAGATGGAATTTCAACCATTAGTTAAGGAAGTAGTATGGGGCATATGCCTTTCCCAGTGCCTCTTTAATCATACCTTAAATCAAGTACCTGTTTTAGCTGCTTTAAAATTTGCCCTGTTCATCATTCATAATGTCATTCCTGTCACAATTGGAGTGGGTATTTTATAAAATTATTTGTTAAATGTTCATATGGTGGAATTTAAAGCAGGACTATCTAGTGCTGTTTTTACAATATAACCAAGAAATATTTTGAAATATCTCTGGGTATTGGCATAAGCATCTTGTACTAAAAATTATGCAGCAGTCCAGAGACTAGTACTTTTAGATGGCAAATGGGTTTGGATAGCAAACATTTGTTCAGATAATCTAGAGGGTAAAACTTGACTATCTGTTAAATAATTTCCCATTTTGTTTAGAGCACATTGCTTCAGTGCTATGGTATTTTGTTGTTGTCCAAATGGTTGCCTAAAATTGAAAAATGCTATAATTGAGTGCCCATTCTCCTAACGTTCAAATTGGAGCAGTTGTAAATAGGTGACTGGTCTTCCTCTTCTGCCCGGCTCAGATCCTGCTCTTTGAGGTTAGTGCTTCAAAGAATGGCTACACTAGTGCTAGTGTAAAGTCCCAGTTTTCATAACAAATTATTCAAGGTTATTGATTAATACTTCCTGTAGACAGTGCTGTGATATCCATAATATCTACTATCATGAGACACATCTTTGTATTTGTGGGCTTTAGGCTAGGATGTTCTTTCTTCTTTATAAGTATAACCTTTAAATAAATACTTTAACAGGAAAGAAATAGTTTAAAATAAATTCACTGTGCTTTCTTTGGACAACTTTATATATTTGACACATTTGATGATATGTACCTTTTGGAGAAGAGCATTGCTGGAATTTTGTCCAACAGAACTTTAGTAACTTTAAGTTCACAATAACATTAAAATTGTTTTTATGATGTCATTTATAGAGTCTTTCATTCACAGGTACCACTTGCTCTTTCTTTGTCTTCTTTCATCACTTAAAGCAATAGTTTTCTCTTCTGATTTATCAGCTGCAGGGGCTTTTTATGCACTGTTTGGTTAAGTCTGTATTCTTCTGCAACCTCCTGTTTAATGGCATTGATTTTAGCTGTAGTTGGAGTGTTTTATTCCACAATGGCCTTATGTCAATCTGCAATATTTTGTCTTTTTCACAAACTTTCATTTTCTGAATGAGGATTCAAGGGAAAAGTTTGAGAGAAGCCATGGGGAACCGTTGCTGGCCTATCCTTTGTTTTGTTAGTTTCCAGTTGAGTGACTTTATAAGAACAGCATAAATACATTCCCCTTGTCTTCTTAATGTGAGTCCTTGGAAATGTGACTTCATGATTGATTGACTCATATTTCAGCCAATCATCCAGTAATTCCTAAACCCCCAAGGCTTCTGTCTTGGTGGTTCTTGAAATCTTTTGTAGTACCTAATCACTGGGTAGTAACAATGCATTGTACTGTTCACAATTTAAGACTGACTTCAGTGAAAGCAAGACCCTCCTTTTGCTTTGCCTTTTCATTTTTTGGTCACAGTAATCAAGGCATCCACAAATAAGCCTTCAAAATATTAATTTTATTTCTCTGTTTTGTGATTATCAAAGTATCTTGAAAGGCAGCCATTTCTTGATGAAGAGTCATTTTTATTTAACTGAAGTTTTGTGATTGTTGCAGGCATGCCGGGGAATTTCAGTTGTTAAGTTAAAGGATTAATTCTCCTTTAACAAGAATGTTGCAGGCAACCTCCTTCCACTGGGCCTGTCCGTAAGCCTTAGAGAGGAACATGTGGTTGGGAAAGCCCACCTACATGTCAGCCTTTTAACTTTTGATTTACATGGGTTGGAGACCAACCAGGTAAGACTTTAAGATCTACCAGTAGATCACCATCTAGTTGTTGGGGACAGCTGACCTAGGCTGACTGGACAATAAGATGTCATATTTTAGAAAGTTGTTATGATTAGTATTATTAATGACTAAATATCACACTAAGAAATGAAAAGCAGAGGGAAAACCATAGGGAAATAAAAAGGACACACTGACTTAATGTGTGACACTACAGCCACTACTCTTCTCCATAAGACATTGTGATTGATGATGCAAGCAGGATGGTATAATATCTGCCTGTAAATGATGACTGAGATAATATCTCCAGAAACCTTTATGATTCTCTTCCTAACCAAGGGTTCAGCCAAAATTTGTCTTGAAAAAATATTTAAAAGCACTTTCAAAGATTGTCCTTGCTTTCTTTCTAAAAATTACTTCTCATTTCAACCAAACCATATTTCCTAGACTGAGTGTGTCAGCAAAGGAGTTACGAAACTCCCAAGTGGTAAACTATCAAAGCTTAAAATTACAGATAATAAAATGGATTAAAATTATAGGAAGATTTAAAGAATGGAAAAAACTTAATAAGAGAAGAAAAGATTGTTGCAGAAAATGTAAAGATAATAATAATGATTCCAAAAACAAAAAAAAAAAAGAGAATGATGGGCTATAGAGGAAATAGAAGTAGACATTTATTGCCAGGAAATAGAGGGGAGGAAATGAAATAGTGATGTTTTTTCTTATATACCTATCTTCCTCCAATTTTTCCTGGAAGATTGGAGAAGAAAAATGATTATTCAAAATGAGAAAAAATGAAATGAAGCACCTTAAAGCTGTCAGAATTCAAGGATTACAGGCTAGTTTGCGAAGCAACTTTGCAATGATTTGTTTGAATGAGAAGATATTAAAATGGAAAATTGGGGAAGCAGAGGGAGATATGAAAACTAAGGAACAGAGAATGGGATGGGTAGAAAGCAATGGTAGCTGGCATATCATAGGGCAACACTGTGGTAAGAGTAAGCAGGGGAAGATGAATTAACAGCTTCAAAATTGTTGCTAGATAAGATGGATTTTTAAGTCATCTGAAATCTTTGGGTTGACTCAAAACTTAATACTGCTAAAAAGCTGAAAAAATTACCTCTGAAGTTTTGAGCTTTTGTTTTTGGCTCACAAGAGAAATAAGCTCTTAACTAGAATCTTATTTAAAGGCAATCTACCCACCTTTGCAGTACTCATTTAGCAGAGCAGAGCAAGCACTGAATATGAATTAGGTAACTTAGGTAGTCTAATGATTCAACCCACAGTTAATGAAAATGTGTACCTTTTTATGACTGCCTTAAGTGATGAATAATGAACTGCTTTATCTATCTCTCTCTATACCTTCATATCTAGTTACAGTAAACTGCTTTTAGGCACATTCAGAAACAGGTGGTTCTCTTTTGTGGACTGCTTTATCCTTAGGTCTTTTTGTTATTACTACTTCACAAGTATGAGCCGTTTGATTTTTAATACAGCTCTAGAGGGAAGACTCCACTTGTAGTTTGAGAAGACAAAGCTAGGGTGGTGAAATGGAAGTGTGAGGATACAGCTAGGAGCTTACGATTTCCTTTGAAAATTGACACTCCTGTCAATAACATTTATTGAACATATAATCAACTTGAACTTTTAAAAAGTGTAATTAAAGTTTTGTGTGTAATTTTAAAAATGTAGAACACATTCTTTTTTATGCCAATTTATAGACTGTGAAGTGGCAGTCACAGTACAGTTAAGTGATTTTCTTCTGTGATTCTGCTAGTAGAGGAAAGAAATTCGGAGGTAAGTGTTATGAATAAACCAGGTGTCCCTATATTCAATCTAATATTTCCTCTGGTGCCTCCCTGCTTCTAACTTGAGTCTACTCCTTAAATCAGTTCAAGGACTACAGTCATGAAAAAGATAAATAAAATCTAGAAACCAATTAAATATCATATCTATCCCCCAAACAACTGTTTCTTCTAAAACCATAGTAGTCTCGACTTCCAGCCAAGATGGAGGTGTAGGTAGATACACTGTGCCTCCTCGCACAACTAAAAGAGAGATAACAACAAATTTAAAAACAAAAAATAACCAGATCTGCCAGAAAATCGAACTGTATGGAAGTCCAACAACCACGGAGTTAAAAAAGAAGCATTCATTCAGACTGATAGGAGGGGAGGAGACAGGCAGCCAGGGTGGAGAGGATGCATGGCAAGGCCGAGGCTGGTGGACCAGATGGTCCCACATTTGCATGCGGATAAACTGGGAGGAACAACTGGGGAGTGAGACAGACCATGCAACCCAGGGTTCCAGAGCAGGGAAATAAAGCTGCAAAACCTCTGGCTGTAGAAACCTGTGGGTGCTGCAGCAGTGGGAGAAACCCCCAGCCTCACAGGAGAGTTCGTTAGAGAGACCCATGGTGTCCTAGAATGTACACAAACCCACCCACCCAGAATCAGCACCAGAAGGGCCCCATTTGCTTGTGGGTAGTGGGGGAAGTGAATGAAAGCCAGCTGAGAACCAAGCAAATGGCGTTGTTCCCTCTCCAACCCCTCGCCCACATATAGCACCACAACGCAGTGACAAGGGTTACCCCTGCCCCCAGCAACTGCCTAAGGCTCAGACCCTTACAATGTAACAGGTGCTCTGAGACAAAAAATATGGCGCAAATGAAAGGCAAGGACCTACATGCAAGATGACCCTATCCAGCAAAGCTATCATTTAGAATGGAAGGGCAGATAAAGTGCTTTTCAGATAAGGTCAAGTTAAAGAAGTTCATCATCACCAAGCCCTTATTTTATGAAATGTTAAAAGGGACTCGCCTAACAAATAGAAGATGATCAAAAATATGAATAGTAAAGTGACAAGAAACACATAACTATCAACAACTGAACAAAAAAAAGAAGCAAACTAAGCAATTAACTAGAACAGGAACAGAATCACAGAAATGGAGATCACATGGAGGGTTACCAGTGGAGAGGAGGAACGGGGAGAATGGGGAAAAAGGTACAGGGAATAAGCATCATAAATGATAGGTACAAAATATATAGGAGGATGTTAAGAGTAGTATTAGAAATGTAGAAGCCAAAGAACTTATATGTATGACGCATGGACATGAACTAAGGGGGGGAATGCTGTTGGGAGCGGGCTACAGGGTGGAGAAGAATAAAGGGGAGAAAAAATGGGACAACTGTAATAGCATAATCAATAAAATATACTAAAAAAAACAAACAAAAAAATAAAACCATAATAGTCTCTGCCAGTCTGGATACCCAAAACCAACTGAAGGGAAAGTTTGAATCTCATCCACTACCCAAACAGAGAAACTCCTGGAATAAATGTATGCATTGAGCTTATTGGGATAAAAGTTTGAGTCAGGCAATTTGTATATTGTCAAATCAGAGCTTACACTAGACTTTCAATTTCTATTGAAAATCTAAGAGATTCGACCTATCGTGGGAATGTATCTTAAAAGGAGACTGTAATATTTGCCTTCATGGCCATAATCTCCCCCAAGAATGTCGAATGGGTTATTAATTTTAAAGGCTATTTGAATTTAAATCAGTACATGCATCAGTAAGTGATCCCACATAGCCTGAGTTCAGTGGAGAAAAACATTACTCATGTGTACACTAGCATTTTTATTTTTACTGCAGCCATACATCATTCCTTTTTCCAGGTGCGGAGAAAGGCTGTTGCAAAATGCACTCCAGATCTCAGGTAAAAACCCATGGCAGGCTTTTAAGAAGCAACTCAATTAAGAATGAATATCAGCTAAAAGCCAAGGGAAATATGTTTCATCATCTCTGCCTATTAGTTCAACCTCTCCCAAGATAATTGACAGCATTTGCTTCTTCTGTGTGATTGCTTATTGCAACTTTTGATGCAGTGTTTGGTCAGTAATTAGGCAGATTGGCAGGCAGAATTCTAACACCTGTAACTGACTTCTATGACTCAGAACAAACAAGTGGCATTGGTTAGAGCAGCTGCAAGGAATGTTTGTTCATTTAGTATCTGACAATGTGGACTATGAATGAATGTGTAGGTGTGAATGACGGAGAAAAGAGACTTAGAGACAGAAAGGGGAGATGGAGAGTTAATAGTGATTCATGGCAAGTATAAAGACAAAGGTAATTTTAAAAGCAATGGGTGATAGTCTATAAAATAAGCCCATAAAGCTCATCACTAAGGAGAAATTGTTGTGTTTAACATTATCAAATACTTTTCCTTCAAAATCCTGTTTGGATGATCTGTATGATTTTTCATTAGAACTTCTATGATAGGTGTTATGTAAACCAGAGCTTAAACTAGAAAAATCTGTCATAATAAAAAATAAAAGTAAATAGAACCTTTTTCCTCTACCATTTGAGTTATTAACATCGGGGAGAAAATGGATTTTCTTCACTTGAAATGAACCAAAAAGGCTTTCAGCATGGTATTTACGAGAAATAATTAAACATACTTGAACTTTAGTATTTTGAAATGAGCATATGAGCAATTCTGAAATGGGTTTGGATTTATCCATGGTATTAACATTTTAAAATGCCATCCCCAGCATGTATATAAGTAACTCACTGAGTGTGGTCTAATGATTTTATTAGTGTAGCACAGAATGGATTTCTGCTAGGGCTACTTGGATACTAAATATCCCCCATTGGCTTTCCCTTGCAAAGCACAGCACTAATTGGGTATTGCCAGGAGTGTGGGATGGAAAAGGGCACTAAAACTCAGAGTGTCCATTTACCCCTAAGTGCTAACCAATGTGATCCTTTTACTGGTTTGTTTATTCTTTCAATTTATGCAAAGAGCCTGTTACAGAGGCCTTTTGAGTATATATACATAATTAAGAAAACAGGCCACTTTGTCCAGGCACTTAAGCACTTTCCAAATTGGGAGCACAAATTATGGAGGGGAAGACAGGGAAAAGATGGCCGCAGGCAATGTTTGATAAACTCTAGAGGTCTTTTATTTTCATTGACTGAATCTGATAGGGGATGGGGCTTGATAGGTAAGAATAAAAAGGAGAGAAAAAGGAAACTGTGGCTGTTATCATCTGCAACAGAAGCTCAAGGGATTCTGGTTAGCATCTATAGGATGATTTAAAGAGTACTAGAGAAGGCCACAAATCTCTCTCTCAAAAGTCTTCCATACTACCTTCCATACTACCACAAAGTGTGAAAGTATCACACTTTGGGGTTAAGGAGACGTGGAAGTCTCTTATCACAGTCCTAATTTGCTACTTTAAAGCAAAAACTCATTAGGCTTTTATCATCTATCAATATCCTAACATGGGTTATTTTCTCAGATCAGTTTCAGGTGCCTACTAAATCCTTGAGGATAAAACACAATATAGGCAAGAGTTGCTAGTGAAAAACAGGCAAAAGACCTAGAGCATAGATGGAAACACTATTGAAACACACTTGAATAGGGAATATGGGCATTTGAGGAGATAATAGACAGTGGAGGACTGGGCATCCTATGAGCAGAGATTGGAAGAGAAGAGATAGAGAAAGGAAATACAAGTGCAAAGGCAGAAAAAGCTCCTTTCCCTGCCCTCTGTCTATGGCATCTTTTTTTTTCTTTTTTTTTTAGACTTTAGCAGAAGATGGCCATGGTATTGAAAGGAGACGTTTAATAACCAAAGACCACTTCCTCTACCTTTTTGGTCCTTTTCTTTTCAGGTTCACAGAAGAAAAACAAATAAGCCAACCTGGCTCACAGGAGGCTAGGGCATTGTCCTTTCCTATGGACACTGAGTATAGACCTGAGGAGAAAAGTTTTCAAATGAGTGGAATATAATAGCAATTGATTGGAAACAATTTTGTCAAAAAGTTTGGGTTGTTTAACAGTCTTCTTTGTGAAAAGCCACATATAAGGAAGTTTGTGGAGTGATGAAAAACTCTTTTGTCTCTATTGTGTAGGTGGTTATGAAAGTTAAGGGTGAAAAATAGCAGCTTCAACCCAGTAAAATGAGTCAGTAGGAAATCAATGAGCTTGCAGAAATCCCTTTACATGGAATATGGCTGTGAAGAAGATTAGCACTGATAAAGAGCTATAAATTGTACAGACAGTACATTAGTGTTTTTTAACCCTTGAACACCCTAATTTTCAGGAATGAGTTAATAAGTAAAAAATACATTGCCTTCATGTGGTCTTGAATAGAGGATTGGAAAAGACAAAAGCATTCCTGGTGTTTTGTTAAAATGCAGCTCTTTGTCCCCTATTAAAATGGCTCTTTTCCAAAAAGAAAGTAGCTTATTTTCTTTTTCTTTTTGGAAATAGCATGTTGTTTGCTTTGAGACTTGGAAAAACTGGAGGGACTTTAATGAAAATGAACCCAAATAATCAACAAGATGGAAATTAGGCTCTAACACAATTAAGGTTATTCTGTTTGAAGAAGAGAGGATAAGGGATGATGTAATAGCTGTCTGCAACAAACTGAAAAGGGTTTACTGTATTTTGCCATATATAATGTGCACCCACGCTTTTGTGCACATTATACGTGGGATGCTCATGTTATGTACTCATTAAACCTATGTACAATATGCATCCATATTTTTCCCTCCAAAATTTGGGCAAAAAATTGTGCATTATACAGGGCAAAATCCAGTATTTAGAGAAAAGGGAGATATTGATCACTTGGCTCCTATGAACATAAAATAGTTTTCAGACAGAAAAATATTAACTTAATTTTAAAGCATGACAGATCTTCATTTTCAAAAAATGAGTTTTTGAGCATTGGTTTTAAAAAAAACCCATGGGAATGAAACTATGTGAGAAAGGTTGGAAAATCTCTAAGAGCCCTTGAAGAATAATCACAGCCATACAGGAACTTGCTGTATAACATTCTTCATAACTTTTTATTATAAAGATATTTTAAAATAATCAAAAAAGAACAAAGCTGCCATTGTAGGACATTATTTGCTTTGTAAAATTTATCTGTTTTCTAATAACCATCTAATTAACAGTGTATTTTTAAATAATGAGATAAAAATTATTAAAAGTGTTGATGTTGAGAAATGAAGGAATTACCTCAATTTTCTATAGGTTAAACATTTCTATATTTTCCTGCCAAAATCTGTTTTACATATTTCTTTATTTTTTCTTCCTGTCTGCCTTTTTCATTTTGCTAAGATTTTACAAATGTATTCAATGAGCATTTTTAAGTATCGATATACTGTATTAACTACATAGATAGTAATATGACTAAGGCACAGCATTTACCTTTGCATTACTTACAATCTTATGGCAGACCCAGATAAATGAATGAAACAATGGGGCAGTTATTATAGCAAAGTTATGAATAGGCTGTTATGGAAGCTCAGAGGAATGAAGTCTTGGAGGGGTGCTTAACATCAAATCTGCAATAGTCAATCTGGGTGGGGTAAGTAGGAAATGTCCTAGGTAAAACGAAAGCATTGACAGCATTTTAAGCACAGGAAACACTATTTGCAAAAGCATAGAGTTGTGAAATCACTGACCATGACTAAGAAATGGTGAGAAGTTCAGTAAAAAAGGAAGAGTCAAGGTTGACAACTGGGTTTCTGGTTTAGGACAACAAGATAGTTGGTGAATGTGTTTACTGAGAATATAAACAAAGGGGGAAGAGCAGTTCTAGTATTTTGGGTTTGGGGATGGAGGTTGATAAATTCAGTTTTGGATATGTTGAATTAGAGTAGCCTGAAGGAAGTTCAAGTGAATATATCTAATAATTTAGAAGGGAGATCTGGATTGTAGAAGAAATTTGTGACATATTAGCATATAGGAAGAAGTTTGCATTGACAAGAAAGTGTAAAATGAGAAAAGTCGATGGCTGAGGGTAGAATGCTGAGAAACAGCAATATTTTAGAAACTTTAGATGGAAGTAGAGTTCCCCCCAAAAAAGACAATGAAGCAGAAGCCTCACGGATAGGAGGAAAAGCAGGACAGTGTCTTAGAAACCAAATGGATAAGAGTTATATGGATAACAGGGAGAAATCAATGTAACCATTGGATTTAGCTATATATTGGTCTTTGGGGACTGTAGCAATCCACGTGGATCAGTGGAGTGGAAACAAGAGTATTCCAAGTTGAAGGACATTTTGGACAAAGATGTGGACATTGAACCAGTGAATGCAGACAACTCTTTTAAGAAACTTGGTTATTATGTAGAAGCAGGTAATACTGCAATAACTAGAGGGGGCATCTGATTAAAAATCATATTTGTTTGTGTTTAAAGAGACTTAAGCATCTTTTAAGGATGCTGGAAAAAACTAGTAGGGAGACTTCCGGCAAAGATGGAGGCGTAGGTGGATGCACTGTGCCCCCATGCACAACCAAGATAAGGACAACAGCAATATGGAAGCAAAATAACCAGAACTGATAGAAAATTGGGGTGCTTGGAAGTCTGACAACCAGGGAGTTAAAGGTGGACACAGACCGGGTCATCCAGACCGGTAGGAGGGTCGGAGTCGGGCCAGGTGAGGGACGCGGAGCGGAGACCTGAGCAACTGGGACAGAGTGCAAGTCTGCAGCAGGCAGACCCTGGGCACACAAGTGGCGGTGGCTGACGGGCCAGGCTGGGGGTTGGCGACGGGCAGGCCCAGCAAGGCGGCCATTGTGAAGCAAGGCACTGCGCGCAGCTCAGGGGCCCAGCACTGGGAAGTGGAGCTTTGGGGCACGGACGGAAAAGGAAGGTCCCGCGGGGGGCACAGGCCCACCCACACCAGAATTGGTGCCAGAGGGGCCCCATTGGCTTGTGGAAGACGGCAGAAGTGTCCGAGGTCTTACAGAAAGCAGAGCAAGTGCCATTGTCCCTTCTCGGATCCCGCCCCCACATTCAGCATCACTACCCTGCGACTGGGGTGCTCCCTCCTGGTGAAAACCTTAGGCCCCGCCCCTCACTACAGGAGTCGGACAAGGTCAAAAAAAAAAAAAAAAAAACCCAGCAAAAAGATGGCTCAAACAGTTGAAGATTTGAAAGTCCCAGGTCCCATCCTTTTAAGCGACCAAGAGATAGCCAACTTATCAGATGCACAGTTCAAAGCACTGGTGATCAGGATACTCACAGAATTGGTTGATTTTGGTCACAAATGAGATGAAAAACTGCAGGCTACAATAAGTTTAATGAAGAAAAATGCACAGGGAACCAATAGTGATGGAATGAAAGATGGGTCTCACATCATTGGAGTGGACCAGAAAGAAAGAAGAAATTTACAACCAGAAAAGAATGTACAAATAAGAATTCAAAAAAATGAGGAGAGGC
>CM052552.1:32956404-32966872 GCA_028533065.1 Trachops cirrhosus | reverse complement strand
CGAAATAAGCCAGGCAATGAAAGACAAATACCAAATGATCTCACCTTTAACAGGAACCTAAACAACAAAACAAAGAAACAAGTAAATTATAACAAAGGGCACTCAAATGGAGGACGGGATGTCAGTGGCCAGAGGGGAGAGGGGAGGGAATTTCAGGGGAGAAGGGAAGGGTTTGCAGGAACAAATATGGAGGACACATGGACAAAACTACGGGGCTTGGAGATGGAAGGGAGGTTGGGAGGGATGGGTGAGTGGGCTGGAATGGGAGTAAAAGATTGAAACTGTACTGAATAATCTAAAAGAAAAAAAAAAGAAAAAAAAAAGAAAATATTTACATCTATGTTCTTGAAGTATATTGGTCTGTATTTTTCTTTTCTTGTAATCTCAGTCTTTTCTAGTATTAGATTAATATTGGAATGACAAACAACTTGGAAACTGTTTTCTCCTTTTATATTTTCTAGGAGAGCTTGTGTTTAATTGATATTATTTCTTAATTAAATATTTGTTAAAATTGAACCATCAAGGTATCTGGGCCTAAATTTTCAAAACTATGAAGTACAATTTCTGGATCATATGTTAAGTTTTGTTTTCCAAATGTGATGTACCATTTTGCATTCCCACCACCAATGGATAAAAGTACCTGTTGCCCTATATCCTTGCTAGCATTTGGTGTTGTCAGTGTTGAATATCTTTACATATATGCTTGTTCACACATATCTCCTGCTTGGTGAAGTGTTTGTTTCAGTATTTTTCCTAGTTTTAAGTTGCATTCTTTGTGGTTTTTCCCTCTTGTTTGCAGAATTCTTTATACATTTTGGAAACAAGGCCTTGTCAGGCATGTGATTTGTACATATTTTTCTGAGTTTGCAATTTATTTTTCATACTCTTAATACTTTTTACATAATAAAATATATTTAATTAAATTTATTGGGGTGACATTGGTTAATAGGATTGTATATGCTTCAAGTGTAGAATTCTATATCATCTCTATATTATATTATGTGCCTACCACCCAAAGTCAAATCTTCTTCCATCACCAGATATTTGAGCCCATTTACCCTTTACTACTAACTCACCCACCTTCCCTCTGGTAACTACTGTACTGTTGTCTGTGTCTATAAGTTTTTGTTTGTTTGAAGTTTTTTGTTTGCTTATTTGTTGCTTTGAGTTTTATATCCCACATATGAGTAAAATCATATGGTTCTTAATGTTTTCTGTCTGACTTATTTCATGTAGCATGATATTCTAAAGATCTATCCATGTAGTCACAAATGGCAGTATTTTGACTATTTTGACTATGACTGAGTAGTATTCCACTGTATATATGTACCCCATCTTCTTTATCCACTCTTCTATGATAGGACACTTGGGTTGTTTCCATGTCTTGGCCACTGTGAGTAATGAAGCAATGAATATAGGTATCCATATATCTTTGTGAATAAGTGTTTTCAAAATTCTCAGGTTGATACTCAGAAGAGAGGTTGCTGGGTCATATGATAACTGTATTGTTAACTTTTAGAGGAACCTCCATACTCTTTTCTATAGTGGGTGTACCAGTTTTTATTCCCACCAGCAGTGAATGAGGGTTTGTTTTTCTCCACAACCTCTCCAATACTTGCTATTACTTGTCTTCTTGATTATAGCCATTCTAACAGGTATGAGGTGGTATCTCATTGTAGTTTTGATTTGCATTTCCCTAATAGTTAGTGATGTTGAGCACCTTTTCATATATCTGTTGGCCATTTGTATGTCTTCTTGGGAGAGCTGTCTGTTTAATTGAATTATTCACTTGTTTGTTTGGTGTTGAGTTGTATGAATTCTTTATATATTTTGGATATTAACCCCTTGTAGGAGCAGTTGTTGGCAAATGTCTTCTCCCATTTGGTTGGTTGCCTTTTGTTTTGTTGGTGATTTCTTTGGCTGTGCAGAAGCTTTGTAGTTTGACATAACCCCATTTATTTATGTTTGCCTTCACTTCCCTTGCCTTTGGGTCAAATTTATAAAATCCTCCCTAAAACTAAAGTCCAAAAATTTAGTGCATATGTTTCATTCTATGTAATTTGTTGTCTTAGTCTTATATTTAGGTGTTTGATCCATTTTCAGTTAATTTTTGTATAGGGGGACAAACAGTAGTCTAGTTTCATTGTTTTGCCTATGGCTCAGAATAAAATATTTTAATTTATTGATTTGTTCTTCCATGGATCATGGATTTGGTGTGATATTTCAGAGCTCTTCACTTAAGACTTGTGACCCTAAGTCACAGAGATTTTCCCTATGTTTTCTTCCAAAAGGTTTAGTTTTTCATTTTACAGTATGACACATATTTGACTAATTTGTTGTTGCTTTTTATTTTGTGCATGCTAGCATGGTTGGTGGAACCAGGTGGTTTCTCTATTCTCTATTGTTCTAGTTTAACCTCGATTTTAGGCTTCATGTCCCTGATTTTCAGAGTAGAGGGTTTTGGTTTTGTTTTTGGTTTTTTTTTTTTTTTTTTTTTTTTTTTAGTGATGCCACCTGTCTTCCATAGGGCAGCCAAATTTCACCTTGTATATTTGGTGTGTCTTTGATGAAAGGAGTTTTCTGTCCCTTCTGAGTGGTAGCAAACCTCTAATTATCTGGGTCTAGGACAGCTTCCTGCCCCTCTGCTAAGGAATAAAAGGATTCTCCTTCTCCTTCCTCCTCCTCCTCCCCCTCCTCCCCCTGATCACACAGTAGCATTTGTGTAGAATGTTTGCCTTTGCTGCAACAGTGCCTATATCACTCTTGCGTTCCTGCAATGTTCAGGAAGGCTTTATCTGGTGTTCTTCCCTGCCACTCATCTCTTTCAGGATCACTAGATGTTAAGTTAAGCCTGTGGAGGACAGCCTGAGAGTGGATGTCAACTTCCCTTGTCTCTACAGCTCCAAGGAGTTCTATAATCTCATGCTTCTAGACATATGGTCTGTAGCAATTCATTACAATTTTTAATTCAATTCTCCTTAGTATTTTATAGTACCCTATGTCTCTTACCCCTGTGTTCTGTTATAGGTGAACCAGTGCTTGCTTTCCTTTTCTCCTTAGATTTTAGGCTACTCTGTTGTCCTGAGACCTCGACTGTCTGATGGGTATGACCAATGTTATGATTTTGATTTGCATCTCTCTGATGACTAGTGATGTTGAGCATCTTTTCATATGTCTATGGGCCATCTGTATATCCTCCTTGGAGAAGTGTCTATTCAGGTCCTTTGCCCATTTTTAAAAGTGGATTGTTTGTCTTCCTGGTGTTGAGTTGTACGAGTTGTTTATGTATTTTGGAGATCAGACCCTTGTCTGAGGTATCATTGGTGAATACATTTTCACATATAGTTGGTTCCCTTTTCATTTTGATGATGTTTTCTTCAGCTTTGCAGAAGCATTTTAATTTTATATAGTCCCATTTGTTTATTTTTTCCTTTATTTCCCTTGCCCTAGAAGATATATCAACAAAAATATTGCTACATGGGATATCTGAAATTTTCCTGCCTATGTTTCCCTCTAGGACTTCTATTGTATCACAACTTATATTTAAGTCTTTTATCTATTTTAAGTTTATTCTGGTGTATGATGTAAGTTGGTGGTCTAGTTTCATCTTTTGCATGTACCAGTCCAGTTCTCCCAGCACCATTTATTGAACAGACTATTTTTACCCCCTTATATGCAAATTAAAACTACAATGAGATATCACCTCATGCTGGTCAGAATGGCTATCATAAACAAATCAATCAACAACAAGTGCTCATAAGGAGGCAGAGAAAAGGGAACCCTAGTGCGCTTTTGGTTAGAATGAAGACTGGTACAGCCAGTGTGGAAAATAGTATGGAATTTCCTCAGAAAACTAAAGAGGGAACTGTCTTTTGACCCAGCAATTCCACTATTGGGAATATACCCTAAGCATCCTCAACCACTATTTAAAAAGAATTTATGCACCCCTATGTTCACAGAAGCACCATTTACAATAGCCAAGTGATGGAAGCAGCCCTAGTGCCCATCAGTAAATGAGTGGATCAAAAAACTGTGGTACATTCACACAACAGAATACTATGCAGCAGAAAGAAAGGAACTCCTACCCTTTGCAACAGCATGGGTGGACCTGGAGAATATTATGCTAAGTGAAATAAGCCAGTCAGTGAAAGAAAAATGCCATATGATCTAACCTATAAGAGGAATCTAATGAACAAGTTCAACTAACAAACAAAATAGAACCACAGGTATGGAAACATAGAACGGACTGAAAGTGACAACAGAGGATGGGGGAGGAGGGTAAAGGAGGAAAGAAGGAGAAGGGACTAGTCAAGGAACATGTGTGAATGACCCATGGACATGGACAACAGTGTGGGAATTGACTGTGGGAGTGGGGGGTGAAATGGTTGGAGGAAGGTAAAGGGGGGAAATTGGGACAACTGTTACAGAATAACAATAAAAAAATTATAAAAATATAGCCCTGGCTGGTGTAGCTCAGTGGATTGAGTGCAGGCCTGTGAACCAAAGGGTCACTGGTTCAATTCCCAGTTAGGGCATATGCCTGGGTTGTGCTCCAGGACCCCAGTAGGAGACACGTGAGAAGCAACCACATATTGATGTCTCACAACCTCTCTTTCTCCCTTCCCCACTCTCTAAAAATAAATAAATAAAATCTTTAAGAAATGATAAAAAATAAAAAAAAGTTATGATTTTGTTGCTTTTTGCCTTTTTTGTTGTTGTTAGGCTAGAGGTGATGCACTTTCCATCTTTTTTTACATCCTAGGCTGAAATGTAATTCAAGTCGCTATCATCTTTTAAAAAATCAATTTGTTTAAAGAATGTTGATGAAGAAGACATATATGAGTGTCCTTTGGTGTCATTCTTCCTTGTGTAGGCCTCATTATCTATTCTAGTTCTAGGGTGCTTGCAGCCTTAATATTTTATTATTCAGAAGAAGAAGAAGGCTGCCAAATCTCTTAAGACTTAAGGTATATTATTTATGTTTTTAATGAATTTTATTCTCATTTCAATGTCATATGATAAACAAGAAAATGTTTCTATGGTATGATATTAGATTCAGTTTGAATAGCTTTTCATTTCAGTAAGACTGTAACTTAATTATTTTATTCAAATGGATTAAAATTCAGAAGACAAGAAATGCCATTATTGGACCTCCAATTAATGGTAAATTTTACTAAAGCTAGAAATTAGATGTAATCCAGCAATCCCTCTTCAGGGTATATACATAAAAGAAATGAACTCAGTACCTCAAAGACATACCTGCATTCTCAAGTTCATTGTAAATTGTTCGAAATAGCTAAGATATTGAAACAAACTAAGTATTTGTGGATGGATGAATGGTTAAAGAAAGTGTCATATTTGGAATATTATTCAATCACAAAAAGAAGGAAATCCTACCATTTGTAACAACATGGATAAACCTGGATGACATTATGCTATGTGTAGTCATGCAGACACAGAAAAGAAAATACTGCATGATGTCCCTTATATGTAGAACCTAAAAAAATTGAATACATAGAAAAAAGAATAGAATGGTGGTTACAGGGGCTGGGGGGGTAAAGGAAATGGGGAGCTCAAAGGATACAGAGTTGCAATTATGTAAGATAAATAATTCTAGATATCATCTACAGCATGATGGCTACAGTTAAAAATACTGTACTGAATACTGAAAATTTGCTGAGAGAATAAATTTTAGGTGCTATTATCACATAAAAAGTGATAACTGTAAGAAAATATGTAAATTAGCTTGACTGTAGTAATACTTTCAACATATATATGTATATCAAATTATATTGTACACCTTAAGCATATGTAATTTTATGGAACATAGGTTTTAATCTTGCTTCAAATAAATGTTCATTTAAGTATAGTAGATCATACTCCAAGACATAAAAAACAAAGAAGTTAGATAGAAGCTATGCTGCCTTTAAGAACTTTTCATGCTTATGTAGGATGTACTTTCTAGGAATTTTTAAAGCAGTTACAAGATTATTTTGCATAATATTTATTTTAAAAACAGCTTGAAACTAGACAATAAGTCAATTTAATAGATAATTTAGGAGCTAAATGAACTCTTATTCACTAAATGCAGGAAAAATAATAAAAAATGGTTATCAGTTTTAGGATGGAAACTGATTCTTGGTTTTTAAAAGTGTTGTTTTGTTTAAATATATCAGGATCCTGACATAGGCCTACTTGAGATTATGGATGTCTCTGTTGCTCTAAATTAGATCAAAATATGTATCCCTTTCATCTGACAGGGTGTTCAAATGCTACTTGGAATATTAAAATAATTCTCCATCCCCTAGTTCCCAAGGACACAAGCTTACATAAATGTGTGGGCTCCTTTAGCATTCAGAATTCTAACCAGAAATAGGGCTCTACATAGGAAAAAAAAAAGGCTTAGTTTGGTAAGGCCTGGCTTTGATTGAAAGCGACTTCTCTTCCACGGAGCTATCCAGGGTACTACAACACACCTACTTGAAGTTGTCCTGATACACTGGACAAGAGCCCTATGCCCATATCCATATCAATGTCTACCTATTTTCCTAATTTTAATTTGCTTATCTTAGATTTGTTGTTGGCTTCAACTAACCTAGAAGTTGAACACCTGCCCCTATCTGTCCCTATTTGTGCCCAGTCTGAATGAAACATATATATGGACAGAGTCTGTCCAGAAGATATCCAGCCATATAATATGAAAAATAGACATTTATTGAAGAAGATACAAGATACAAGAAACATTGTACATAGGACAATGACACCTCAATCCCCTTCAAAGTGGGCACCTTGGGACCTCACACACTTCTCCAAATTACCATCAGCTGCCCCATTGTATTTTCCTGAATCTCATCAATGGTCTGAAATTTCTTCCCTTTCAAAGGTGATTTTAATTTTGGGAAAAGGCAGACATGGCAGGGTACCAAATCTGGGCTGTGGGGAACTGAGTCCCCTCGGTGATTTGATGTTTCACCAAAAAGCTCTACATAAGATGTGATGCATGAGTGGGCATGTTGTTGGGATGAAGTTGCCAATCACCATTTTCCCATAGCTGCCTTCTGAATCATCTGAATAGTTTCCGTGGAGGGATGTTCAAGCTTAATGCAAGATCTGATGTAGATTCATTGTTCTATGTGCTCAGATGCTTTCAATGTGATGGTGCACAGTGCACATGCTCACTCAATGGCACCTACCACCCCCACTGACTAGTACAGTGAAGCTGTCATTGTTCACACATGTGCATTCCTGTCCACTGTCCTTGGCTGCCAGGTTACATCAATGTTGCACAAACCATTCTGATTATATTAACAATGGCTGGACTTTTCTGGATAGTGTGCGTGTGTGTGTGTGTGTGTATTTTTCTTTTGTAGCCACCAAATTTTCCCATCTTCCTTGTTAAATTTCTAAACAGGGCATGAGGGAAAATGCATTTTTATTACATTCAACTATACACACTAATAAGTAGTTATTAGCATGCTGTTTTTATATAAGGAGGCCTTAAAGTGCCTCAATAGGGTTTGTACCTTATATAAGATTTCTTTTATAAATTCTTTTGTAGTTTAAATTTTCATTTATTTTCCAAGTCCCAATGCATTGTTGATACAAATTCAAGATATATAAAATTTCAATGAATCATCTAGGCTTTTTGAACAAAATTACTTTAAAAAGTATCTGTCTCTTACTTTAGCTAATTATAACTTAGAGCAGTGTTTCTAAAAGTGTGGTCTCATTTAGCACCATTAAAATCACCTGAGAACTGGGTAGAACTGAAAACTCTCAGCCACCGACCCAGATTTCCTGAATGAGAAACACTGGAGTTCAGTAATCTGTGCTTTAATAAAGCCCTGCAGATGATGCACACTTACCAATGATGTAGGGTACGATGTTAATAAGACCATGACTATAAGTGTGAAATTATCTGGTTCAGTTTAACATAAATCATATTTAAAAGCCTTAAATACCAGGAAACCTAATGAGCAGGTATGCATGGGCTCATGGAAATCCTTTGCCTATACTTCAGTCATGGTATTTCTGATCAAATGTGTTTATTATAGGTGAAAACCCTTTTGCAAATTATATGCAAATAACAGTCTGAAACTAGGTAAATTAATAGATGTGCAAATTTAAATTTTTTATTGCTTTACAGATTTTTGAATAGGGTAATATAGTGATTCCCATATCCTTACTCAAAGACCGCTTCAACTTTTTTTCATAAAGAACTCTCCTCAACAGAGTTCCTAGATTTGCAAGGGACCTAAATGGAAAAGTGAGTTAGGGAGGAATAACCAATCACGTGGGCTGACTCAACCTTGGTGAACCCGTGAAAAATGTGGGCAGCTGGATTACCTTCATATCTTGCATTATTGCTTTGGCTTATAAAAGTGTATCTGCCCTGGCTGGTGTAGCTCAGTGGATTGAGCACGGGCTGTGAACCAAAGGGTTGCTGGTTTGATTCCCAGTCAGGGCACATGCCTGGGTTTCAGGCCAGGTCCCCAGTGGGAGCCACGTGAGAGGCAACCACACATTGATGTTTCTCTCCCTCTCTTTCTACCTCCCTTCCCTTCTCTCTAAAAATAAATAAATAAATAAAATCTTAAAAAAAATAAAAGTGTATCTTTTTTAACTATGGCTGATTATTACATTTATGCATGTCATCCTTGAAATTCACTTCCTGTTTAATAGATTCATCATTCTAACATTTTGGCAAACCCAGTGGTAAGATCAACTGTGTTTTTCCCCCAGAAAATAACATTATAACCAAATATGTTGAACTTATTTTAAAAGATTTAGAAATAACAATAAAATTAAAATTTTACTATTTGATATTTTGCTTATACATAATAGAACACAACTCATTTGTAATAGGTGGCATTGTTAAAATTAAATGATATGCAGTTCTAGCTAAATCAGGAAATGTATCTTTCATAAAAATCTCGAGTTAGACTACAAACAATAGTTACTACTCTTCCTGCTCTCTACTATTTTTAAGGGATTTCACTCTCTATGTACTATAAAATCTACTGTTCAAAGAGAAAAAACTATTAAACTATGGTCATAATTATTTATTATTATTTAACATCATTCATTGCAACAAAAAGATGATAATGAGCTTATATTCCACAAGTATGTATTAATTGATCCCCCTCCTGAAATTGATTTTAGGGCACCTAAAGTTACTTAGTGTTTTAGAGAATAAAAGTTCTCTGACACTCCTGAGAATGAAAAATAATACATATTTGTTAAAACTTAAACACTTAAAAGTACCCTGGCTATGTGCACAAATCCCATTTTTATACTACAAATCAGAGTACCTTCAAAATCAAATATTTGAATATTTTTCTGATAGTGCTTTTACACCCTGTGTTGGCTCACCATTTCCCAGCTATTTGGATTATAAACTTTGGGGAAATAGAGAATACTGATAGACTGTATGACTCTTTCTATAATTATATCCCAAATATGCATTATTTTGCATATGTCACAGTTTAGAAATCAGAACAACAGTGTAGGGTCTGTGGGTGGTCTGTGAACTGCTGATCAAAGGCCCTGGGTTCATATTTCACACTCTCTTAGTAGGGCAAGGTGAATTGGTTTTTATCTCCATATGGATCAGTTAAATTTTTCAGTTAAATTACGCATCTTTCACCCCTGGTCCTAGTCATCCAAAGTATATCATTTGTCCCAGGGTAAAGAAGTCAGTGTGGAGGTTTAAGAATACCCTTCCCTAGTCCTAGAAATACTCAGAACACATTCTAATGTTCTAAAGGTGGTGGAGCCCATCTTACCATCTTTTATTATGAATAACATATTATTTAGAAACTAGATATTGTATATTCACAGCTCCAGAACCAGCCAAATGTTTCCAAATGTTGTGTAATTTTTAATGCAATGCTACAATAATTGGAAATACAGAGATACACAGGCATGTAGAACATTTTCCTGATGACTGAAAAGAAAGTAACAATCTCTTCTGTGTCCAATTTGCAGAAGATTGAGAAGGTCAAGTGTTCCCTAATAATTGCTGTTGTGCTAACAATAAAGTCATCATGATTTTCACCAATAATCCAAGGGCCTTCTCAGCTAGTAGAATTAGATCCAGTAGGCTCTGTTTACTAGTAACTTAAAAAATCAAATGATATGTCTTTGATATAGGGAGTCAACACAGAACCAATAATCATTAAATTCTGCAGAGTTCAGTACTGCCAAACATTTTACATCAGCTTTAATACAATGTCTGACTAGAGTAGAGAAATTGTTGGTCCATTTAATATATTTATTGAACACCAGCCATATGCTGTGAATGAAGAGCTTAGTAGGTTAATTCACTCACACAAAACAAAATTCAAAGTTTGCTGGTAAAGAAAGATAAAGACATGCTGAAATATGGATACGGAAAAGATGTTATTGAAGTACAAAGGAATGGGTGACTGATTTTCCCCAGAGATCAGTGAAATGAGAGCATGGTATG
>CM052552.1:32941533-32955904 GCA_028533065.1 Trachops cirrhosus | reverse complement strand
TTTCATGAAGGGCATATGCCTGGGGCATAGTGGGTATTCGGTAAATCATAGTTGTTAGTATTGATTGCTATTAAGAATAAGTTGTCCAGGAAGATTAGGATAAGGAAGAGACAATAACATGTGAATAGATTTGACTGGAATATGAGGTGGTAGATGAAGCTGGAAAGACAGTCAGAGGCTAGATGGTGAAAGCATTTGCATTCAGAGATAAACGAGTTTGGGTAGTTCACTGGAAATGATTGAAAATCATTGAAGAATTTTGACCACTGGGCTGCCACTGAGGAGAATGGATTGGAAAGAGAGAGAGAGAGTATAAATGTAGAGTCAGAATTACCAATAGAGAGGGATCATTAGTATCATTAGTTCAAAGAAATGTATGAGTTGAATTGAGGCAAAGGCAATGGAGATGAAACAGACATTGAAAAAATATTTGAGATAAAAATAAAAGACTTGTTAACTGATTGAAACATTTGAGAAACAGGAGCCTATTAAAACCATTGAGCTGAGGACGGAGTTTTAATAATTTTTTTAATGAGAGATGTGTGCATGTGTATATGCTAAGGGGAATGTTGAATGAATGAACATAGATAAAGGTTAACTTTTATATAGAAGCAAAGTAATATATTCACAGTGAGTAAGCTTCCTAAATAGGTGATGTGGTGTATTTATTAAATACACAAACAAAAGAGCAAATTTATTCATTCAGAAAATATTTACTGAGTCCCATCATGTTCTGGGCATTATGCTAGGTGCTGTGGGGAATAAATTAAAACTGTATCATAACCACGTGTTGATTGGTGTTATGAAGAAAAAGCAGGATAAGGCTAGAGAGTATGAAGATGGTGTTTTAGAAACTGTGGTTATAGAAGGATTTGGAAGTGACATTTGAGCAGTAAACTAGGTGGATGGTGGAGGTCATTAGTTTCCCTGGAGACGTCTGAAGGTCAGGTTGGTTGGGGTTGAATCAATAATTTGGTTTGGAATAGGGTAACTTTGACATACCTGTTAATCTCCAAGTAGAATAAGTAAGTTGCATATACAAATAAAATATAACAAAAGACACTGAAATAGAGGACAGGTTGTCAGTGACCAGAGGGGAGAGAGGAGGGAATTTCAGGGGAATTTCAAGGGAGAAGGGAAGGGTTTACAGGAACAAATACAGAGGACACATGGACAAAACTAGGGGGGTAGGAAAGGGGAGGGAGGAGGGGAGGAATGGGTGGGTGGGCTGGAATGGGAATAAAGGATAGAAACTGTACTGAATAAACTAAAATAAAAAAACAAGTATTGGTTTTAAGAGTTTGTAGTTGAAGATAAAACGTAAGAGTCTTGAACATACACGTGGGATTTAAAGCAGTGGAACTGGATAGGGTATGGGGATATTCTATATAGGATGTTGCAGGAAATAGAGGTGGAGGACTGGGCCTTGATGTCAACAACTTTTAGTGGCTGGGGAGATGAGGGATGATCCAGCAAAGAACACTGAGAAGAAATGACCAATGATGTTGGAGGAAAATGAACAAGAGAGACAGGGTTGTGAGCTGCACCAGTAACTTGAAATCAGTAACATCATGCTTTTTGCTGATGGAGAAGTGCAGTAGAAGGATGAAAATAGGTGCCGTGAAACAAGAGGGTGGGATTGCAGGACAAAGCCTTTGAATAGGCAAGAAGGGATACAATCCAGTGCTCAAAAAGGTTGGCCTTAGTTAAGAACACTGTCATTTTGGCCAAATATAACTTCATGCACGTGTGCGTGCATACTCACATATTTTCACTATTTATAGCCCCATTCACCCACTATTCTCGAATCTTTCAGTTTTACAGAATCATATTCATAAAGCTTTCTCCCTGGGATTTTACACAGAGTAATTGGGAGGGCACTATTAGTGATCCTTGTTTGCAATTCATGGTGCCCACCTCTGTAGTCCGCTGGAAGCCAAATGGTGAAATAAATGGAAGACATACTTCATTGTTTTTTGCCAGCACAACACAAGAGCTTTAGGTAGGGAGTGCTGTGTTGTACCTCCACAATTAGAAAACTGTCCAAGGTACTGAGGCGCCTTAGCCGCTGTTACCATTTTCTTTTAAGTGTGTTTGAAGTGTCGAAGGCATTTACCCTGGGTTCTAAAGTGTTTTGATGAGAAGGATCTTCATCATGTCCCGTGTATGAGAATGTACTTTATACCAGTTATATCAGTGGCGCCTAGTACAATGTGACTTTGAGTAGCAAAGCAGTAAAGCGGGATGGGGATGAGGTTATCTTTTACGGGGTGAGCAAAAGTAGGTTTACAGTTGTTTGAATGAAAGATAATACAATAATTAATAAATAATAATACAAAAATAAACTAAGTGTTTTACGTTCTGGCAATCATAAACTTACTTTTGCCCACCCATGCATATTTTACCTTTACTGCTGTGAGTCTAGTAAGTGCCGTATGTGTGTTTGTGTGGGTATGAACTCTAGAAACAACATAATGTTTCTAGTTTTCACACAGTACAAAGCAAACAGCAGAAACAGCCTGAGAGTGTCAAGTCGGAGGGCAGGGGAGTTAGGGACGACAGATACACTAATTTGTTTTCAATGCATTTTCTTCCTGTCTCCTGCTTCTTAGAGGCTAATGTCTAATGGACTAAAATCCTTGTCCTAGTATTTGTGTCTAAGTATTAAAATGGGTGTGGTTCGGTGTATAGGACACCTGCTTTTGTGAGCCTTGCAAGCGGCTATTCACGGTGTCCTCCCCTGACACTGACTCCTCCGACGTTTAGAAGGGTCCCCAAGTTTCCGCATCTTTTTTGGGAATCCTCCCGCCAGCGAGGCTGCTTCGTAGACTTGAGAGGGCCTGCTGAGCATGTGTGAACAGCGCCGCGCATGCTCCGTGGAGTGGGCAGGTTTACCCAGGCACTAGCACACTGGCTTTTACTACTCCTCTCCCGCCTCCCCCGCCCAGCACGCCCCCCTCCCTCTTTCCCAGCCCCCACCACGCGGTCCTCCGCAGCCACCCCCTCCCTTCTTTCCCACACCCCCATCACCACAGGCTGGGGAATCTCCATTGACGTTCGGGTGACGCTGCTGTGCCGCCGCTGTGGGGGGTTCCAGGCGCCGCACAGGTAACGCCGCTGCTGCCGCCATATTGACAGAGCCGGGAGCGGGGAGGGGGCCCAGGGAAGCAGGGTGGGGGCGGGGGGTAGTCAGAGCCGGGCGACAGTCGCGGCGGCGGCAGTGCTGAGCGGAGCCCAGCGGCAGCTACCGGAGAGACAGCATAGAGTTGTCTTCTCTATGGGGAGCAGCAGCCTGCGGCGGGGGTGACCTCCTGCTCCCAGCCTGTGGGGGACACTGTGGCGAGGGCAGCAGTCGCTGGAGGCGGGGCTGGGAAACTCGGCGGCGGCGGCGGGCAACCTCCAAAGACAGGATGCGCGGCGGTGCTGGAGGTTGGCAGCTCCCGTTCGAGTGCTCCTGAAGGGGCGATGCTACCCTTCGCTCCTCAGGAGGAGCCCTGGGACGAAGACATGGAGGTGTTCGGTGGCAGCGCGACCAGCGGCGAGGTTAGTGTGGTGGCCAGCGGGGGCTGGAGCCAGCCCCCTGTTCCCTCCAGACCCTGTCCAGGGCTGCAAAAAGAAGGGGCGTGGGCCCACGCTGGGGAGCGGGGTGCCCAGGCAAGCCCCCTGGAGGCTGCAGGGCGGTGGAACAAGCACTGCCCCGAGTGTGCTTTCTCTCAGAGCAGGCAGGGACTACAGAGCTGGCTCGGGCGTGGGGAGAGTGTGCCTGCCTCGCGGGCTCCGGCGGAGTTGAGACTAAGTTTCTGCACTTTTCCACCTAGAGTGGGACTGGGGGAACCGTCAGGTGTCGCGCTGGGGTCCGCACGTCCCTCTTTCTCCACTGCTCCCGGTTTTCTCACTAGCAACACTTTAGGGGACAGCTGCTAACTCCTGCTTGCTATTGAATCCTGGGTTCTTTAGGGACCCGGCGCAAGAAGAACACACCAAGGTGACTAAAGTAACTCTGGGGACATTTGCACCTAGGGATGACTGCTCCTTAGTTAGTTAGCTTTCTCCTTTTTGTGCGGCTTCTTGTAGTTTTTTTGTAGCAACCCAGATGCAGATTAACTGCACGCCAGATTTCTTAATCTACATTCAGGTGATGTTCTCTCGCCTCTTCTGTGGTCCCCTCATTCTGCCGCCCTCTTCCCTCTGCCTCTTCTTTCTGCCTTTCACAACTGTTGTCCCCGCCCCCGTTGGTCCATAAAAGACGCAAACTAAACCCCAGCCCTTACGAGACATGTCTTTGCTAAGACAGCGAAGTTTAACCATGATAGTTTGGTTCTTCTCTCTTCCCGCTCTTCTTCTAAAACTACCCTAGCTCAACTTTGATCAGCTGTTCAAGTAAGAACTTAGATGTGTACAGGTACTTTGCTTTATTGTTTGTTGTTACTATTAAAAGCAGGCAGCATTTAAACACAATAATGAGACTTTGGGGACAGAAAGTCTGGTCTTTTCCCGACAACTTAATCAATCGATCGACAGCTGAGTACTCCAGTAGAGGCCACCATAGACCTCCTAAAAATACTTGAATGCCAAACTGAATCCCAGTAGGATATTTTGAGGTAGAACTCAAAATCCTCAACGTCTCAAGGTGCAAATTTCTCTTTAAGTGTTGCTGGATCCTTAATGACACACTTTTGGACTCTTGTTTGTTTAACTCGTTCTTTTTTCCTTTTAAATTTTCAGTTGAACTGGGGTTAAAAGTGACTGCTAGGATAACATTTAACAACAAATGTAGTGGAAACACATTCAGGAGTCAAAAGTTGAGCCTTCTGTACTTATAAGAAATATTTTAATACAAAATTAAGCAATTCCAAAGTACACGTTAATATTCTAAGTCTCTTCAGAACAGGACAGATGAAGAGGAGTTCATTTCTTCTTGGATTATGGGAATGCTTTATGCTTGCAAGAATTTTCTAGCAAGAGTGTTCAAGAAGAGAGGAATTTTGTTTTTTCATGTGTGTAATCTACTGACATAGACCCAAGCATCTTATTTATCAAAACAGTTGAATGCATGGATATAAGGATGGGATGGGAGGTGCGGAGCCTTTCGCATGCCTATTACTTCATTAGTTTTGTTAACTTTCAATGTAGAAATGTTTTGTATTGTAATTACCACATATGGTTTTTTATTGTTTGCAGTATGTTTTAGGTATTATAGAGATTTAAACAATGGGTCTTTCTACCTCAGCAATTTGGAAAAATACTCGAGTGGAAATTTTTAATCCCTATGAAGTAAAACGAAAGGTAAACATAATGTGAAGATAGTATTTCTGCCTTCTTTGTCTAAAATAGTTAATGTTTGGTTATATTTAACCCTAAAAGTAACAATTAAAATATTCTAGTTGAAAACTAAATGCTACGTATCACCAGACCTGCTTAGTACTTAGAAGAGTTTTTTTGTTTATAATTGTATTCTTTTGATAAAAAGGAAACAATTTTACTTCCCAGAATTTATATTTAATTACATATGTGTTGATGTTGGCTTTAGAAACATTGACCTTTGAGCATAAGCTTTGCAGTCCTCAGTTGTGATACTTTTGGGGACTGAGGGTGCTTTCATTGTAGAACATACACAGGGTCCAGCAGAAGTAAGGCCTGCTTGAGTGCAGTTGGTAGAGTAAATTATTACTCTATGGGTGTAATAATTTATAGTTTTAATTTGAACATTTCACCTAAAATGTCAGATGGTGTGCTTGAGTGTGATGTTATGTTACAGAATTACATGCTTATGATTTTGTAATTAAAGATTTTGTAATAAAATGGGCGTTACTTGTGCTAGACCTTGTATTTTGAAATTATGTTAGAATCCTTAAAGAAAATGTAATTAAGAATCTATTAAATTTAATAGCAAATGAGATAATTACTGTCGATTTCTAGTGTGTTGAATTATGATAAAATTAAAGATTAGATACACTATCATGTTGTGGAGTGTTTTTCAGTATCTTTTACTTGTCTTGTTTCTGAATGAATCATCATTCAGAAGTGCGAAAATTGGTTGTTTGAGACTCTTAACATGTTTTCCCATAGGAAGAATTACTAAGGATAGTTACATTTTCAGACCAGTGCACAATAACGATGTATAATGATGAAGGGCCTAAACACTGTAAAATTGGCCTATGGGAAAATGTGTTGGAGGTTTCAAATAAGAACTAGCTTGGTTGTAGTGAGAGGTGGAAAATGGACCTGAAAAAGGGAAATATGGGCTCTGTTGGCTACTGGGGAAAGGGTTTTAGGGAGAAAGGAAATAGGATAAGCAAGACGATTTGATTATGAGAGGTCTTACAGGGACTGTCTCAGGTAGTTCCACTGGGAATTGGGGCTTCAAAGGACATCCCATCTCAGGCACCCACAGTTTTAGCTCTTGCCTGATTCTGTCAGGATCATGGAAGAGGTATTACTTGAGGTATGATTGGGTATTGACTATCTGGGCAAGGGTCATAAAAGAACAACATGTTTTAGTAAAGTGAACTTTTCATGAGTTAATGCCATGTTCATCACAGCTTGTGCAGTCAGTTGTGTGTTTTTTTGGTGAGAGTGTTTGTTTCTTGATGGACGACTTAACAGTAGAGTTTTAAAATTGAATATATCATTATATTGTGTATTAAATTATAATTGGTACTTTGATATTTATTTATCAATACTACTTCTGTCTAAGTAAGTTAGTTTTGAGTAATATAGTTCACTGGAAAAAAAAAACAGTATGGTATTAAGGCCACATACTTTAAAAATTTAACCAGGATTGCAAATATATGGCAAATTAGAAAAAAAAAAACTACTAGTTTTAATTAATTTCATGACACCCTGTAGTAATAGAGAAAATGACACAGGCTTTGGAGTGGTTAATCTGGGTTCCAATCTCAGTTGCATTCATGCTAGCAATGTGACCCACTGCAAGTTACCTAACCTCCCTGAGCCTCAGTTTCTTCATCTATAAATGGGAGAAAAAACATCTTAAAAGACTCATTCTATTTTTTAAAATGCTGTACTGGCTTTAATATATTTTGTAAGGTACTTTGCACATAGTCACTCTTCAGTACACAGTAGCATCTTCTCTTTTCCTACAGTCATCATCATGCCCTTTCTGTGCCCCTAAACTCTGGATTGTTGTCACCTGTATTAAAACCTTAGTATTTAGATAGCCACTGCCATAGCTAAAAGAGAGAAAAAAGTAGTTTTCCCTATTATGAGCAGTTTTTAAGACCTTTTTCCTAGATCTGTTCATTTCATCTGAGCATAGTAATCATATTTATAATCACAGATAGGGTGATTCAGGGCTAAATATGAAGTGATAGTTAGGAATACTTTGGGGGATAAGAAGAGACAATTTCATTTCTTATTACTGGCTAATGAAGTGTTTCACATTTAATTTTTAGTTTTTTCCCCCTAGTGTGAAATTTTGTCATAGTAGGAATTGGTTTAGTTCATCCAGTGTTTATTGGGTACAAGGGAGGTAGCCTGCCCCAACCCCATGGGTTTACATTCAGATAAGCCAGGTAGACACATTCAGAAATTGCTATTATACAAGTCATAAGACGAGTGACAATGAGGTAGTTGTGGTTGTGGTTTAGGGATCGATCTGGTAAGGCCCTGTGAAAGAGGTGGAATTTGATCAGGGCCTTAGGGAGTCTATAATATTTTCACAGAGATGAAAGGACCTTATTTATGGTGGATAGGGACAACATAAGCAAAGGCATGGAAGTACTTTTGGAGGAAGGGAGGATCCGATATTGCTAGGATACAAGGCTGTGATGTGACAGTGGGAATGTAGTGTGAGATAACATAGGCAATGTATTGAAGGTAGTAGGCTAGGCCCTTATTATGTGGGCTTTTAAAGCCAGTTTAAGGCTTCAGTGTTATTCTGTAAATTGGAGTTACTGAAGTTCGTGGAAGACATGAGTGACATGACCAGATCTATGCTTTGAAGAATAACTGGTTAGTGTGTAGGATGGATTGGAGTTGGGGAAAGACTGAAGGTGGGGAATACTAGCTAGGAGGCTATTGTATTAGTCAGTGGAAGTAGTAGTGAGATTTCTGAACTAGGGCAGAAGGGGTAGAAAGGAGAGGACTGATGGTAGAGAGAGACCTTGCAAAAATAAAAGTTATAATTTGGTAACTGATTAGATGTTGGGGACTAAAATGAAAGAATTAAAAACCACAGAGATTAGGAGTATTGTGGTAGGACTTAATTCAATTTAACAGATATTTAATACCATTCTGCCAATAAAAGAGTCTATACTAGCCACTGGACTAATACAAAAATAAATAGATCTTTGTAGAATGGGGAGATAGAAAGCTAAAATGAACTCCCTCATTCACATTGTCTTGAATAGGAGGAAAACACTCTAAAACACTCTAAAGATTTCTGGTCATGCTTGGCATGCTTAAAATTTTTACTGCTAATGGTGGGTGTGCTTATTAGCTAAAAAGTTTTGCATGCTTTTTAAATAATCCTTAGACCTGTAATTCTTACTTTATCAATATTCATCTTAAATAGTCAGCAGCCCCTGGGTGCAGAGGGCTCCTCTAAAACAGTGATTGGTGCTTCTTTCTGTAATGTGGAAAAGACAATAGAGACATCTGTAGTTCTTATATGTTTTCACAAGGTTTATTTCCAATAGAAAGGGTGCTATTGGCCCCTCCCCCTTGCTAGTCCCTTCCCAGTTCCTCCAAGACTATCTTCTTTAAACAAGTTTGGTCTGGAAATATTCAGGTCAGTTCCTTCAGGGCAGGGCCTCTGCGTTTCCCTACCTTGATTATTTCACCAAGAGAGCTAATCATTACCTCATTCCATAGTAAGGCCTGTCTTGGTGCTGCTGCTTTCTTGGGCCATATTGTTTTAATACCATTCCTTTCATAGTCTCCCTCATCTATAATTTTGAGGAGGAAATACAAGATTTTTTCCCTTCCTGTAATTTCTCTTTTGGTGGATGCTGTCATTTGTGTTTAGCAGCATTTGTGAAGATCTGTTGAGCACTTGCAATCTTGAGATAAGCCTTTTAGTACTTTATTAGAATTTCCTATACAATGTTTACACTTTAATGAATTTCCAAAGACTATTTAATGTTCTTGCTGATAGGACAGAAGTTGAATATGAGATAGATTTAGAGCTAAGCCTAATTTGTCTTTTGTAGATAATAGAGATGTTTTCTGAATTGTGGTGAAGGCATTCTATATAACTGATGTTGCTACTAGATTTTAGCCTCTATTTGTGTAACTTGATGTCCTGCTGTGTGTGTGTGTGTGTGTGTGTGTATGTGAGAGAGAGTGAGAGAGAGAGAGAGAGAGAGAGATTTATGTATGATTTGCTTCATTTCAGAGAGTATTTGAGATGGTTTATAAGAAATAAAATTCAATAGAGGCATACTTTCAAGATGTTGCTGATTTGGTTCTGGACCACCATAATAAAGTGAATATCTCCATAAAGCAAGTCACAGGATTTTTTTTTTTTTTGGTTTTCCAGTGCATATCAAAGTTATGTTTACACTATACTGTAGTCTTTTAAGTGTGCAATAGCATTATGTCTAAAAATGTACATAAACTTAATTACAATATTTTATTGCTAAAAACATGCTATCATTTGAGCCTTCAGTGGCTGGTAATCATTTTGCTGGTGGAGGGCCTCACCTGGATGTTGATGGATGCTGACTGACTAGGGTAGTGGTTGCTGAATGTTGGAGTGACTGTGGCAGTTTCTTAAAATAAGACAACAATGAAGTTTGCCACATCGATTGACTCTTCCTCTTACAAACAATTTCTCTGTAGCATGCAATGATGCTCTTTGGTTGCATTTTACAAACAGTGAAACTTCTTTCAAAATTAGAGTCAATCCTCACAAACCCTGCAACTAGTTTTTCAATTAAGTTTATGTAATATCTTTTGTTATCATTTCAACAGTCTTCACAGCATCTTTACCGGTAGATTCCATCTCAGGAAACTACTTTCTTTGCTCATTCATCAGAAGCAGCTCCTCATTTATTAAAGTTTCATCATGAGATTGCAGCAGTTCAGTCACATCTTCAGCCTCCACTTCTAATTCTAATTCTCGGTATTTCCAGCACATCTGCAGTTACTTCCTCCACTGAAGTCTTGAATTCTTCAAAGCTATCCATGAGGGTTGGGATCAGCTTCTTCCAAATTCCTGTTAATGTTCGTATTCTGACCCCTTCCCATGAATCACTAATGTTCTTAATTGATTCTAGAATAGTGAATCCTTTCCAGAAGGTTTTCAGTTTACTTTGCCCAGGTCCATCAGCAGAATCACAATCTGTGACAGCGATAGCCTTACAAAATGTATTTCTTAAGTAATAAGACTTAAAAGTCTAAATTACTCCTTGTTGCATGGTTTGCAGATGGGTGTTGTGTTAGCAGGCATGAAAACAACATTAATCTTGTACATGTTCATCAGAGCTATGCATAGGGTGACCAGGTCATTGTCAATGAGTGGAATCTTTAATTAAGTTTATGTACATTTTTAGACATAATGCTATTGCACACTTAATAGACTACAGTGTAGTGTACACATAACTTTGCTATACACTGGAAACCCAAAAATATTTGTGTGACTTGCTTTATGGTGATATTCGTGTTATTATGGTGGTCCAGAACCAAGCTAGCAACAGCTCCAAAGTATGTCTCTATTGAATTGTATTTCTTATAAGCCATCTCAAATACTCTCTGAAATGAAGCAAATCATACATAAAACTCTCTCCATTTCTCTCTCTCTCTCTCTCTCTCTCTCTCTCTCTCTCTTTCTTTATCTCTTTCTCTCTCTCTCTGTCTCTGTATCACACGCATACACAGAGCTATACTTAGGGTGACCAGGTCATTGTCAGTGAGTCGAAAGGATCTTTTTTTTAAAAAAAAAAAAATCTGAGCAATAGATCTCAAAAGTGGGCTTAAATTACTCAGTGAACCATGTTGTAAACAGGTGTGCTGTCATTCAGACTTTGTTGTTCTATTTATAGAGCAGAGGCAGAGTTGACTTCACAGAATTCTGAAGGGCCCTAGGATTTTCCAAATGGTAAATGAGCACTGGCTTCAACTTAAAGGCAATAGCTGCATTAGTTCCTAACAAGAGAATCACCCTGTCTTTTGGAGCTTTGAAGCCAGGCACTGACTTTTCTCTAGTTATGAAATCAGAGATGGCATCTTCTTCCAATGTAAGGACATTTCATCTACATTGCAACTCTGTTGTTTAGTGTAGTCACTTTCATTAATTGTCTTAGCTAGATCTTGTGGAAAATTTGCTGCAGCTTCTACATCAGCATTTGCTGCTTCACCTTGCAGTTTTTTTATTTGAAATTTTTTATTGTTGTCCAATTACAGTTGTCCCCATTTTCCTCCCATTACTCTCCCCCTGCCTTGCCCACCCCCACCTCCCACATTCATACCACTCCCTCCATCGCCTTGCACTTTTATGGCTCCTTTCCTTAAACCTCATTTACAACTTGGCTCTTAGTCTCCAGAGGACTAGTTTTCAGCTTATCTAGACTTTGACATCCCTCCTCACTGAGTTTAATCGTTTTTAGGTTTTTATTTCAAGTGAGAGACATGCATCTCTTCCTTTCACTTGAATACTTAGAGGCTATTGTAGGGTTATTAACTGCCCTAATTTCAATATTGTTGCATCTTAGAAATAGGAAGATCCAAGCAGAGGAAGAGAGGCTTGGGAATGGGTGGTCAGTGTAGGGGTCAGAACATACAAAACATTTATCAACTAAGTGCACCATATTTATATAGACACAGTTTGTGGCTCTTCCAAATGATTACAATAGTAATGTCAAAGATCACTGGTCACAAATCATCATAACAAATATAATAATGAAAATGTTTGAAATATTTTTAGAATTACTAAAATATGGTACAGACAGAAATGAGCAAATGCTTTTGGAAAATGGTGTAGGTAGACTTTCTTGATGCAGGGTTGCCACAAATCTTCAATTTGTACACAAAAAATGCAATATCTGCAAAGGACAATAAATCAAAGAACAATAAAATGAGGTATGCCTGTACCAAACTATTTTGATATTGAAGATTAGGAAAAATATAACTTAGGAAGTGTGTGAAAAGAATGGAGGATAGGTTTGGAGGGTAAAGTAGAACACAGGTCAGCAGGCTTTGAGGGTATACCACACATTTGAAATATAATTGGATTGCAAATTTGGCCTTGGATTTCCTCAGGCTGGTGTTTCTAATCACTCTGATTGCATTTTAAATACACCTAGGAGTTTAAAAATTCCATGATAGTGCCTTACTTGCTAAGATGCATAATTAACTTCTCTGGTGGGAGCCTGGGCATCATTGCCCAGATTATAATGTGTAGCCAAGGATACAGAATCACAACTTGAGGCTAAAGTTAAAAGAGAAACATGTAGTTCTCATTCAACAAGAAAAAAAAAACAATATCAGTTCCTAAGAAATTAGTTTTAAAATAAATTTTCTGTGAATTGTAATGTTTTTCAGTATATTTTATCCTGCTATTTTAAGATACGATAAGGCAAAGGACATATTTGAGCTGTCTTGTATGGTTTTGCTGTATAGTTTGAAATTTTGCTTTTTCATAACAATAAAAACAAAATTTTAGTGTTGTCCTGATTTTGACATAGTTTAGCCTTATAATCCAGAGGTTGTATAATCTGCATACCTTATTACTAGCTAAGTAAGGGGATAGTGACTCCATTTTTAATAAAATATTTCTCAAATCTCTAACAAAACAGTTCAAAGGTCATGGATAATTATTTTTATTATAGGACCTATCTACTTCTCCTATACAGGAGTTGGGGATAGACTTTAAGAGGAAATACAGTAATTTTAACACCCAATGTAAGTGCTTTACCTGAAGAGATGTTTTATCTTAAATGTGTCTAAACTTAAGGGAGAAAGATACATTTTTTTATTGTTGTTCAATTACAGTTGTCCCCATTTTCCCCTATTGCTCTCTCCTGCTCTACCCACCCCCGTCTCCCTCCCACATTCAATCCTCCCTGCCTCCCCCCTTCCCCACCACCACTGACTTTGTCTATGGGTCATTTATACGTGTTCCTTGACAACCCTTCTTTCCCCTGTTATCCTCCTCCCCTCTGGTTACTGTCAGTTCTTTATTTCCAGGTCTCTGGTTCTATTTTGCTTGCTTGTTTGTTTTGCTGATTAGGTTCCACTTATAGATGAGATCATATGGTATTTATCTTTCACTGCCTGGCTTATTTCACTTAGCATAATGCTCTCCAATTCCATACATGCTGTTGCAAAGGATAGTAGTTCCTTCTTTCTTTCTGCTGCATAGTATTCCATTGTGTAAATGTAGCACAGCTTTTTGATTTACTCATTTACTGATGGGCACTTAGGCTGTTTCCAGCAATTGGCTATTGCAAATTGTGCTGCTATGAACATTGGGGTGCACAGGTTGTTTTGAATTGGCGTTTCAGGATTCTTAGCGTATAATCCCAGCAGTGGAATTCCTAGGTCAAAAGGCAGTTTGATTTTTCGTTTTCTGAGGAAATTCCATGCTGTCTTCCACAGTGGCTGCAACAGTCTGTATTCCCACCAACAATGTACTAGGGTTCCCTTTTCTCTACAACCTCACCAGCACTTGTTGTTTGTTGATTTATTAATGATGGCCATTCTGACTGGTGTGAAGTGGTATCTCATTGATGTTTTAATTTGCATCTCTCTAATGGCTAGTCATGTTGAGCATTTTTTTATGTATGTCCTCCTTGGAGAAGTAAGTGTCTGTTGAGGTCCTTTTCCCACTTTTTAATTGCATTGTTTATCTTCCTGGTGTGGGGTTGTGTGAGTTATTTATATATATTAGTATCAAACTCTTGTCCGATATATCCTTGGCAAATATGTTTCCCCATACAGTTGGTCCTCTGTCCATTTTACTGATGTTTTCTTTAACTGTGCACAAGCTTTTTAGTTTGATGTAGTCCCATTTGCTTATTCTTTTCTTTGTATCCCTTGCTCTATGGGACATATTGATGAAAATATTGCTGCATGGAATATCTGAGATTTTCCTGCCCATATTCTTTTCTAGGACTTTCATGGTGTCACGACTTATATTTAATTCTTTTATCCACTTTGAATTTATTTTTGTATATGGTGAAAGTTGGTGATTGTGTTTCATTTTTTTGCATGTAGCTGTCCAGCTCTCCCAACACCCTTTATTGAAGAGGCTATTTTTACTCCATTTTATGTTCCTGCTTCCTTGTCTAATATTAATTGACCGTAGAGACATGGTTTATTTCTGGGCTCTCTATTCTGTTCCATTGGTCTTTGTGTCTGTTCTTATGCCAGTACCAGGCTGTTTTAATTACAGTGGCCTTGTAATATG
>CM052552.1:32897250-32941433 GCA_028533065.1 Trachops cirrhosus | reverse complement strand
TTTTCTGATGGAGTCAGTTCATGTGGAGTTCTTTCATATTTTTTTATGCTCAAGTTTCTCTCTTCTTCCTTCTGCCTCATTTCTAGGTTTGTATCTTCTACATCATTAATTCTTTCCTCCATTTGCTTGACTATTTCCTATGCTTGCTTGCTTATTCTTAATCTGTTTTATTGAATTCTTCCTCTCCAGAATTTCTGTTTGGTTCTTTTTGAAAGTTTCAATTCTTTTGGTAAGGTACTCATTTTGTTCAGTGATCTTTCTGTGTTTATTAAATTGCCTGTCTATATTTTTTCATAACTGCTAACTGCATTCTTGAATTCTTTTTCATTTATATCACATATTTCCATGTCTTGAAGTTTTTCCCCCCTCCTCCCCCGGAGATCTTTCCTTTCTGAGCTGTCTTGTTAGTTTGATTATTCATGTTATTTCATGATGGATTCTTTCTCTGTGTAGGCATCTATGTATTACTGACACTTCCCTAGCAGATCAATATGAAGAGTTCTTTCTATTGATTTTTAGTAGGTGTCACTGAGTCACCAGTTTCTAATTAGCTCTCTTGCTCTTCTCTGGCTATTCAGATCTCCACCTGGCGGTGTTCCCTGGGTAGGTTGATTCCTCACTTGTGCTCTGGTTGCCCCAGTCCTGGGGGCCCAAAACTGCAGGGGAATGCAGTGAGTGTTGGATCTGCAAATTCGTGAAATTCCAGGCTGTCTTCTGGAGCCAGATGCTGTCATCAGTGTAGCAATGTGTGGGTTTGTACTGGTCTACAGGATCCCAGCTGGCCTCTTTGTTGTTTTGCTCTCTTGATAAAGATGATCTCAACATCTGCGTGGTCCCTGCTGTGTCCTGACCCCAGGCCCAGTCACAGAGTGCAGCTTTTGGTCAGGGAAATAAGTGATTCTGTAGTATAAGTTCTCAGGTTTGCATATAATGTGCTCAACAACCTGACACCAAGGGCAAAGGCAGGTGGGCTCTGGTTGGTTACAGGGTGGCTAGGCTCTGTGGTTTTGTTTCTCTGCCTGGAATGTGGACTGCCTGACAACCATGGCCACAAGGTGCTGTGTCCCTGCCCAGGTCTTTGGGTTCATCCCCAACTTGTAGTGCTCACTCCTGCAGGAAAGCCCACCAAATCTCTTTGCTCCTACCAGCTGAAGTGAGTGCCAGCTACAGCCTGATTCCTCCCGTGTCTTGGCTGAGCCCTGCCACAAGCTCCTGACTGTAGGGCTGCACCCGTGTTTCATCTCATCTTCTCTCCCTTCTTGCCTTCCTGGTTTGCTCCCACTTGCCCATCTTTAGATGATTCAATGAGTGGATCTCTCAGATGTGTTTGTGCATTAGCAGGGAACCCTTTGTTGAATTAAAGCTGTTCAAATTTTTGAAACTTCAAGGGGAGTTACCAAGGAGATCTCTCATGTTACCATTCCTGTGTCATCCAAAATTTAATTAGTTTATAAATATTTAAAAATATATAGTTTAGACCAAGGTCCAGATAAGTATTTTATTTTATTTTTTATTGTTGTTCAAGTACAGTTGTCTCCATTTTCCCCCACCACTCCTGCCCACCTCAGCCATCCCCACCTCCCACTCTCGATAAGATCCAGATAAGTATTGTAGAGTTTTAGAATTTGTTTGCTGCATATAACCTCTATCACATATTCTTTTTCTAAAAACAACTCTTGAAAAATATAAAAAATAGTCTTAGGCTATTGGCCCCAGTTTAGACTAATAGCTTCAGAATATGTTTTGTGAAGTTAAGTTTGTACTAATGCTGCTGACAAATTTTAGGGTTGTGAATCTAACTGAAAAAATATAATCTTTTGAATTAATTTGCATCTAGATATGAAATACCAAGAATTTGTCAGATACTTTTAAAAGTCTTATGAATGACCCAATCTGTGTACGGGTTCTTTTTAAAATTATGATGTTGAAAGAGCTGAATTTCTGTTATCTATCAGAATTTAAAATTCAGAATTGAGAAGCAAACTGACTCATAGGAAATACGTTATGAAATTAGGTTTGAAAATGGCTTTTAAATGTTTCAAGTAAGAAAATAATATCTAAGAAAAATCTATGGCAGTTATTTATTATTGAAGTTATTTTTATATTTATTCACATTACAGATTCAGTCATTCCACAAGTATTTTTCTAGGCTCTGTTATGTTTCAGACAATATACTATATACTGGGGTTATAGAGCATCATTAGATGTGATCCCTTCCCTCAGTGAGTTTGTAGTCTGTTAGAGGGATGGAACAGATACTTAATAAGTAATATAGTATTTAGGGGTAGAGGTTGTGTATGGTAAGGAGGAAGAAAAAAGGGAAGATATGACATCGAATCTTGGTAAAGATGAGTTGATGTTCAAAAGCACAGGTAACTCAGAATGGTAAATACTTCAAAAATCATCCATATTTACATTTGAACTCTGTTTTTATAATTTGATTTGAACATGGAGATGTTTTATCAATTAATTTATTTTATAGCAGATTCTCATAATTGGTTTTAAATGCCCAGCTAAATGAATAGCTTGGAGGTGGTGCACACTTGCCAATCCTGAGACTCTTTAAAAGACAATTCTATCAGATCAATTTCATACAGAATTGTTCTTTCTTATATCTTCACTGAAGCAATGACAGTGGTTAGGTGAGTGAGTTTCAAATGATAAAGCATTTGGGATAAAAACTGCAGGAATGTTATATAATTAGAAAGCAATATAAGATTAAAAGAAATAATTTTACATGAATGGTGTAGGCACTATCCAATTTTCCATAGGTACTGTGGTGAATATAGAGTTCAATTTAAAAGATTAAAAAGATAAAATGTCTACTGGGGAAATGGTCATAACTATTAATAAACCAATGAAAATATCTAGTATTTTAAAACTCAAGATATAAATTAAACCTTCCATGTGGAATGCAAAACAAAAAGACCCATAGTTTTGGAAATGCACCCCTCCCCCCAAAGAAAGACTTACTTAGTGAAATTTATAAAATTTGTTATAGTAATATACAAAGATACTTTGTACTCCCCTTCAATTTGTGTTTCTCTAAAGCAAGGCATATATGCATTAGTATGTATGTACCTTTTTGGATTGGTTTGGAAGATTTTCCCTTGGAAGATTATTTTAAAGTTGACCAAAAATGGTTCTATTGGTAAAAGTAATCATCCCATAATAATATGACATGTCAAAAGTAAAACTATTAAGTCAGTAGTGTATGACAGAGTAGTAGTAAGGTTTGACTCACAGATGTATTATTTTGTATACAGGTAACAATATTTACCTTTGGTGAATTATTAACTAAAATGTTTCATATACTTTTTCTGTATTTTGTTTTGGCAGGAAAACATCAGGCATTTATTGGGCACATATCAGATACTGTGCTAGCTGCTTTAAGAACATTGTATTGATCCTGACAACAATCCTAAATTGTTTATTTTACAGATGAATAAATTGAAAGTAAGAAAGTTGTAGAAACTTTTTCAAGGCAGTAAAAGTACACTTTTGGAATTGAAACCTAGGTCTGCTTGCAAACAAAGCATTGCTCTTTTCGTGGTATTACTACTCTGCCTGCTTCATGAATAAAGCACAGCATCTGTCCACAAGTACATTTAAGTTTAGATGCTTATGACAAGAAATTTATGGAATATGGTAGAATTATTATTTTATTATTTTTATAGCATTTGAAATTGTTACACAACATAAAATTTGCCATCGTAGCCATTTTTAAGTTTACAGTGTCAAGTACATTCACATTGCTGTACAATCAATGTTCAGAACTCTTTTCTTTTTTTTAAAGATTTTATTTATGTATTTTTAGAGTGAGGGGAAGGGAGGGAGAAAGGGAGGGAGAGAAACATTGATGTGAGAGAGAAACAGTGATCGGTTGCTGCTTGTATGCCCTGACTGGGGACCGAACCTGTGATCCAGGCATGTGCCCTGACTGGGAATTGAATTGGCGACCTTTTGCTTTGTGTAACAACACCCAACCAAGTGAGCCACACCAGTCAGGTCCAGTTCATCTTGCAAAATGGAAACTCTTTACTCATTAAACAATAACTTTCTATTTCTCCCTCTGTGGCCCCAGGCAACCAGTATTATACTTTCTGTCTCTATGAATTTGACTGCTCTAGATACCTCACATAAATGAAATTATACAGTATTTTCTTCTTTGTGACTGGCTTATTTCAGTTAGCGTAATGTCTTTAAGATTCATCCATATTGTAGCATGTGTCAGAATTCCCTTTTAAAGGTTGAGTAATATCCCATTGTATGTATATAAAGGGATGGGCCTTAAGACACTGCAATATCTCTGATTGTTAAAGGAATATGACATTTTACTTTCTATGCTGTGTTTATAAAGTTGGTAATTGATTTTCTCAGAAAATAAGATAAAGGATAAAAATATAACCACTCAATCTTAAGTTAATTAAGACCAAAATTATTTAGGTAGTCCTATTATTACTTTTTGTTTAACAGGAATTTGGCTTTACTTGATTATTTTTCCTAGTTCATTTACTAGTATGTAACTTATAGTTTCATGTCTACCAAATGAGAACAAAGACATGAGTTTAATAAGTAAAGATAATATTGTAAAAATATTAAACTATAATTTTTTACAAAGTGTGTTTTAGAGGATAATTTTAAATTACATTTTTATATAATAGTAATACTGATTGTATTAATTACTCATTGTTGCATAACATTACCACAAATTTAGCAGCTTAAATGAAGATATTTATTATTTCACAGTTCCTATTGGGTAGAAGTTCAGGCATTGCTCAACTAGATCTTCTTCTTAGGGTCCCACAAACAGATTTCAAGATTTCAGCTGTTCTACATTCTTATCTGGAGGACTGACTGGAGAAAGTATGCTGTACTTTCTCAGATTCTTGGCAGAATTCCTTCTCTTGTGGTGGTGGTACTGAGGACCCTGGCTTCTTTGGGGTGTTCACTGGAGGCTAGTGACAACACCTAGAGGCTGCCATGCTACGTGGACTTCTTCAACGTGACTACTTCAATCAGGCCAGCAAAAAGAGTCTCCTGAGTCTTATATAACAGCATAGAAATAAAATCCCATCACCTTTCCAATATTCTGTTGATTGTGGAATCAAGGCACAGGTGCCGTCCACTCAAAGCGGTGAGTGTTACGCAAGGGCATGAACACCAAGAGGTGAGAATAGTGGAGGCTCATCTTAGAATCAGTTTGTCTCATTGGTAAATTGGGAGCTTTCTTTAATTTTGCCAAGGGCTAATTCATTACACAGGCGTAGTCCTTTATTCTAGGCAGATGTGGACTCACCTCTAAGTTTAGATCTAATTTGCTGTAGTTATTTAAAGGAAGTGAAAAAAAATTGAACTCTTCTTTCCATATCTGTCTGTGGCTAACCTGTAAACCTGAAGCTCATTTGAGAGAGCACCTTTTCTCTAGAAGTGAACTTCTTAAACATTTTAACATTAGGTACTGTGTAAATATAGTGCTTTTGTTTACTAGGTGGAATTTGGAGATCCTAGAGACCACTTGAAAGTTTCTAACACTGTCAAATTTGTTGTGAAGACTGGTGTCCTGTGTATGTTTTGTTAATAATTATCACCCATATTTCTTCTTACCTTTACCTCGTTCTTTTTTACTTGTTTATCTCTCTACTTCCTTCAGTATGTCTCTCAGCACCAAGCCATGAGCTCTGTTAATTGGTCTGTTATTGTGGACAGATAATAACCCTTTTATAAAACTATATGTACTTATATGTTCACTTCCCATATCACCTCCAATTCTAAGGATCTGATGGGAAATATATATATTTTTTGGTTCAGTTTTCCATGTTTAACTGCTTTGGTCATTAGTAGTAAGAAAATGAGAGGTTTGAGATGACCTATGTGATTTTCTGAGATCACGTGACTACAGTATCTTACTTTAGTATCTCTATTTGACAACAATCTTTTATTTATTTTTAAAATAAATTTTATTGTTATTCTATTAGAGTTGTCCCAATTTTTCCCCCTTTGCCCTCCTCCGCCCATCCCACCCCCACTCCCACAGTCAATTCCCATACTGTTGTCCATGTTCGTGGGTCATTCATATGTTTGTTTTGTCTAGTCCCTTTGCTTTCTTTCCACCATTATGTCCTCCCCTCCTTCCCTCTGCTCATTTTCAAGCTGTTTCATGTTTCCATGCCTGTGGTTCTATTTTGTTCATTAGTTTATTTTGTTCATTAGATTCCTCTTAAAAGTGAGATCATATGGTATTTGTCTTTTACCACCTGGCTTATTTTGCTTAGCATAATACTCTCCCAGTCCATCTATGCTGTTGCAAAGGGTAGGAACTCCTTCTTTCTGCTGCGTAGTATTCCATCATGTAAATGTACCATGATTTTCAATCCACTTATTTAGTGATGGGCATTTAGGCTGTTTCCAGCACTTGGCTAATGTAAATAGTGCCTGTGTGAACATAGGTGTGCATAAGTTATTTTGAATTGGTGATTTGGAATCCTTAGGGTATACTCCTAGCAGTGGAATCACTGGTTCAAAAGGCAGTTCTATTTTTAGTTTTTTGAGAAAATTCTATACTGTTTTCCACAGTGGCTGTACCAGTCTGCATTCCCACCAATAACATACTAGGGTTCTCTTTTCTCCGCAGCCTCATCAGCACTTATTGTTTGTTGATTTGGTTATAATGGCCATTCTGACCGGTGTGAAGTGGTATCTCATTATGGTTTTAATTTTCATCTCTCTGATGGCCAGTGATGCTGAGCATCCTTTCATGTGCCTCTGGGCCCTCTGTATGTCCTCCTTGGAGAAGTGTCTGTTCAGGTCCTTCACCCATTTTTTAAAACATCTTTTTATTGTTTTTCAAGTACAGTTTTCTGCCTCCCCCCCACCCTTCCCCACCACCCCAGCCCTCCCACTTTGCCCATTTTTTAATTGGAGTTTTTGTCTTCCTGGTGTGGACTCTTGTGAGTTCTTTATATATTTTGGAGATCAAACCCTTGTCTGATGTATCATTGGCAAAAATGTTCTTTCATACAGTTGGTTCCTTTCTCATTTTGATGATGGTTTCTTTAATTGTTCATAAGCTTTTCAGTTTGATATAGTCCCATTTGTTTATTTTTCCTTTATATCCCTTGTCCTAGGAGATATGTTGGCAAAAATATTACTATGTGGGGTATTTGAAATTTTCATCTAGAGCTTTTATGGTGTGAAAGAAGAACAAAGTAGGAGGGGTCACAATACCTGATATCAAACAATCCTACAAAGCCACTGTCAAAACAGTCTGGTACTGGCATAATAACAGACATATAGATCAATGCAACAGAATAGAAAATCCAGAAATAAACCCAAGTTTCTATGGTCAATTAATATTTGACAAAAGGGTCATAAGCATGCAGCAGAATAAACACTGTCTCTTCAACAAATGGTGTCGGCAGAACTGAACTAGTACATGCAAAAAGTGAAACTAGATCACCAAGTTACATCATACACCAGAATAGACTAAAAATGGGTAAAAGATTTAAATATAAGCCAAGAATCTTCTAAAGTGATCTATTTCATTATTTTCTGAGATGAAAGTAATTTTAAAGAATTCTTTACTAAAATAGTCTGTTCACTTGGGTTTTGGAGTACCTGAGTTAGTTACTGTTACCTTTATAATTATTGATAAGTTTTTCAGAATCTTCTGTAGAAAATCGTTTCTTCCTTATTTGACACTTAATTGGGGGAGACAGTTTGTGTAGTTGTCTTTTCAAATTACAAATGTTATTTTTGAAATAAATGTTTGATGTCTTCTAGAATTCTGAAAATACTTTCATTTTCATACAGGTGAAAATGACTTACATTTTAGTAAATATCAGTGAATACTGAGGTCTTCTATACAAATTAATACTCTTATAGTGACAACTTGGTACCTTGCTGAATGTGGATGAAGTGGGAGTAATGGAGGGTCTGTTTTTAAAAGGCTCTTTCTGCAGACTGAAATGATTTATAGGATACAGTGATCTTTTTGGATTATTTAGATTTATTTTATTTCTAGTTCCTTCAGACTTACAGTTTTATGATAAATTAGTCATGAGATGGTATCAATGGGAAGTAACCAGTAAGTAAGCAGTATTACCTCTTTATATGGATCATCCAGAGAGTCATTTTGTAGTCAAATTTCAGTGATTAGAATCCTGTTAAAATTGGTTTGTGGACTGCTTTGTTGAATGTGCCTTTTCCTATATGTTAATGATAAATCCATCACTGTTTTTTTCCCATCCCCCATACTCTATCTGTGCTTTTGAGATAAGATGGTAGATGGTGCTATGTATTGAAATTGGTAACCCTGGAGGAAAGCAGATTTGGAGGGTCACCAATTCCTTTTTGTATTGGTTATTTTTGAGAGGCATATGAGATAAGCAAGTGGGAATGTCAAAAAGGCGCTTGGATATATGGATCAAGAGCTGAGAAGAGTAGTCTCAGTAAATGTGTCTTGTCAGTAAATTAGCTGTCTGGAAAAAGAATTAGTTGTCTGGAGTGAGATGAGGAGACAAAAGTCCATTTCCTGAGGATCTAAAATATTTCAAGGATTTTGAAAAAGAACAAATAAACTGAAGTAAAAGAAAATGAAAGTGTTATCATAGAAGACAAAAACTCAAGAGAGAATGGTCCACTGCAGCATGCTGCAGCAAGATCAAATAAGATAAGGACTGATGGATCTATTAGCAAAATAGACATTATTGATGACTTTATGGATTCTTCATTTGGTTTTTTAGAAGAAAGTCCTAGTCAAATAAACAATGCTTGGTAATTTACTTCCTAATACATTTATTTTAAAATTTACATGTAGTGAAATTCACTCTTTTTTTCTTGCATGGTTCTGATGTTAGACAAATGTATAGACTTGTGTAATCACCATCACAATCAAGATAGAGAATAGTCTCATCACCCTCCTCACAAATTCCCATTGTTGCATCTTTGTAGTGCACCCCTACCCCTAGGCCTAACCTCCGGCAACTGCCAGTCTCTTCGCCATACTTTATAGTTTTACCTTTTACAGAATGTCACATAAATGGAATCATACAGTATATAGGCTTTTGAGGCTGTTTTTTTCATTTAAGCACAATAATATATGTGAGATTTATCCATGTTGTTGAATGTATCAGTAGATCATTCCTCTTCATTGCTGAGTGGTATACACTTTCTTCTACCCCCTTCCTCTGGAAACCAGATATGAATTCTTTCACTATAGGTTTGAATTTTTCAGAGGGTCATGTACTTGTTGTCATACATATTATTCCTTTGGGTTTAAATTTCTTCAGTTAGCAAAATGCATTTAAGGTTTACCCATTTTGTTACAAGTATCAGTAGTTCTTTCCTTTTTATTGATGAATAGTTTTCTATTTCTTTACTTAACAGTTGAAGGGCATTTGGAATGTTTCCAGTTTTAGATAATTATGGATAAAGCTTCTATACATATTCATGTATACTTTTTTGTGTTACATACATTTATGTTTACTTCACATAAATATTCTTCCACTGTTTTCTGACCTTCATGACTTCTTGCAAGAAATCTGTAGTTATTTAGTTTGATATTTATGTAATATGTTGTTTTTCTCTTACTGATTTCAAAACTTCGCCATTTTCCTTTTGTTTAGAATAGTTTATTAAGATATGTTTTGGAATGGATTTCTTTAATTATGTTCTTGCTGCTGTTCATGAGATTCTTGAAACTGTAAATTTATATCTTTCACCAAATTTGGGAAATTCTCAACCATTTTTGAATTTTTTACAAGATTTTATTTATTTATTTTTAGACAGAGGAGAAGGGAGATAGAGAGGGAGAGAAATATCAATATGTGGTTGCCTCTTGCACACCCCTACTGGGGACCTGGTCTGCAACCCAGGCATGTGCCCTGACTGGGAATCGAACCAGTGACTCTTTTGTTCACAGGGCCACACTCAATCCACTGAGCCACACCTGCCAGGGTGAAATTCTCAACCATTTTTTAAAAGCAGCTTTATTGAAACATAATTTATAGAAACATACAATTTGCCCATTTAAAATGGACAACCTAATTGGTTTTAGTATATTGTCATATATGTGCAGTCAACACTACAGTCAGTTTTAAAACATTTTATCACATCAAAAATAATCTTTTTACTTTTTAGCTGTCACTTACATCTATCCATCCCCCAGCCATAAGGAACCAATAATTTATTTTCTGTCTCTCTAGAGTTTCCTCTTCTCAACATTTTATATGAATGGAATTGCCATTATTTATGTATTTTTTTCTGTACCACCCTTTTCTTTTTCTGGGATGTTAATGAGATTGATTTTAGATCTTTTGTTATTGTTCCACATGTCTCTTAGGCCTGTCTTTTGGATAATTTTTCACTTTCATGTTCATATTAGTTAAATTCTATTGATCTGTCTTCAAGTTTACTATTGCAGTGGTACCTCGGTACTTGTTAATTCGTTCTGGAACTTGAGATGAGTGCTGACACCGATGAGTACTGAGCAATGAAGCGTTTTCTCTTGCCTGATGGCATGGTGACCAGTACAAGTTCTAGCCAAGTGCTATGAGTCCCGAGCAAGCACTGGGTGCTGAAACTTTTTTTTTTCATAAAAATGGTTTGATAAGTTCTGAAGCTGATGAGTAACGAGGTACAACTGTACTTCTGTTATCTCCATTTTTTATTGAGCTCATCCAGAATTTGGTAAATTTCATATATATTATTTTTAGTTCTACAATTACTTACATTTGATTCTTTTTATAGGTTCTGTTTCTGTGTTGCTAACTTTTTATCATTTCATTTGAGTGTGTTTTTCACCCAAAAGAGCATATTTTTGTTACTTGTTTAAATCTTTGTTAGATACTTCAATATGGAGTCATTCTGTAATTGAAGCCTATTGATTTTGACTTTTTTTTGTTGTTTTTCAGCACAAAATCTACCTGGGTAGGTTGAGGTTTTAACATTTTACCTCACCCTCTCTAGATGATGGTTCCCGTGTTAATTATGCTTTCAGAGTGTTTGTGTAGGTACCCTGCATGTGCCACTCAGTGCATGTGCTAATTCAATGGCTAGTCTGAGGCTTGAGCAGTGCTTGATACTGCAGTTCATTTTTAAAAGCTTCATTAGGTGTCTTTGGTTCCATTCCACAGTTTGTAGTTGACACCAGGACTCCTGTCTCTTCATAGAGAGAATTAGGGGATCTCCTCCTATTCTATCCTCCCCATGATTTCTTCTATGGATTCTCCACTTACCATGGACCCTTTATCGTTGTTCATCTGACTAGAAATGTGAGTTTATCTCGGGGCCTTAGCCTTTCATGCTGTCACACAGCTCTGTCCTTTTGGGGCTACCCTTGGAGTGAAGTGAAGGAGAGAATGAAAAAAAAATAACAGTGATTAACTCCATACTTTTCTTATCCTATGGGCCTCTTTTTCTGGTTCCTCTGACTACAGAGCTATAGGTCTTACCATGATTGGGGCTTGTTTTGGACCAGGACTGGGAGTCAAAAAATGAAAACAAAAAAGTGGGAAAAAATTTGGATTCTTATGTTCACCTGCTCAAACTGCATCTTTTCTTGGTCCTCTGTTCAGAAAGTGGAATTTCTGTTTGAAATTTTTTTATGCCCATTGTAGAATGCCAGAAATCAGTCTCTCTTTGCGTTAAAGTCAGGAGATAAAGGTGGAAAATAAACTCAAGCAACTCACTACAGTGCTGGTTATTCTTCGAATTTTGATCTCCCTCCATGAACTTCATGTTATTTATTAATTTTCAGAGTACTCAGGTAGTTCATTTTGTATTTTGTCTAAAGGTTTTAGTTTATAATCAGAGGAGGGATAGGTGTATTCCATCTCAGTTGTCACTAAAAGCTCTGTTTAATTTAGTTTTCTCTTTTTATTTATTTATATTTTTTACTTTTCTGTGGGCTCATAAATAGGCATTGGTAAAATTCATTTGGTTAGACCATCTTTCTGTTGCTTAATTTTAAAACATCTTAGATCAGTGGTTGGTAGGCTTTTTCTGTAAAGAGCCAAATAGTAAATATTTTAGGCTTTGTAGGCATAGGGTCTCTGTCAACTGCTCAACTCTGCTGTTACAGTGAGAAAGCAGCCATAGATAATATGGAAACAAATGGATATCTGCATTCCAGTAAAAATTTATTTACACAAACAGATAGTGGGCCACATTTGGCCCATGGGCTAGAGCTTATAGACCTTTGTTCTAAGTCCTCTACACTTACTCTTTCCTCAAGGACTGCTCAGAGAGTAAATATTATTACCTACTGAGCTTTGTATGTTAGAATATTTTTTCCACAACCACTTACATTTTTCTCCTACAGTTCATTCTTCTGTAGAGTAACTCAAAATTTAATAGAACTGAATGAAAGGAAGGGGATTCACAACAGTGTAATTATGTAAAACTCTTCACATCCTAACTAACTTGCTTTGAATATATCCCCACAGTAGATATTTTTCTGTGGCAGTTTTCTCTCATCTCATAAATATTTGGTTGACAACAGTCTTAATGAAAGTACACATGTCATATGTTCGTTCATCACAGTAAAGCTCTAAATAATATGAAATGAAACATTTGGCTCTGAAATTCAATGATCCTCAAAGACAATCTGGAATCTATTTTAATAATGTCCCTTTTCTAAGTACCTTCTATATGTTCCTTGTCCTTTTGTGTTTCAGTAAGTGTGGATATTGTTAGATCGTGAAGAGAAATGTCTAGGGTTATATTTTTCTTAGTTATTACTCTTGTTCTAGTACTCTCAAACTTCAGTTTTTGAACAATATTTTGCAGGTAAATCATCTTAAAATGGTTGATGAGCCAATGGAAGAGGGAGAAGCAGATTCTTGCCAAGTAAGTACTCATGCTAGTTTTTTAAGCTACTTTTTTAGAATCAAAGGAAAGAGAGTAATTGGAAAGCAGAAAATCTGTCAGTTAAAGGAATTTATTCAGGTACATTAATAATAAGCAAATCCAATTATTAATAAAATAATAGGTCAAAATATAAGACAGATTTCTTGTCAGACACTCTTACACATGAATTTCTAAAACAACTTTATTCAGATATAATTTTTATGCCATGAAATTCATCCATTTTAGTGTAATGGATGAAATTTTCACTTGCTAGTATATGAGTAACTATATTACTTAGATACATAATCCTCTGAATTAAACTTTCACTCATATGTGGACTCTAAAAGAAACAAAACTAATGAACAAACAAAATAAAACAGAAACAGATTCATATAAACAGATCAAACTGATAGTTGCCAGAGGGAGGAGGGTAGGGAGATGTGTTTAAAAAGGTAAAGGGGAATATAGTCAATAATATTGTGATAAATTTTCACTGTGACAGATGATTAGATTCAGTGAGGTGATTGCATTGTAAGGTTGAATCACTATGTTGTACACCTGAAACTAAGACCAACTATACTTGAATAAAGGAAATGCAATGAAAAGTGAAAAAAATTAAATAAGATTGTATTCATCTTTAGGGTAGAAAGGTGACATAACATGGAAATACTTACAAAGATAACATGAGGTTATTTAAAATCAGTTTGCTTTCTTTCAAAAAGTATTACATCTAAATTATTTTAGAAATTTCTAACTAGTTTTAAAGAATGCTTAGCTATTAGGTTGTTCTATGTGAGGCCTATATACTAGTCTCCCATTTTACAAGATCCAGTTTCACAGAAGAGTGATAAGATTTTAGGGAGGATATGACTAAGGTAGACATCTCTGTTTATGTTGTTATTTTATGATTTTTCATTTCTGTAGATATTTTCATAGAATTACAGTTTTTTAAAGCTGTAAGTAACCTGAGATACAATAGTTTAGTATCTTCATTGTATAGATAAATCTACTGAGAGCTGGAGAGGTTGTGACTTACACTAGGTCATAAAACTAACGAGTAGCAGAATCAAAACTTATGATTCAGTGTGCCTCATGTTAGGTCAGCCATGTATTGTACAGATTCAAAGAAGTGGGAAATAAGGAAAGCACATTCCTTTTCTTATTTAGTTGTGGATAAAATCAACTTTGATGTCCCCTTCCACACAAAATTGGTTCATAAGTGGATTTCTCTCAGATAGGAACCAGCTGAGGGATTTAAATTAGGTTTGTCCAAGACTCTCCTTTGAAATATGCTGTATAAAAATCAACTGTTTCTGCAGAGAGTGGTGATGTTAAAGTAATCTCAGTTCTTTTTTTCCACATTATTTTATTGTTGTTCAAGTACAGTTGTCTCCATTTTCCCCCTACCACTCCCCCCGGACCCCAGCCATCCCTACTTCCCACCCTGGATCCTATCCCCTTTGGTTTTGTCCACGTGTCCTTTATACATGTTCCTGAAAACCCCTCCCCTCCCCCCCATTATCCCCTCCCACCTCCCTTCTGGCAGCCATCAGTCTGTTCTCTGCATCTATGAGTCTGGTTCTGTTTTGTTTGTTCTTTAGATTCCATGTATAAGTGAAATGATATGATATTTGTCTTTCTCAGACTGAATTATTTTACCTAGCATATTTAAAGGATGGGATATATGGATTTTAATTAGGATAAGAGGCATTGGACAAACATTTTTATTTGGAAGACTTGCTTAGGCTCAGTGAAATTAACTGAAATAGAGTACAGTTGTTTCATAACTGTGAACATTTTTTTTAAAGTGGTGATCCAGGTTTATAATGATCTTCAACACTGCTGAAACTGAAGTGCCTTCTTAAACATAAAAATACCGTATTGTGCTCAGTATAGAATCACATACTTGGAGGAGACCTTAAAGATCCATCTAACATAACCAGTTTGTTATGTGAGAGCACTGAAGTAGAGTAATTTCTGATTTGGTGAAGGCTGCTTCACTTACACACGGCAGAGGTAGGGAACAAAATTAATAAAGTCTATCGACTCTTCCAGCAGTGTTCTTTTGGCTAGAGAAAACTTCCAAACAGTATGTTTTTTGTTATGTTCCGTTTTTTGAAAACTACATTCATGATATGTGATAAAACTCAGGTAACTCTAATATTAATGAATCTACAGTCTGATGTTTCTTTTGGTACACATATATTATATTGCAAAGGTTTAAACAAATATGCTATACTTCAAAATAATCCAAAAATGTCAGCTACAAAGCATATGTATTTTCATTTAAAAAAGTTCTTTTAAACTTTTTATTAAATTTATTGGGGTGACACTGGTTAATAAGATTATATAAATTTCAAGTGCATATTTCTGTGATATTTGATCTTCATATTGCACTGTGTGCCCACTATCCAAAGTCAAATCATCTTCTGTCACCATATGTTTCACCCCCTTTACCCTTTACTACCTGCCAGTCCCCTTCCCTCTGGTAACCACCATGCTGTTGTCTGTGTCTATGAGTTTTTGTTTGTTTTTCTTGTTTGTTAATTTGTTGCTTTCAGTTTTATATCCCACATAGGACTGAAATCATATGGCTTGTAACTTTTTCTGTCTGACTTATTTTGCTTGGTATAATCTCCTCAAGATACATCCATGCTGTCCTAAGTGGCAATATTTTATCCTTTCTTATGGCTGAGTAGTATTCCACTGTATATATGTACTACATCTTTATCCAATCATCTGTCAAAGGACACTTTGTTTTTTTCATGTTTTGGCCTCTGTGAATAATGCTGCAATGCACATAGGGGTGCATATATCTTTGCAAGTAAGTGATTTCAAATGTTTTCGTGTAGCTACCCAGAAGATGGGTTGCTGGGTCATATGATAACTCTATTCTTAATTTTTTGAGGAACCTCCATGTTGTTTTCCATAGGGTCTGTACCACTTTATTCCTACCAACAGTGAATGAGGGTACCTTCTTTGTAATTTATTACTTCAGATCTTATATTTAGGTCTTTGATCCATTTTGAGTTAATTTTTGCATATGGGAACAAACTATAATGTAGTTTCATTCTTTTGCTTGTGGTTTTCTGATTTTTCCCAGCACTATTTATTGAAGAGGCTTGCTTTTCTCCATTATGTATTTTTGACTCTTCATTGAAAAAGTATTTGTTCACTTGTATGTGGGTTTATTTCTTGGTTCTCAATTCTGTTCTATGGGCTGTGTGATTGTTTTTTCTGCCAATAACATGCTGTTTTTATTTTTGTTGCTCTGTAGTATAATTTGAAGTCAGTGTGATACCTCCAGTCTCATTCTTTTTTCTCAGGATTGCTTTAGCAATTTGGGGTCCTTTGTAGTTCCATACAGATCTGATGATTTTTGTCCTATTTCTTTAATACATGTCAGTGCAATTTTGATGGGGATTGCATTAAGTCTGTATATTGCTTTGGGTAATATGCATATTTTAACTATGTTGATTCTTCCAGTTCAAGTACACAAAATATCTTTCCATTTCATTGTGTTTTTTTTAATCTCATAATAATGCTTTGTGTAGTTTTCAGTATGTAGGTCTTTCACATCCTTTGCTAATTTTATTTCTAGGCATTTTATTCTTTTTATTCACTTGCAGAAGGAGTTGCTTTTTTCATTCTTACTCTGAAATTTCTTTGCTAGTATATAATAATGTAGTGAATTTTTGTACATTGATTTTGTATTCTGCAACTGTACTGCATTTGTGAATTGTTTCTAATAGTTTCTTTGGTGGATTCTTTAGCATTTTCTATATATACAATCATGTAGTCTGCCAAGAGTGACACTTTTACTTCTTAATTTTTAATTTGGATGCCTTTTATTTCTTTCTCTTGCCTAATTGCTCTGACTAGGATTCCCAGCACTATGTTGAATAAGAGAGGTGAGAGTGGGCCTGCTTGTCTTGTTCCTGATCTTAGAGGAAAAGCTTTCAGTTATGCACCATTGAGTATGATATTGTCTGAGTGTTTTTCATGTATGGCCTTTATTATGTTGAGATACTTCTCTTCTGTGCCAATTATATTGAGTGTTTTAATCATAAATGGATGTTGTATCTTACCAAATACTTTTACTACATCTAATGATATGATCATATTGTTTTTCTCATTATTTTGTTAAAGTGGTCTGTTACACTGATCTAATTGCATATGTTGAACCATACTTGTGCCCCAGGAATGAACCTCACTTGATCATATGTATTAATTTTTTAGTGTATTATTGTGTGTGATTTGCTAGTATTTTGTTTAGGATTTTTGCATCTGTATTCATAAGAAGGTATTGGTCTGTCACTTTCATTCTTTTTGTGTGTGTGTTATCCTTTCCAGGTTCTGGTATCCGGGTTGATTTGACCTCATTATATGTGTTAGGAAGTTTTTCCTCTTCTTCATTTTATTGGAAGAGTTTGAGAAGGATAAGTGTCTAATCTTCTTTGAATGTTTTGTAGAATTCACTAGCAAAGCCATCTGGTCATGGACTTTAACTTTTTAGGAGGTTTTGATGGTTGTTCCAATTTTCTCACTGTTGATCAATCTATTTAGATTTTCTAATTCCTCATGATTCAGTCTAAGAAGGATATATATTTCTAGGAACTTACGTATTTCTTCTAGTTTATTGAATTTGGTGGCATATAGTCTTTCATAGTATTCTAGCATGATTCTTTGTATGTCTGTGATATCTGTGGTAACTGCTCCTCTTTCATTTCTGATTATTTATATGAACCTTTTCTCTCTTTTTTAAGTGAGTCTCACCAGGGGTTTATCAAATATATTTATCTTTTCAAAGAACTTGTTCTCTGTTTTATTAATTTCTATATAGTCTTTTTGTTCTTTATTTCATTTAATTCTGCTCCAATTTTTATTATTTCCTTTCTTCTACTGACTTTGGGCTTCTTTTGTTTTTCTTTTCTAGTTCATTAAGATATAATATTAGTTTGTTTACTTGAGATTTTTCTTGTTTCTGGAGATAGGCCTGTTGTGATAAAAACTTTCTTATTACTGCTTTTGCTACATCCCTAAACTTTTGATATTTGTGTTGTTATTCTCATTTGTCTCTATAAAGAAGAAAGTAACTTATAAAGGAAAGGCCATTAGATTATCATCAGTCTTCTCAGCAGAAGCCCTACAAGCCAGAACACAGTGGAACCAAATATTCAAACTACCAAAAGAGAGAAATTACCAGCCAAGAATAATATGTCCAGAAAGATATTCTTTGGCTGTGAGGGAGAAGTAAAGACTTTTCCAGACATACAGAAGTTGAGGGAATTTTTTATCAGATGTCCTCCACTGCAGGAAATACTCGAGAGGGGTTATTCTACCTGAAACAAAGACCAAAATGTCACAAAAATACGAGTAAGATCACCAAAAATCTCCCAGTGTGAAAAGGAATAATATATGACAACCAAAATATAAAAGGGACAGAGGTAAGGGTCTGAATTTGCAAAGGAGGATGGAGATGAGATGCATTCAAAAGTAAGAGGATTACTATATATATGAAACTCTTTTTCATGAACCTAATTGTAACTACACAAAAAAAAAACCCAAAATTGAGACACATACATTTTTAAAAAAGAGAGGAAATGGGGAAAATATGGAATATCACCAAACAAAAGCAACAGACAGAAACAATGAAAAGAACTAATGGAGGCACAGAGCTATCAGAAAATATAAGATAAAATGGCTGTAGGAAATCCTCATACATCAATAATCACCCTAAATGTAAATGGATTGAATTCACAGATGAAAAAGGCACAGAGTAACAGACTGGATCAAAAAACAAAACCCAACCATATGCTGCCTTCAGGAGACACATCTAAGCTGAAAATACAAATATAAACTCAAAGTAAAAGGGTAGAAAATGATTCTACAAGCAAATGGCATCTACAGAAATGTAGGTATAGCCATATTTACATCTGACAAAATGAATTTCAAGATAACAAAGGTAACAGGAGACAAAGATGGGCATTTTATAATAATAAAGGGCACAGTACATTAAAAAGACATGACACTTCTTAATATATATGCATCCAATCAGGGAGCACTGAAATATATGAAGCAACTACTAACAGAACTAAATGGAGAAACTGATTAAAACTCAGTCATTTTAGGGGACCTAAATACTCCATTGATAGCTATAGATAGATCATTCAGACATAGAATCAATAAAGAAATATCGACCTTTAATGACACATTAGGCCAAATGGACATAATTGACATTTACACAGCCTTCATCCCAGAATATCAGATTATAATTCTTTTCCAGTGTACATGGAACATTCTCCAGGATAGACCATATGTTGGGTCACAAAACTAGTTTCAAAATTTAAGAAGGGCTTTAAAAAATGTTCAATGTCACTAGCCATCAGAGAAATAAAAAATTAAAACCACAATGAGGTATCATCTCACACATGTCAGAATGGCTGTCATCAATAAATCAACAAACAAGTGCTGGCGAGGTTGTGGAGGAAAGGGAACCCTCGTACACTGCTGGTGGGAATGCAAACTGGTGCAGCTGCTGTGGAAAGCAGTATGGAGTTTCATCAAAAAACTAAAAATGGAATTGCTGTTTGACACAGTTATCCCACTTCTGGAAATATATCCTAAAAATCCCACAACACCAATCAGAAAGAATAAATGCACCCTTATGTTTATAGCAGCATTATCTGTTAATAGCCAAGATCTGGAAACAACCCAAGTGCCCATCAGTAGATGAGTGGATAAAAAAATTCATGGTACATTTGCATAATGGAATATTACACAGTTTTAAAAAAGAAAGAACTCTTACACTTTGCAACAGTGTGAATGGACCTGGACATTATTATGTTAAGCGAAATAAGCCAGACAGAGAAAGACAAGTACTATATGATTTCACATATATGTGGAATATAATGAACAAAATAAACTCAGGTGAGGGGTGGGGGGACTGGAAGAGATTAACCATAGAACATATGCATGTATGCATAATCCATGGATACAGTCAACGATGAGGTAAAGGCCACAGGGGAAGCAGGGACTGGGTGGAGGGAGTCAAAGTTTGAGAAAATGGGGGACATCTGTAATAGTGTGAACAATAAAATAAAAGAAGTTTGAAATCCTACCAAGCATATTTTCTGAACACAGTGCTTTGTAATTAGAAATGAACAGCAAAGATAAGTAACCACCCCCCACACACACAGATATGTGGAGATTAAACAACATGCTACTAAAAAATGACTGGGTCAAAGAAGAAATAAAAGATAAAATTGTAAAAAGTTCTTGACTTTTAAAAAGGTGAAAATCAGTCTCATAGCTACTTAAAAGGGTCCCATGAAAGGCTATATTGATGTATAAAAACATCCACAGTTATTGTTTTAGAGTTGATTCTCCATATCTGACTGATTAGTGGTCCCTATTAAGTAAAGATAACATTTCTCTGCCTAGATACCCCTCTTGAGAGAGTGAATGTCTGACTATCTGTGTAACATGGAAGTTATTTTAGGTATCATGAAGCCTAGCTTACTTGGGACTATGCTCTTGCTCACTTTGGCCAGAGTCACCTTTGGTTAGTCCATTAAATAAAGGGTAAATTTATTGAGAACATTCTTGCCATCCAGCCCACAATGATATGGCACAGGGTATGGCAAAAGTAGGTTTATGGTTTTGCTTACATGAACCACAGACTTTATTCTTGTATTATTTTTTATTAATTACTGTTATTTTTCATATGAATGAGTGTGAACCTACTTTTGCAACATCCTGTAGAACGGAAAGCTATCAAGACTTCTAGGCATTGTGGTAAACTAGTCATGTGAACTTAAACTCTAGATATCAGTTTTCTCCTCTGTACAGTGAGAAGGTTGGATAATCTGTCCCAGCTCTTATTTTGTGATATGTAATACAGGTGAAGTCTTTTTTTATCCTAGCTGTTGTGCTTCTCTAGTGACAAGCATTGCACCTTGCTTGAGTGTAGTCTTCACAGAGGAGTAGAGTGCTGCACATCCAAGAGAAGAAGCATGCCCTGGGTGGTTTCCTTTCTGCCTCAACCAAGTCTTAGGAGATCTGGCACATAAATTATATACAATGTTTTAATAAAAATAGGGTTGTTTGGGCTTTACAGATTGTGTCTATGCCAGGTTTTTTTCAATGATGTGGCTAATTGGACATTTAAATATTTATATATCACTTAAAAGGGTTTAGAGAATACTATTTAAAAGAAATCTTGAGGTTCACACTTATTTGCCATGCTCTACAGTTTACAAAGTTTTATTTATCTTTTGACTTTCTCTGCATCCACCTCATAAGTTACATTGCAGTGAGGATCTTATGACTCTTGGCTCTTTATGTTTTTCTTATACCTCGTTGGAGAGAAGGGCTGAAGCATAGATTTTATTTCCTTTTATTTGCATTAAATTATAAAATAAGGATGTTGGTGGTAGTGTATGTTTGTTAGGAAACAGGGAAATGGGGATAACAGTAGCCTGTACAACTCTGTGCTAGATTGAAGGAATTGGATATTAAATTATGTATTTCCGGTGAGTTTTCTGCCTCTAAGCTTATCATAGGATGCTGCAACTGGATATGAGTATTCTTTGGATTTTATTTCTACAGGATGAAGGAGTTGTTAAAGAAATTCCCATTACTCATCATGTTAAGGAAGGATATGAGAAAGCAGACCCTGCGCAGTTTGAGTTGCTCAAGGTTCTTGGTCAGGGATCCTTTGGAAAGGTAATGAATGCTTTTTTTCACATTTGTTTCTTTTCTAAACGCTTAGCAAAAAAGTATACACATAGATAGAAATCTGTTAATTGTGCAGTTTCTATACTTATCAAAGGATATGCAAAAAGATAGGTTCCTAATTTTACTCATTTTATTTCTGTTGTATTTTTGGTCCCATTTATTTATACTTCTTTATAACAATCAAAGTTTTCCAATCCCCTGAGCTCATGTATCTCTCTAGAACAAAATATAGCAGGCTATTTATTAGCTGTCTAAATCAAGGTAGTTTGGTTTGGGTAAAAAAAAAAAGTTGTTTCCCTTTTCACATGCTAACATAATCACAGCTCGTTCTCTCCTGGTGATTTCATCTGTGTTCCTTAGCTCTATCACAGAAGTCAGAATGTATGTATCAATTCATGTATAAATGCATGAATTCCTCTATCATCTGCTAGAGCAGTACGTGTATAAAGTATAGCAAGTGTAGGTACTGAGTAATAATTACTATGTGAACCTCCTTCCTTTCAAGAAGCTTAATTTTCATGGGAGAAAGCAAAATTGAGAAACATTTTCTGTGACACTTGTTATTAAAATCATTTATTAAGTGCTCAATGACATGTGATTTTTGAAAAAGAAGAATGTAGGTCTGCTTCCTGACTTTTGTGCACCTAACATCTAATACGTGAAAATCATTGCCCACACAGTAACAGCCTTTAGGAAAATGTCAACAAAGACAATTTTTTTAATTATTTGTTTTTATTGTTCATGCTATTACAGTTGTTCCTGCTTTTTCTGCCTTTCCCCACCTCCACCCAGCCCCACTCTCTCTCCTCCCTAAGTCAATTCCCATATTGTTGTCCATGTCCATGTAACAACAACAGTTTAAGGGAGAAAGAGGAGAAACTACTAATTTTACAGTGACTGAAATTTCATTTCAAAGGGAAAGAGTAAACCAATGGAGTAGTGGTGGTTTATTATGCTCTGAAACATTTTAAAAGAAAGATACTTATTGAATACCCAGTGCATGCGAAACAGTTGCTAAAGCAGTATTGGTGAATATAAAATAGACATTAATTGTCTTAAAGTTTCCCAATGTCTATATGGTATTGATATAACAGTTAAAGTATAGAGAAAAATTTCCAAAAAGGACAAATTAAAGTGGATTGTAGTTCAACAATGAATTGGTACAGGAGACACATGAAGACAAGGAGATAGGACTTGAATGGTTGTCCTGGGAAGACTAAAACTAGAAGGAGCTTTTAAAAGATTGTGTATGTTGGGGATGTTTATAAAATTGACCTGTAGAGTGGGTGTGTGCATTCTGCACACCTTTACTTTAAAAAGGTTTTAAAAATGTAATACTCATTGAACTATTTACATTATATTTCTATAATATTAATTTTAGAATATAGATGGAGTTCTTTCTTATCCCAAATGTACAGGTGATTAAATATCAACTTAAATAAAATCATACCAGGCAAATATTTCAAGCCATTAAAAGTACTTGTATATATTTATTTACATATATATTTATTTATATCCAGCTTTGTTTCTGAAAGCATTTAACACTTTTATAGATGAATGGTAAATAAAATAAAATAACTGGAGAAGATGATGCAAGCAGGAAAATTAGACCAGGAAAGACTAGATGAAGCCAGAAATATACTCTCTTGTTCACAAATGCATGGCATAAGGGCCTACACCTCTTCTAGAAGTGAGACAAAAATGAAGATTTAAAATTTTTGGCAGCCATTATAAAGAAGCTGATATGTTTAACTGTATGATTATTTGATAGTACCTTCAATGTGCAAGGAGATCAAACAGACCAGAGAAGTTTTTCTCATGGGTCTTCTTTATAAGGAGAATACAGTATAATATAATGAAATGTGTTCAATAACATCTTCACTTTAAATATAGCAACATTCTGACAAGTTGTCAATGTAGTCCTTAAATTCAGGAAACACTCAGCTTTGTCTGTGCTTTAACATATCATGGAAGCCTTTGTAAAATCCCAAATACGAAGGTACAGAATAGTGATCTTTATGCAATTCATCAACCAAAGAAATATTAAGGGGGTAGCTTTTTTCTTCCCAGCATGTGAACATGCTTGCTTGTCAGTATTACATCATTTGTGTAGGCATTGTGTGGGTGTGACTTGTTATATGCTGAACTTATTTAGGAATTTGGCCAAGGCTGTGAATCAGAAAAGTGTAGGAGCAATTCCAAGAAATTTTGGGCTGCAGCCTTATTTAACTTTTTATGCAAAAGTTCATTGTTAAAATACAGTAAAAGGAATTTTAGCCCATATAAAGCCTTGAAGCAATAGATATCTTCATAGTCCATTTAATAGGGGAAAACTCTACTCTAATCATTTGTAAAATTGTACTTTAAGAAAGCATGCATTATCATCATGAAAGATGAATATAAAATTCTGTACTAAATGCACTAAGTATAATGCTATTATCATTTATGTTGTGTGGATTGAAATGTAGTATAGCAACAACTTACATTAATTATTTTAAAACACAATCACAAATGGGGGCTGCTTCATCAATAAAAAGCTTATGCATGGCTAAAGAAAACATCAGGAAAATGAAAAGGGAATGAACTGTATGGGAAAATATATTTGCAAATTATACCTTGGACATGGGTTTGATCTCCAAAATACCTAAAGAACTCACACAATTCCACTCCAGGAAGACAAACAACCCAATTACAAAATGGATAAAGAACCAGAACAGACACTTCTCCAAGGAGGACATACAGAGGGCCCAGAAACATATGAAAGGATGCTCAGCATCACTAGCCATCAGAGAGATGCAAATTCAAACCAAAATGAGATACCACTTCACACCAGTCAGAACGGCCATCATAATCAAATCAACAAACAACAAGTGCTGTCAAGGTTATGGAGAAAAGGGAACTCTAGTACACTGTTGGTGGGAATGCAGTATGCTGCAGCCCTTGTGGAAAAGTATATGGCATTTCCTCAGAAAACTAAAAACGAAACTGCCTTTTGACCCAGCATTGCCACTGCTGGGATTATACCCTCAGAATTCTGAAACGCCAATTCAAAAGAACCTAAAACACAATGAAATAAAACACATGAATACCTGTTGGAAATTGTAACACTAGCCTTCTTTGTATTTCACATGCTAAGGCAAATGTAAACAAAGTATACATTTTAACAACCTTGGATTATACATTTTTTTGGCTTTTGTGATAGTAAAGACTTTAACTACAGGACTTAAAATGAATTTTTAAGAATACTAAACCCTTCTCCTGTTAAGTAATTAATTCATTATCAAAAACTAGCAGAAAAAAACATGCTTACATCTTAAAATTTCTTGTAGTTGGTACTTTGTCTTTAATCATTGTTCAAGCTGATTGTTTTTTTGATTGTCTTTCACCAACACCGAGTAATTCTTAATGGAAAATATAAAAGTCGACTTCCAGACAAGATGGAGGTATAGGTAGACACACTTTGCCTCCTCACACAACCAAAAGAAGGACAACAACCAATTTAAAAATAAAAAACAACCAGAACTGCCAGAAAATCGAACTGTATAGAAGTCTCACAACCAAGGAGTTAAAGAAGAAACATTCATCTAGACTGGTAGGAGGGTCATAGACAGGCAGCCAGGGCAAGAGGACTCATGGCAAGGCGGCAGATGGAGGACCAGGCAAGGCTGCATCTGGCGCAGCTGGCATTCCCACATTTGCGTGAAGATAAACCAGGAGGAACAACTGGGGAGAAAAACAGACCACTAAACCCAGCGTTCTAGCACAGGGAAATAAAGCCTCAAAACCTCTGACTGAAAAAACCTGTGGGGGTTGCAGCGGCAGGAGGAACTCCCAGCCTCACAGGAGAGTTCACTGGAGAGACCTACAGGGTCATAGATTGTACACAAGCCCACCCACATGGGAATCAGCACCAGAAGGGCCCAATTTGCTTGTGGGAAGCAGAGGAAGTGACTGAAAGTCGTCCGAGAGCTGAGCAAGTGGCATTGTTCCCTCTCAGACCTCTCCCCCACATACAGCATCACAAAGCAGCCATGTGGGTTGCCCCGCCCTGGTGAACACCTAAGGCTCTGGCCCTTACTATGCAACAGATATGCCGAGAAAAAAAAATGGCCCAAATGAAACAATAGATCAAAGCTCCAGATTAAATACAACGAAGCAATGAAGAGATAGCCAACCTATCAGATGCACAGTTCAAAACACTGGTAATCAGGATGCTCACAGAAATGGTTTAGTATAGTCACAAAATAGAGGAAAAAGTGAAGGCTTTGAAAAGTGAAATAAAGGCAAATGTACAGCTAAACAACAGTGAAGGGAATGAAACTGGGACCCAAATCAACAGTTTTCACGAGGAGGAAGAAATAAACATTCAACCAGAACAGAATGAAGAAACAAGAATACAAAAATTGAGGAGAGGCTTAGGAACCTCCAGGACAACTTTAAACATTCCAACATCTGAATCATAGGGTTGCCAGAAGGAGAAGAGGAAGAGCAAGAAATTGAAAAGTTATTTGAAAACAAAATGAAGGAGAATTTCCCCCAATATGGCAAAGGAAATAGACTTCTGGGAAGTCCAGGGAGCTCAGAGAATCCCAAAGAACTTGGACACAGGGAAACACACCACACCAAGGCACATTATAATTACATTACCCAAGATTAAAGATAAGGAGGGAATCTTAAAAGCAGCAAGAGAAAAGGACACAGTTACCTACAAAGGGATTCCTGTACGACTATCACCTGATTTCTCCAAAAAAACCTTGCAGGCAAAAGGGACTGGAAAGAAGTATTCCAAGTCATGAAAGGCAAGGACCTACATGCAAGATGACTCTATCCAGCAAAGCTATCATTTAGAATGGAAGGGCAGATAAAGTGCTTCCCAGATAAGGTCAAGTTAAAGGAGTTCATCATTACCATGTCCTTATATATGAAATGTTAAAGGGACTTATCTAAGAAGAAGAAGAAGAAGCTCAAAAATATGAACAGTAACATGACAACAAACTCACAACTATCAACACCTGAATGTAAAAACAAAAACAAAAGTGAACTAAGAACTAGAACAGGAACAGAATCACAGAAATGGAGATCACATGGAGGGTTATCAGCTGGGATGGGAGGGGTGGGGGATGGGGGAAAAGGTACAGGGAATAAGTAGCATAATTGGTAGGTACAAAGTAGACATGGGGGAGGGTTAAAAAAAATGTAGGAAAAGTATATTGAGCAGCCAAAAAACTTATGTGTACAACCCATGGACATGAACTAAGAGTGGGGAATGTGGGTGGGAGGGAGTGTGCAGGGCAGATTGGAATAAAGGGGAGGGGGGATGGGACAACTGTAATAGCATAATCAATAAAATGTATTTAAAATAAAGAAAATTTAAAAGTCTGTATCACCAAGAGAAATGTATATTGGAATAACTCACTTATTTCTGTTGTGGACAGTTTCCAATAATTGGATTAGAATGAATGAAAATAAGCCTCTGTGATCAGGATAGATATGTTTTTAGATACAATAATTTGAAGCCATGCAACTTCTGTAGTTGATCATTGGGAGAAGAGTTGAGTGATGTGTTTTCTTTTTTGCTAGGAAAGTTCACCCCTCATACCTCAAAAGAACAAATCATGTGATGAACAAATAAACAGTTACTTCTCTAGTCTGTGAATGATGGCAACACATGAATAGAACTTGCTAGAGTTGGAGCCCACACTGGTGTGGCTCAGTTGGCTGGAGCATTGTCCCATAAACTGAAAGGTTGCGAGTTTGGTTCCCAGTCAAGGTGCCTATGAGAAGCAACTGATCAATATTTATCTCTCCCATCAAAGTTTCTTTATCTCCCACTCTTTCTCCCTCCCCGCTTCCTTTCTAAAATCAGTAAGCATGTCCTCAGGTGAGGATTTAAAAAAGAAGTTGCTAGAGTTGGGGAGGCATGTTGAAGCAGTGAACAGGTTATACTAATTATTTTTTAAAACCCTATTTTACTAATAAGTCTTATAAAACTGCAGTCTATTCATATTTATCTTTATAATAGGCTTTTAAAAACTTAAGCTTTCCATGAGTCATAATATTATTTAAGCTTGATTGGTAACTTTAAAGAGTTTAACATTCATTTGTTTATTGAGCTAATTTGTCATCATGATTCTTTTTTAAAAATATTTATTTATTTTTAGAGAGGGAAAGGGAAGGAGAAAAAGAGGGAGAGAAACACCAATGTGTGGTTGCCTCTTGCGTGCCCCCTACTGGGGACCTGGCCTGTAAGCCAGGCACGCGCCCTCACTGGGAATCAAACCAGTGACTCTTTGGTTTGCCGGCCACTGCTCAATCCACTGAGTTATACCAGCCAGGGCTCATCATGATTCTTTTTACCAAGCAGAGAAGAATTGCACCTGATTTATTATTAGAAATTAAAATGCCTGGTAACTTCTAGAATGGACCAATAAGGAAGTAGAAATCATGATATCAAATTAACAGTCACTACAATGATTTCTCTGTATTAAGTTAACAAAATGGAGCTCCTTTAGCTTAAATTATTTTTATGTTATTTGTCTTTTACATCAAAAACTTCTCATAGTCCATGACCATATCATCTGTTTAATATTTTTACAATAGTATGTATGAAAGTGTGATTTAATAAATGAATAAAAATGAGAAAGTATTAACTAAGTATATAATTCATAGGGAAAGGTATATATCTTTGTGAAATTAAAAAATATAATGGCATATGTGTGTGCTAATGTATGTACAGCAAAAATGACTTGAAAGTAAATTTTACTTTTTAAAAATTCTCCTATTAGGTTTTTCTTGTTAGAAAGAAGACTGGTCCTGATGCTGGGCAGCTCTATGCAATGAAGGTTTTAAAAAAAGCTTCTTTAAAAGGTAGAAAATTAGAAAGCTTATTAAAATAGAATTTGGTAAAGCTTGTTTTAAGAAATATGCTGTGTATTTCTTGTGCAGGTTCAGTAGATTTAGTTTTCCTTTTTATTTTTTAAATTAAATTTATCGGGTTGGCATTAGTTAATAAAATTGTATAGGTTTCAAGTGTACAATTCTGTGAGACATCACCCAAAGTCAGATCTTCTTCCATCATCATATATTTGACCCTTTACTCTTTACTACCCCTCTACCTCCTTCCCTCTGGTAACCACCATACTGTTGTCTGTGTCTATGAGTTTTTGTTTGCTTTTCTTCTTTGTTCATTTGTTTCTTTCAGTTTTATATCCCACATATAATTAAAATTATATGGTTCTTGACTTTTCTTGTCTGACATAGTTTTTTTTTTTTTTTAGTTAGTAATCATTACAGTTTTGTAGCTAGGAATCGCTATTTCTAGGGTTGATATGTCTTAATTTAGTGAGAGTATACCTTGATAAAAATTTAATGGTATAAAATTGACACATTTTATTTAATATGAATTTATTTTATTGAGTGATATTCTTTTATTTTTTTTCTTTTCCAACTGTGTGGGTATTACCTGTTGACTGCACAACTACCTGCATACACTTTTTATACACCATCTTGTAGGCTCTGATAAAATAGCACTGTGTACAGTTTTAATTACTAAACTCATTTGAACAATTAGAAATTAATAAATAATAAATGCATATTAGTCATATACCTGTTTATGTCACTTTAACCCATGTTGAGATGTAAACAAATTTATTGGCTTTCTGAGAATATGATAATTACTGTTAAGGAATATATAGACTTCAAATTTAGGTACTTATAAAGTTATATTTTATAGTTTTATTTTTTGTGTGAAGAATTTTTATGGGATCTCTGTGGAAATTATATACAATAGTAATATATTCTAACCCTCTGTGATTTTTAGTTCGAGACAGAGTTCGCACAAAGATGGAGAGGGATATACTGGTGGAAGTAAATCATCCATTTATTGTCAAATTGCATTATGGTATGTATGCTCTTTTTTTAACTTTATTTTATTTTTAGAGAGAAGGGAAAGGAGGGAGAAAGAGAGGGAAAGAAATATCAATGTGTGGTTGCCTCTCATGTGGCCCCACCGGGGACCTGGCCCGCAACCCAGGCATGTGCCCTGACTGGGAATCGAACTAGTGACCCTTTGGCTCACAGCCTGTGCTCAATATCCTGAGCTATACCCGCCAGGGCACAATCTGCTCTTAAGAAATTTATAATTATACAGAATACAGACATGTGAACAAATTATACAAATCAAATGGAGTGAGTACCATAAGAGAAACATAAATAAAGTACAGTGAGATCTCAAAAGTAGTAGCAAGTAATGATGATTGGGAAGAGGGTAAGAATGCTGTAGGGAAATGTGAAAAATAGTAAATCCTTAGTAGTGGAAAGTTTAATAGATAAAGGAAGGAGGCAGCATTTTGGCTGAGCTTGCAAGAATTACTACATTTTCAATAGGTGGGGATGCAGAGTTCAGGCATAACAGTATAAGATGATGTTCAGTAAATCAAGAAAATTGAGGGTGGTAGAAGTTTCTGTATAAAGTCACAGAAAGCCATAATCATTCAAAGCTGATTATGTTCTGGGAAGGGTTTTATAGCTATTTTAACAGCACATTTAATTTTGACATAATGTTATCCAATAATAGACCATATGAGTAAATGCTTAATTGCCATATCGTGTTTAGTGATACACTTCTAAACATATATGCTAATTTAAAAGTATACTAAGCTTTTTGAGACTTTAACATTGTCCTGTTACTACATTCTATTTTCTGATTAGCCTTTCAGACTGAAGGGAAGCTGTATTTAATATTGGATTTTCTCAGGGGAGGTGATGTCTTCACAAGATTATCCAAAGAGGTATCTGTTTGTTAATCTTTACTATATTGTCTTAAAACAAAGCTGAAAAAGTCACTTTTGTTTTTTCCTATAGAAAGTTTAAATAATGATTCTGTTTGTTTCATTGCATAGTATTTAGTGCATATGCCAATTAATGGCATTTTCTGTGCCTGTTATTTAGATCATCTCAGTGTGCTACTCATTATTCTCTTAGGCACAAGGTCAATTAAGTAACTGGATGAAACATAAGGGCAAGCCTAGATCTTTGGCTACACAAGCTACCAAAATCCAAAAACAGTGTTGATACTAAGCCTCTGGGAGTAGTATTTAAATTATTTATGTTTAAAACAGTTTTATGGTGGTATAATTGACACGCAATAAACTGTGTGTATTAAAGCACACACTTTAATAAATTTTCACCTTTGTATATACCTATGAAACCATCACAATCAAAATAATTAGCTTATCCATCATCCCAACAGTTTTCTTGTGCCTCATGATAAAGCTTTGCTGTTTGGTTTGTATTTTCTAGGACATTATATAAATGGAATCCTATAGTATGTATTTTTTGTCTGACTTATTTCACTCAGCATAATTATTTTGAGATTCATCTATGTTGTTACATGTACCAATAGTTTATTCATTTTTTATTCCTTAGTAATATTCCACTGTATGGATACATTACAACTTGTTTATTCATTCACTTGTTAAACGATATTTGACTTGTTTGCAGTTTTTGGATATTACTAATAAAGCTGCTACAAATAGTCACATACAAATGATTGTATGGACATATGTTTTCACTTTTATGGTTAAATATCTAGAGTATTATAACTAGGTTATATATATTTTCTAATTTTTTTTATTATTCAAGTATAGTTGTCTCCATTTTCCCACCACCACTCTTCCCTGCCCCACCCACCCCCACCTCTCACCCTTAATCCTATTCCCCACTTGGCTTTTTCCATGGATCCTTTATACATGTTCCTTGATGACCCCTCCCCTTATATTTATATATAAATAAATTTATAAATATATGTATGTGTATAAATATATTTTCATAGTTAACATTAGGCTTTATTCTTGGTGTTATGTATTCTGTGGGTTTGGAAGGATGTTTAATGACATGAATCTGTCCTTATAGTATCATATAGAGTAGTTTCACTGTCCTAAATATCCTCCACATTCTACTTATTCATCCTTCTTCCCAATCATGAGTGGGTTATATAGTAGATGTATGTTTTAACTTATTTTAAAGACACTGGTAAACTGATTTCCAAAGTGGTTATATAATTTTTACATTCCCACGAGCAGCATTATGAGTCTCAGTTCCTCCACATCCTTGCCGACATTTGGTGTGGTCAGTCTTATTTTAATTATGGCCATCTCATAAGTATGTGCCAGTACCTTGTGGTTTTGAATTTTATTACCCTAAAGATGAACGATGTGGAGCATCTCTCTCTGCCCTTATTTGACATCTGTGTTTCCTCTTTGATAAAAAGTCTGTTTAAGTCTTTGGCCCATTTTTTACTGGATTGTTTCTTACTAAGTTTTGAGTCTTCATTTATCTTGGGTGGTAACTCCTTCATCATATATGTTGTTTGCCAATATTTTCCTCTGGTCCATGCTTTGTCTTTTTATGCTCTTTAACAGTGTGTTTCTAAAAGAAGAAGTTCTTAATTTTGATGACGTCTGATTTATGTATTTTTTTTAAAAAAACTTTAGTACAAATATACATGTAGGAAAATGTGAATGTCCTCCTTAGCCCCTAATTCACTTTCATTCCCACTTCCTGGGCTTTTCCTGCTTTACAGTTTGTTGTTGTTGTTGTTGTTGGTGTTGTTGACACTGTTACAGATGTCCCCCGTTTTCCTCCCCTTTTCCCATTTCTACCCAGCCCCCAACCCCCTCCACTGGCCTTCACCAAACTATTGTCTGTGTTCAAGGGCTATGAATACATGTTTTTTAAATGAATTGTGTTTTCATATCCTGTTTAAAGAATAGTTGCCTAATACCACGTCACAAAGATTTTCTCCTCTTTTATAGTTTTAGATTTTACATTTCAGCTTATATACTGTTCGAATTCATTTTCATATTGATGATATGTATGTGTTGTAGCCGAAGTGTTTTTTTTTTATGCAAGGTGGAACAAAGTAGGTTTACAGTTGCTTGTGTGGAAAATAACAATAATTAAAAAATAATAATATAAGAATAAGCTCTGTTTTGCATACTTACAACTGTGAACTTACTTTTGCCCACCCTGTATATAGATATTCATTGTTCTACCATCATTTTTGGAAAAAACTATGCTTTCTTCACTGAATTTCCTTGCATTTTCGTTGAAAATCAATTGACTAAAATATGAAGGTATACGAGGTCTGTCCAGAAGGTATCCAGTTGTGTACTGTGAAAAATAGAGACATTTATTAAAGAAGACACAAGATACCAGAAACATTGTACAAAGAACAGTAACACCTCAGTCCCCTTCAAAGTAGCAGCCCTGGGACCTCACAGAGTTCTCCCAATTGCCATTAGCTGCCCCATTGTATTTTCCTGAATCTCATCAATGGTCTGAAATCTCTTCCCTTCCAAAGGTGATTTTAATTTTGGGAAAAGCCAGAAGTTGTAGGGGCAAATGTGGGCTGCAGGTGGGCTAAGTCACCTGGGTGATTTGATGTTTCACAAAAAAACTCTACATGAGATGTGATGCTTGAGCTGGTATGTTGTCGTGATGAAGCTGCCAATCACCAGTTTCCCATAGCTGTGACCTTTTGAATCATCTCAATAATTTCTGTGGAGGAATGCTCAAGCTTAACACAAATTGGATGCAGATTTGTTGCTCTACTCACTCAGTCATTTTGAATGCCACAGCCACACAGAATACATGTTCACTCAACAGTGTCTACCGCCCCTACTGACTGGTACAGTGAAGTCACCATTGTTCATGCATGAACATTCCACTCCACTCTCTTTGCTGACAGATTTCATCGATGTCACGGAAACCATTCTCATTATATTAACAATGGCTGGACTTTCTCTAGACAGACCTCGTATTTCTAGACACTTTACCTATTCATCTTTCTTTATGCCAATTACACATTTTTCATTAAATTTATTGGTGTGACATGGGTTAATAAATGTATGTAAGTTTCAGGTGTACAGTTCTATAATCTATCACCTGTGTATTGTACTGGCTCTTCACCACCCCAAGTGAGGTCTCCATCCATCACCATTATCCCCTCTTTACCATCTTCAACCTCTTCCTATCCCTTTTCTGTCTGGTAATTACAATGCTGTTGTCTGTGTCTATGAGAGGGTTGTTTTTTTGTTTTTTTGTTTTTTGTTTGCTTAATCCCCTCACCCTTTTCAACAAGCCCCCCAACCTCCCTCCCCTCTAACACCTATCAGTCTGTTCTCTATCTCTGAGTCTGTTTCTATTTTGTTAGTTTATTTTGTTTATTAGAGTCCACATATAAATGAAATCATCTGGCATTTGCCTTTTTCTGACTGGCTCATTTCACTTACATTAATGCTCTTTAGGTCTATCCATGCTGGACCTAAAATTTCCTTCTTTTTCATGATCAAGTAGTGCTCCATTTTGTAAATGTACCACAGTTGTTTTATCCACTCATCTACTGATGGACCCTGGGCTGCTCTCAAATCTTGGCTATTATAAATTACACCGCACTGAACGTAGGGGTGCATGTATTCTCTCAAATTAATGTTTCAGGTTTCTTCAGATATATTCACAGAAGTAGAATCTCTGGGATGTAAGGCAGTTCAGTTTTTAATTTTTTGAGGTAACTCCATACTGGTTTTTGCAGTGGCTGTAACCAATCTGCATTCCCACCAACAGTGCACTAGGGTTCCCTTTTCTCCACATCCTCTCCAGCACTTGTTTATTTATTGATGGTGGCCATTCTGACAGGTGCAAGATGACATCTCATTGTGGTTTTAATATGCATTTCTCTGATGATTAGTGACATTGAGCATTGTTTTATATGTGTATTGGCCATCCATATGTTCTCTTTGGAGAAGTGTCTATTCAGGTCCTTTGTAGATATTTTAATTGGATTGTTTGTTTTCTTGGTGTTGAGTTGTATAAGTTTTTAAATATATTTTGGAAATTAATTTCTTATCAGGTGTATCATTGGCAAATATGTTCTCCCATTCAATGGGTTTTCTTTTAATTTTGTTAACGGTTTCCTTTGCTGTGCAAAAACTTTTTGGTTTGCTGTAGTCCCATTTGTGTATTTTTTCTTTTGTTTCCATTGACCGAGAAATCATAACATATATCTTCCAGAAATGTCTGAGATTTCTCTACCTGTTTTCTTCTAGGACTTTTATGGTTTTCAGTCTAACGTTTCAGTCTTCAATCCACTTTGAGTTTATACTGTATATGGTGTAAGAAGGTGGTCTAGTTTCAATTTTTTTGCAAGAATCTGTCCAATTTTCCCAACCCCATTTATTGAATAGACTATCTTTACCCCATTGTATATTTTTGCCTCTTTTCTGAAATACTAATTGACCATAAAGGTGTGCATTTGTTTCTGGTCTTTCTATTCTGTTCCTCTGATCTATATCTCTGTTTTTCTGCCAGTACCATGCTGTTTTGATTACTATAGCCTCATAGTATAGTTTAATAGCAGGTAGCATGATTTTTCCAACTTTGTTTTTCTTTCTCAAGATTGCTGTGGCTATTCAGGCTCTTTTGTGGTTTCATATCAATTTTTGGAAGATTTTATCTAGTTGTGTGAAATAAACCATTGGTATCTTGATAGGAATTATGTTGAATCTCTCGATTGCTTTCAGTTTTATGGACATTCTTATGATGCATATTATTCCTTTCCATAAATGCAGTCTACGCTTCCACTTATTTGTATCTACTTCAATATCTTTCTTCAGTGTCTTACAATTTTGTGAGTATGGATATTTTACATCCTTGTTTAAATCATGTTCTAGGTATTTTATTTTTTGATGCAATTGTAAATGGGATTGTTTTCTTAATTTCTCTTTCTGACAGTTCATTATTGGTATATAAAAAACCCAACTAATTTCTGGATACTTATTTTATATCCTGCTACTTAATAGAACTCATTTATCAGTTCTAGTAGTTCCTTGGGGGAATTTTTAGGGTTCTCTATGCACAATGTCATGTCATATGCAAATTATGTCTCACCCCTCCCTGTACTGCTGCTTGAAACAAAGTCTTTCCAGGTAGTAAGCTAGGACAGATGTAGGGCTTATCTCGTTTGTTTCTCATCTGTTAGTATTCACTGTCCTTTTGTTGCCTGATGTTTAATGTCTTGAAAAGCGTCATTTCATATATTTTGTCCTGTTCTTTACTGGTTTCAGGTGGGAAGGTAAATCCTGTCCTTGTCTCTACTTCATTTTGTTTTAAAGTGGTAGTCGGGGGGTAGCACTTCAATTGGGTGAATGTGGTTCAACATCTCACTTGCAGAATTAAACTGTTGAGTGTGGGAGAGCTACTGTTGATTCCCAGAACTTTGGAACTTGCTGTTTTAAAAGAAGTGTGCTTCTGGGATGCTACCCAGTGTTAAGTGGCTAAGATCTCTGGTTTATATGTTTCCCTCTAGTGCAGACCATGCCATGCATGCACATAGACTGTGATCTTGGTATATTGTTTACTACAGAACAGAATTCAGTTTGTGGTAGCGTCTGTCTAGGGCCCCCTTCCAAGGAGGGTCTTTAAAGGACCTTGTTAAAAGCTGGTCCCAAGACATAGAGGGACAAACAGTTATAACAAGGCTCCAGTATTCATGAACTCTTTAGTTAGAGTGTAGAACTATCAATAATGTGTTTGAGAATCCTTGTAGTCATTTCTAATTTTCTTTTAAACTCTTCAGACCTCCATTCTCGATGTGGGACTATCTAAACCCATACTAGCACAGAGATGCAGTCAGTAAGTTTTGATTCCTAAGTCTGGAATATTAGGTAAGAGCAAGCATTTTAAATGCATTTCCCAAAAGACAATAAATTAGTATATTCATTGAACAGGCTTTGAAAAATGATTTAATGGTTACCTCTATAGACAGCTTATTAATAAGTTGTTTATTGGTTATACTTCACTTGTGTGTTCAGAAAACTGTTATATCATCCAAAATGAGGACTTATTATTTATGCCTTAGAAAAAGACTTTTAAAAATTACATGTTTTACATGTTAAAGAATTTTATAATGTGCCTCATGTGTATTTTAGAGTGAACAGTATCTCCTTAAATTTCTCTTGTCCAAAATACACATGCACACAAACACACAAAAGTCTTAGGTTGTGCCCTGCTTTGCTAATATAAAGAAAATGTTTTGGGATAAGTGACTGATAATGGTAATGTTGCCAGTTCTTTAGTTTATAGGCTTAAGAAATTCCAAACAAATTCCCAATAGGAATTTTTATTTGTTTGAAATTGACAGAATGATTTTGCCAGCTTTTCTGGAGAAGTAAAGAAATGAAAAGAACTAAGACATTTTAAAAATAAAGAATACTCTTTTCTTGCTCTGCCTTTTGTTTTAAACTTTATAAAGCTTCTGTTATAAGCAAATCATAGTATCAACAGAAGAGTAGACACATACTGTATAGCCCAGGAATATTCTGATATATATGACTTACCATATGTTATTAAGCTAGAGAAAGAATCAGAAGTTAATGGCAAAGAGATTGATTGTTCAGTAAACATGTATATGAGAAATTGGTTAGCTATTACAGAAATATCATTGTATTTATTTATTTTTGCTTTATTTTTGTTGACACTATTACACACAAAAAATCATTTTAAATAGTCATCTGTACCCAAAGATAAAATTGGCTTTTGTTAAAATGCTAAGTCTGGGGAAATAATTATCCTAAAAGAAAATGTAGCTGAATGTGTTGTAGACCATTGAATGGAGGTCTCTTTAATCATCAAAGTGATGAAGGAAATTACAGAGAAATGATATATAACTGACTACATAAAATTGTGAATTATTGAACATCAAAAACCATCACAAATTTGGGGAAAATACTAACAAGTAATATGTAATGGAGAACTGACATTTTTAGAATTTAAAAGCCTTGCACTAATTGGAAAAACATTTAATTCAATACTGGAAGATATGCAAAAACATTACTGATAATTCATTAAAACAATAATCCACTAATGTGAAGAAAATGTGTAGCCTAACAATAAAAATGTAAATTAAAACAATTGATGCCATTTTTAAAATTACACTCGAAAGGATTTTAAAAAGGGCAATCTTCAGTGTTATTATGGATGTGGTAAGAAAAATGCTTTTATAAACTGCTAATGGGAGTGGGAATTATTGTAACCTTTTTGGAAAATAATTTTGTTCTATTTATCAAGAATCTTAGACGATTTAGTCTCCTTGACCCAGTATTTCTTGTTTTACTTCTCAGGAACCCATACTGGAGACACAATCATAAATAGAAATGCATATTGAATAATTGAATGCATAAATGCATATTGAAAAATATATATGCATATTGAATAATTATTTAAAATAATGAAAAAGTGGATATAACCTAAATTTAGGTAAATTATGGTAAATCGATATATTGATATAACACTATTGAAACTTCTTTATAAGTTTTAAAGATATGGGACAATGCTTATGATATAATAAGTAGGGGGAAAGGAGTACTAAAAACCATTGGTGTGTGTGTATGTGTATATATATACACACACATTTATATATCTATATATATGTACATATGTAGTTCGACCTCAAATGTGTTAAAACACACATATACTTATACACACATGTATACATACATACATACTTACATGCATGATTTGAGGATACGACAGAAAAAGAATAGCAATGCTTATCCTAGGGTACTAGGGTTTTAGGTTAATTTCATTTTCAGGGTCATTTATGATAAAATGACTAGTGAATAGGAAAACATTAATGGTAGTGAACCTAAAACTTAAAAAAAAAGTTGTGACATAACATATGGTAGAAGCCACTAATGGGGAAGAGGTAGTTCTTAGGGAGAAGTATTCCTGAGTTCAAATCCTGGGCCTGCTCTTTTATTCTGGGCAAATTAGTTTCATCACTGAATGTAAAGTGATGATGATACTTACCTCATAGCATTGTTTGGAAGACTGTAATAACCTAATAGATGTAAAGTGACTGGCACATAACTTCTACTTAGTAAGTTTCTTATATACATACATCATGAGGCTTTCCACAGAGACACCTTTATGACAAGATAATATGCTTGCCATAAACTGTAACCTAGGCATAGTTTCTTTAATTTAGAGTTTGAAAGATTTTTGCTTAGGTTTTTCTTATGTGTTAGGTTTCAATGAACATTTTATTAACCTTCCTCAGAAGTTAAATAAGTAATGAATATTTTTATTCTTAATAAAATATCAAGTGAAAATGATGTTCTCATACTTTTAGCATTATATTAAATGAACCCTCTTGAAACTTAGATAATGAACAGTCATTTTCTATAAATCATTTTTAAGAGTCAATGGAGTATCAAAATTTATATTTCACTGCTCCTTCTCTGCAAATTTACTAGTAACCTCAGTCTGCATTGTATAATTCAGTGGCCATAACTCTAAATGGACAAGCCAGTTATAAAATCTTTATGATACTTCATTCTTCAGGTTTTACCCTTTCCTAATAATCTGCAAATTTCCTTAATGAAAATAACCAATTTCTAGACAAGTTATTTGTTTTGCCAATTGGAAGCCCTTGATAAATTTAAAAATTACATCTAATGGTTGAGTAGTGCCAAATTTTGTATGTATATTAACACATAAAAAATATAGACATAAATCTGTAATAATACCTCATGGTTGCACACATAGCATTTCACAATGTATGAAGATTTTTTCCCACATAAACTACTTTGACACAACAACCTTCTCAGATAGATATGGCAGACATTACTCTTGTTTATCAGCTTTAGAAACTGAAGGCCAGTGGTCTAAGTGACATGTCAAACATTTATTAATTCTGATCCCAAGTCTAGTTGCTCTTTTCACTTCATCATAGCAGCTGTATTCCCAGGCACAAAAGACTGAGGAATATATTACCTTTAAACTCATCTAATTTACTAGCAGAAGAGGCCTGGAGCTACCCCTGAGGTCAGAGATTTGCTTTATGACTGTGTTTAATATGAGTTGCTAATTGAATACCTTGTGCTGGTATAGTAGAAGCTTTGACTTAATAGAGCTGCTCAGAGAAATTTCTGAGAAGTAATAGACAGTGATAGAAAAAAAATGTAGAAATAGAATTGCCAATGCTAAACCAAAATATCCTATATACTTCAAAGATTTTGCAGGCATCACTGTACTGTAGTAGAGTACTAAAATTAATAATCATATTATGACACTATGCAATTAAGAGAAAGAGTAAATCCTGTACAGTGTTTTCAGTGTAAGAAGATATACAAACTACATAATATGTTTTAGGAAGTTTAACATTAAGTAGTTAATATTGAAGAGAAGGATTTTTAAAGGGGTTAATTTCATCTATCTACTCATATTTTCTTTTTTGTTAGATTTGTCTGTTGGTTTGTAAAGAAGTAAGTTTTTAAAAATTCAACATTGAAAAAACAATCAAAAGGTAAATTATTATTTTATTTTAGGTTCTGTTTACAGAGGAAGACGTGAAATTCTACCTTGCAGAACTAGCCCTTGCTTTGGATCATCTGCACCGATTAGGAATTGTGTATAGAGACCTGAAGCCCGAAAAGTACAGTTATATTCTCTTATATATCCCTCTTACCAGTGTTATATGAAAACTTTTTTCTCCATTAAGTCTTTTATTTTAAAAATTATATGAAAATATATATGAATTTTATAATTATATGAAACTTATAAAATTTATCTTCACAAGATACTCATTGCTTTTAAATTTATCACTTTTTTAGTATTTCAAATAAATATTGACCTATTTTAACTTTGTGATGGTTTTTATGTAGTATTTGATATAAACTATTTTATTCCATCTTGTTGAATGTGAATTTTGATTTACAGCATTCTGCTTGATGAACTAGGACATATCAAGTTAACAGGTATGCAAATTTTCTTATTCTACCGTAAGTTTGTTTTATATTTTTATTATTTTATTATATATTTATCAAAGCCTGTTTTCTTTTTTCCTCTTTTTTGATTTAATTTGCATTTTGTTCATCTCTTTTGTGAACCAAATTTCATTTAAAAGATAAGATAGCTTTCAATATGTCCTAATTATAATACCAAAAATTGTACAATAAAGTTGCTGTCCTAATTCAGAAATGACATTTGGCTGTCTAAGTAAAAACATATCATCTTCAGTTTTATTCTCGACTGAAATATTATCATAAGTAGTTATCACATTTGAAATACAGTGAATTGTTGACTTTTAAACCAAGTGTTTACAATCAAAGATTCATTTTCTTCTTTATTTGCAAAATCATGTTTTATTTTACTTTATTTTTAATATTGAGGGTTTATATGCTGTGCTAGTTCTCATAGGCCTCTTAGGCATAAACTGTCCTTATTATATCATCTTAAAAAACCTTATTTTGAAATAATTATAGATTTACAATAAGTTACAAAAACAGTATGGAGAGTTCCTATGTACCTATCACCCAGCTTCCTTGAGTGGTGACATCTTACAAAACTGCACTGCATTATGAAACCCAGGAAAGTGGTCCAAATAATTGGACTATATACTTTACCTGAATTTCACTGGTTTTTGCGTACCTTTGTTTTTTTTTTGTTTCTCTTTGTGTATAATTCTGTGACACTTCATCACATATATAGATGTGAATACTACCAATACAGTCAATAAGCAAAACTGTCCTGCAAGCACAAAAGAACTCTGTTGTGTTGTGCATTCATTGTCATGCACCCCCTACCTTTTCCCTAACTCCTGGCAACCTCTTATTGGTTCTACATCTCTAATTTTGTTATTTTTGAGAGTATTATATAAATAGAATCATACAGTAGTCACACATCTGGGCATTTTCCCTAGAGAAACAGAACCTATGTGCACACAAAAACCTATACATAAATTTTCATAGTAGCTCTATTTGTAATAGCCCAAGACTGGAAATGTCCTAAATGTGCTTTAAAGAGTGAATGAATGAACAAACTGTGATACATCCATGCAATAGAATACCACTACCCACTTTTGAAAAAGGAAAGGATTCTTGATATGTACAGCAACTTGGATGAACTCAGGGCATTTTGCGATTGAGCCAATCTCAAAAGATTACTTATGTTTTAAATAGATAGCAAATTATGTATTTAATTAAGAGAATGTTAAAGTAGATAAAATTAAGATGTGGTTTTACAGAGACTTGTGGACTAGTTCACTTTAAAGGTAAGTTGCTTTAAAATTCCTGAGGATACTGCTTCACTGTAAAGATGAAGTAGGAAGCTGTTAACTTGAAAACTCAAGCAAATCTGATAAAGTTCAAATAAAGTTTGGTGAATCTTACTGATTCATAGCTTCATTCCCTTATTCATATATAAAGGAAGCAAAATAGATTTGAAAGGATTGAAGGGAAAAATATGAAAACATTAGAACTTTGACATTTTCACTCAATATATAATTTTTATTTTATAGCAATCGAACTTTAGTTGCAAAGCTAATTAGAATTTAATGCTTTTCATTTTTTTAACTAAATCATACCTGTTTGTCAGGTATGATGAAAGGAGGTGCAAACAGAGTAGAATAACTCATACCTGTATCTCTCTTCTACAGTAAGGTTAAGTGGGTAAATTCTGCTTTTACAGCTTTTACGCTTAAACTAGTTGAGGAGGAAAGAGTAGTTAGAATCAGTGTTAGTTTATAAGCAAGGGATACAAGGCTTGTAACAGGAAGAAAATGTAATATATATATTTTTATTGAATTTATTGGGGTAACACTGATTGAGAAAACCATACAGGTTTCAAGTATACAAATCAGCAAAACAGCATCTGCACACTGCATCATGTGCTCTTTGCCAAAAGCAAAGTCTCTTTCTGTCCCTATTTCCTCCACATTTGCCCACCTCCACTGACCCCCACCCCCATTTTCACTTTGGCTGTGACCACACTGTTGAGTGTATGTGCATTGCATAATTCCTTCACCTTTTTTCACCCAGTTTCCCAGTCCCCCTCCCCTCTGACAGCTGTCACTCTGTTCCTTGTATCCATGCCTCTGTTTCTGTTTTGTTCATCAGTTTATTTAGTTCAGTAGATTCCACATGGGTGAAATCAAAAGGTATTTGTTTTTCTTTGACTGGTTTATTTCACTTAGCTTAATAATCTCCAGGTCTATCCATGCTGTCACAAAAGGTAAGATTTCATTCTTTTTCACATCCAAGTAGTATTCCATTGTGTAAATGTATCACAGCTTTCTTATCTACTCATCTACTAATGGGCACTTGGACTGTTTCCAGATCTTGGCTATGATAAATAACACTGCAATGAAATAGGGGTGCACATATTCTTTTGAATTAGTGTTTGGGCTTTATTTAGATATATTCCCAGAAGTGGAATCTCTGGGTCAAAAGGTGGTTCCAACTCTGACCTGGTGGCTTAGGTGGTTGGAGAGTCATCCCATACACTAAAAGGTTGTGGGTTTGATTCCCAGTCAGGCCACATTCCTAGGTTGTTGGTTTGATCTCAGGTCTGGGAGAGTATAGGAGGCGGCCAATTCTCTCTCTCTCTCTCTCTCTCTCTCTCTCTCTCAAATCAATAAACATATCCTTGGGTGAGGATTAAAAAAAAGGCAGTTCCAATTTTTTTTTGGTAGAACTGTGTACTGTTCTCCTCAGTGGCTGTATCAGTCTCCATTCCCACTAACAGCGCACAAAGATTTCTATTTCTCGCCAGTACTTATTTGGCTGTTGATTTATTGATGGCAGGCATTCTGACAGGTGTAAGGTGATATCTCATATCTCATTGTGGTTTTAATCACATCTACCTAACAATTAGTAACATTGAGCATTTTTTCGTATGTCCGTTGTACATCTGTATCTCGTTTTTGGAAAAGTGTCTATTTAGACCTATTGCCCATTTTTAAATTGGATTGTTTTTTTCCCCTACAGTGTTGAGTTTTATAACTTCTTTATATATTTTGTATATTAACTGTCAGATGTATTGCTGGCAAATATGTTCTCCCATGCAGTGGATTCCCTTTTTGTTTTGTTGATGGTTTCTTGTGCTGTACGAAACAGTTTTAGTTTGATGTATTACCTTTCGTTTATTTTTTCTTTTGTTTGGCTGGTCTGAGGAGATATATTGGCAAAAATATTGCTATAAGAAATGTCTGAGATTATACTGCCTATGTTTTCTCCAGGATTTTTATAGTTTCACAATTTACATTTAAGTCTTTAATCCATTTTGAGTTTATTCTTTGTATCCTGCTACTTAACTGAATTTATTTTTCAGTTCTAGTAGTCTTTTGGTGGAATTTTCAGGGTTCTCTATCTACATATAGTATCATGTCATCTACAAATAACGACAGTTTTACTTGTTCCTTTCCAACTTGGATGCCTTTTTTTTCCCCTTGTCTGATTGCTGTGGCTAGGACTTCCAATGCTATGTTGAATAAGAGTGGTGAAAGCAGACATCCTTGTCTTGTTCCCTATGTTCTTTTTTTTTAATATACTTTATTGATTATGCTATTATAGTTGTCCTATTATCCCCCCTTCATTCCCCTCCACCCTGAACACCCTCTCCCACCCACATTCCCCCCCCTTTAGTTCATGTCCATGTGTCATAAGTTCTTTAGCTTCTACATTTCCCATACTATTCTTGCCCTCCCCGTCTATTTTCTACCTACCATACATGCTACTTATTCTTTGTACCTTTCCCCC
>CM052552.1:32878232-32896750 GCA_028533065.1 Trachops cirrhosus | reverse complement strand
ATGTATCTCAAAAAACCATATCCTAGTAAACCATATATGTATCCCATTAATCCATAGTGTAGGATCATAATATGTATCCTAGGAAACCATATCCTAAGAAACCATAATCTAGAAATCCAAGTTATGTATCCCAGTAAACCTCATCCTAGGAATCCATATAGGAATCCTAAGAAACCATGTCCTGGGAAACCGCATTGTGGACTCCAAAATGTGTATCTGAAAAAACCATAACCTAGTAAACCATATATGTATCCCATTAATCCATAGTGTAGTATCATAATATGTATCCTAGGAAACCATATCCTAAGAAACCAGAATCTAGAAATCCAAATAATGTATCCCAAGAAAACTCATCCTAGGAAACCATGTAGGAATCCTGTGAAATCATATCCTAGGAAACTTTTCCATGGAAACCATATCGTAATAAAGGATATCCTAGGAAACTGTACCATGCATTCTTAGAAATCATAGCCTATGAAACCATATTTCAGGAAGTAATAATATGTATTCTAAGAAACCATGTCCTAAGAAACCACATCCTGGAATCCAAATTATGTATCTCAAGCAAGCATATCCTAGGAAACCTTATATGTATCCTAAGAAACCATATTCTAGGATCATAATATGTATCCTAAGAATCCATATCCTGGAAATCCCAATTATGTATCTCAAGAGGCCATATCCTATGAAACCTTGCATGTATCCTAAGAAACCATGCTCTAGGATCTTATTATGTATCCCAAGGAACCACATATTAAGAAACCATATCCTAGAAATCCAAATTATGCATCCCAAGAAACCATATCCTAGGACACAATATATGTACCCTAAGAAACCATATTCTAGGAAATCATAATATGTATCCTAAGAGACCATATCCTAAGAAACAATACCCTGGAATTCCCAATTATGTATCCCGTGAAATCATATCCTAGGAAACCTTATAGGAATCCTCAGAAATCTTATGCTAGGAACCCATATCGTAGGAAACCTTTATGTACCCTAAAGTCATATCCTAGGAAACTTTATATGTATCCTAATAAACCACATCCTAGGAAACCATATATGTATCCTAAGAAATCATATCCTAGGAAACCATATCCTTAGAAACCATATCATAATAAAGGATATCCTAGGAAACTATGCTATGCATTCTAAGAAACCATATCCGAAGTAACTATATTCTAGGAAATCATAATATGTATTCTAAGAAACCATGTCCTAAGAAACCACATAGTGGAAATCTAAATTATGTATCGCAAGAAACTATATCGTAGGAAACCATATATGGATCCTAAGAAATCATATTCTAGGAAATCATAATATGTATCCTAGGAAACCGTATCCTCAGAAACCATATCATGGATATCCATATTATGTATCCCAAGAAACCATATCCTACGAAACCATATATGGATTCCATGTTACCACATTCTAGGAAATCATAATATGTGTCCTAAGATACCATGTTCTAATAAACCATATCCTAGGAATCCAAACTATGTATGTGAAGAAACCATATCCTGAGAGACCATAATCTATGAAACTGTGTTGTAAGAAACCATATCCTTAGAAACCATATCCTAAGATTAGCTAACTATATCGTATAGTGGGTTTCTTTACAATATTTTTAAAACTACAATGTCTAATTTCAGAAAATATAACAAATGTATCTGAATGTCTTGATACAGGAAGGAAAAAGGGAAGGTCTGGCTTCTAGGCTGAGTATGCAATGACGTGGAATAGAAGGAAAAGTGAAGGAAAGCTAAGTTTGCTTTAAGAGAGCAGGTTCTAATTCTAGAAGAAGCCAGTAGTAAAATGACTTAAATTCTACTTTCAAAAATATGTCTCCATTCTAAAAAAAAAAAAAAAAAAAAAGTCTCCAGTCCTGGCTGGTGTGGCTCACATGGCTGTAGCATCATCCCATACACAAAAAGGATGTGGGTTCAATTTCTGGTCAGGGCATGTATGGTAGGCAACCAATTCATATTTCTCTTTCCCACAGATGTTTCTTTTTCCTTTCCTCTCTCTAAAAGAAGTAATTCCTTAGGTGAGCAATACACACACACACATGCACACATAATGTCTCCAATATTTTCAGTTAATCTATCTCTCCAAGTAAAGAAGAGGGCACTGGGAGAATCATGGGAGAAAGAAATTGTAGTCAACTTTTACCTCCTCACCCTGCCCTACAAATCGACCTAAAATTAAATGTTATAGCCTGGTAGGCCTACATTATTTCAGGGCCCCAGTGACACAAAGTGCATTATCTTGGAAGCTGATGCTTAAAAGACAAATGCACACTGAAGTAACATCTTGGTGTGTATAAGCTGCTTATAAAGTATTTTAATTAGAAATGGTGATAAGATATTTACTAAATGGTTGGGGGCATGGGAAACATAAAAGAAGCAGTAGCAAAAGAGAGATGAAAAAGGTGGTCAATGGGAAAGCAATTTTTGCAGACGTCCCAAGCGTGCTCTAGGTCTATGTTGCTTACCTTTAGGAAGTTGAGAAAAAATACAAGAGATGCATGGAGATCTTGATTGCTGGTCTCTAAATGTATTTCTGAACCTTAAATGAAATCAAGTTTTATGTGTACAAATATCTGTTACAACCTAACGTGGCCTATATATGTTGGAGGTGGGAGAGGCAGAAGTTATTATTCTACTTGATGCCAATCTTTTTTTTGTACTTGACTCCGATCTTAAAATAATTTTTCAGACTTACAGACTAAGATTTTAATTTGTTCTTAATGCATAAAAGGTTAAGTTGCCACTTTAAATAACTTGCAGACAAATGCATTTCCTGATAAGTTCTAAAATTATTGTAACTCTTCATTTCCTTTTTCTCTCATTTTAAAATTGTTTACATTATTACAGTTGTTCCCGCTTTTTCTCCCCTCCCCCCCACCCATTCCCACCCTTTCCCCTCCTCTGTCAATCCCCATATCTTCATTTTCTTAAATCCTCTTCCCTTATAAGCACATTAGAAGAGTAATCCTAAAATGAGAAAAATATTATAGTTTCAAATATATCAAGGTATATACATAAACAAATATCTTGAAACACCTCTTTTACAACTGGCTCCTAAACAATATACAGCTACTTTCAATAAAATCTGCAGATAGCTGTAGGTGTTTATAAAAGCAGACTGTTTTATACCCAGAAATGATCAAGCAAGATCAACTGTAAGTGTTAGAAAGTTGTAGCCTTTTTATTTAGTACCCAGAAAATGCCAGTAATTTAACATGATATGTTGATAAGTGTTGCTCACAGAGTTTTAACAAAAACAAAATAAATATAATTTCTATGTCATCTTTGGCATGTTGTAAATTCAAAATTATAGCCATTTCTTTAGCAGCACTGTGAGGGGAAGAAACACTATAAAGTACACTACTGGGGTGGGGCTTACATGAAAAATGTAGAACAATGAAACCTTTCATGTCAAAAAAGAGCAATGCTTTTAAAAAACAGTTATAAAGTAAATGATGGTATAAACTCCATGATGTAGTCAGAAAAAGAAAATACAGTTATCTGAACACTGGGGGCCTTTTCTTTCAATAGCCACATTTACATTTTTAAGTACACGTGAATCAAATTTACACATGACTGTTATTTAATGCTATTTCTGTCTGAAGAGTGCAGCAAAAAGCCAGTGAATGTCATATTTTCTATGTCATGAAATAAGTGCAGGAATCCCAAAGTGCTTGGGAACTGTTGGCAAGACAATGTTTGTGTTTTTTTTTAACCGTGGCTACAGCAAACTATTTACTCTGCATAAACACAATGTTAACTAATATTACATAGTGTTTTTTAAAAATTAAACACAGAAACACCATTCTCCCTTTTTTGTAATGTGGAATTTAGTGCAAGATAAATTCTCATTTCCAAACCATGCTGGCATTTGAATATTTAGTTAGGATTTCTTATATAACTGTTAAAATGGCTATTTCTTGTTAGAACACTTTCGTGATGTTAAAAAAATATTTATCATTAAAAAAACAAATTTACTTTGTTTTTGCTACAAATGGTCTCAACTTCATAGAGAGTGAACTTGAAAACTCAAATGTGACCTGAGCAATATTAGTTGATATAAAAGAAAAAAAGCAAATAACCCTAATTGGTCACATTATGACAATTTATTAAGAAACTAAAACATTGAGTACAATGTCTAGAACTGTCCCACATGAAATTAGATGCCTAATAAATAATTTTTGAAGAGACTGATGTACATAATTAGACAAACAGAACGAAAGCAAAACAGATGCTCTATTGTCCAAGGTTTAGAAATGTGAATACAGAGCAGATCCTAACTCGGTAATCACATATATATTATTTCTAAGAATTTAGCTAAGATTTCCTGCTGGTCAACAAACTAAAAGATACATAATTTGTGCACTAGAGTATAAGTAAGCAAGCTTGAATTTCTGTATTCTAAAAGTACTTTTCCTTTCTGTTTTTCTTCAGAGTTTAAAGAAAGTTATGCCTATAATTTAGGAGTTACTATACTTCCAAGTATTAGCAATTGACTTGAATTTTAAGTAATCAAGCATTTTATTAAAATTATATGATGGATTTCACTATATAGTAAGACTAAAAGCAGGAACAGTGCATCCGTGATTAAAATGTATTTGTGAAAAATCACTATCAGTGCCACTACGATCTTGCATAGGAATGCAGAAAACACTCTACTGAGTTGCTCTACTATTTATAGCAATCATTCATTTTGTGATACATGCCAAAATAACCTGAATAAGCTGAAAATGTAAGAAACTCTTCTAAAAGTTTAATTGCAGTTGACCAATTTATACTCAATATGGCTTGCATTCTTCTTGAGAAATATCATGATAAATAGGATCTCTGTGTCTCAAAATCTAGACAAAGGATCTGGAGACTTTGACACCCACTGATAGTTTGTGTTCAACCTTTCCGTGCTCTCCTTTTCTCTGTAAATACAATAGGAGAAGGAGGCTGGGGGCACGGGAAGACTCCTTATGTTATGGGTCATATACTATGAGAAATGGAGACTACAGATAAATATTGGTTTAACAACAACTGCCTCCCTCCACAACATTCTGTCATAGAAATTCATTGTGATTAAAAAGCATGGAAGGTTTTAGGAGAAACTGTAAATTGAGAAGTAGAAAGACAAGAACTGTGCAAACAATAACAATAATAAATGAACAAACGGCAATTTATTGGGGCATACTGCGTAAATGCCTTGCCCAAAAAATGTCTTCCCTGATAATAATTAAAGTTTAAATTAATCTCATTTGGTTAGAGTGCCTGTAAATCCAGCAAGTAGAAACTTGATTAATAGACATCTTTCCTGAAAAATGCCAATTTTCTACTAGTCACTGATGGAAAAATGGGAATGAAATAGTTCTCCTTTCACCTTTTTCACTGAAAATAGCTGCTCTGTGAAAATGGAAGATCAGATTTGGGGAAGGATGTGAGGTTCTTTTGGGTTACAGAATCTTTCAGGAATAATTTAATCATAGAGTCCTCTGTGAGGTAATTAAATAGGATAGCATGCAGGGGCTGGAGAGCCAGAGGAAGAGAATGTAGAGAATGCCAAAGACATGCTTTGCCTAGTTTAAAACCTAAGTTTTCTAGTTAACCTTAAGGCCAAGATAAGTGGTTCTCTACCTTCTTCAGATATAAAGGGTCTCTTATGGTCAGGAAACTACTATTCAATCAATATAAATAAGTTTCTGGGGTCAGTACTATTTTTAGCATGTTTTAATAAAACACCAAGCATCTGTCCTTAAGTTTGTGGGTTGCCTAGAGATATGGAATCCCTTTGGGCTAACCAGAGGTGCTATCAAAATGTTTTACTATGTTTAATTACCAAAGGCAATAAATTATAAAAATCAATGTTTAGGTATTACCGGATCTAACAAAATAGGTTAAAGTTCAATTTTCCCACAAAATTACCATCTCTGGCACTACATTTCAATTTTCTTGCAATTGGTTTCCTGAGTTTATTCATGATACTATGTGCTTTAGGACATTAGATTGTTAGTCTATCTGGGTAAAATTGGTATTTTCCCTTTCAGGGGAAAAAAAAAACAACTACAATATCTTCTCCCTTCCAGACAACGATAAAAAACCCAAGCTGGGCTATCATGAAACACTACCAAGAAACATCAACTAGAAAGAAAAGCAATGCAAAATCATTGTTCATGAATCCATTAGAAACCAAGTATTCTGAAGTCTTATAAAAAGAATTTTTTACTGTTTAAGCATTTATAGAAGCCCCATCAAAAAAAATGTCCCATTTATGTCTGTGTTTGTTGCTTTGCAGTTGTAGCCAAAATAGACATGATTAGGCATCACTACTTGGGTTCCTTCTAAAAAAATGAGGGTGTAGTTTAAACCTTTCACTTAAAATAAGGTTGCTCCCTACAACTATTAAGCTACTATGTTTGAGTTTTCCACCGGAAAACTCTTGCACAATTGCAAGAAAAACCCAGTAGCATATATGTTTCTTTTACACATTGTCAGTCCTCACTCGGTGATGAGGAATCATGGTGTTCACTGCTTAATTCTGATTGTTCCTTTCATGAAGGACTGTAATGGCATGACCATTCTGTGCAAATTCACTGACAAATTAATTAAGATCATCTATTTTTTTAAAAAAAACTACTGATTATGGAAAGACAAAGTTATTTTTTTATCAGTTTTCATTTTCGAATTTCACTAACCCTAATTCTATTACTAGAAAAGCACACATGGAAATAGATCTGTTCTGAAAAGTTTAACATCAAAATCATACCTCTGAGTTTGTCATATTAATTTTGATAGGAAGCCATAATAGCACAAAGAAGATAATGGCAAGACAAAAATAAGTGCATGAACACACACTGTTATGTGCAATTACATATAGTCATAAAGCAAAACGAGGAAAGAAAAAGCCAAATTGGGGCATAAAAATCGACAAGATATAATACCAGTCTATTTTTAAGTACTGTTTTCCATGTGACATTAGATGTTCTTTAATGTCTTTGAATTACTGCAAAAAGACATTTCAAAATAAAGACATATACTTTATACATCACACCCAAAAAACAGATCTTTGTGCAGGGAATATATATCACTTACATTATAGAGAATATGTATAGTTTCTTTTGTTAAATACCAAAGTTATGTCTCCTAGGCTAAATTGTATACTTCAATCAGAAATCAACTCTCTCTCTGAACTAAGCAAAATAAAATACACAGCAAACAGTACACCTAGCACGCACAAGTAGTTCATTTATATTCACGAAACAAAACTGTTAAATCCTCCAAGTTTACATTCATGTGTTCTTTCTGTCAGTAGTAGTAGTAGTAGTATTAGTAGTAGTAGTAATAGTAGTAGTAGTAATGGTATCTTATTCAACACCACAAAAAGATTCTTTAAACTTTCATCATTTAGATAATACAATACCTAATAAACAGTGGTTCTGAATCATAAATTGAATAAGACCAGATCAATTTGGCCAGATTTCTTTTATAATTTAAAAATGTGTTAAAATTTTATGTAGATTATTAATATTACTTCCTATTTTAAAATTTCAGTTCATCTTTTTGAAAGTTTAACTATTATGTAGTATTGTCTAAAGTTTACTGAAATGCATTATACTATATTATGTGTGCTAAGCTCACAAGCCCACTACAGTGAAATTTCAACTACATTGCCATAGGATTCAAGGTAGACTAATATGCTACCCTGTAATTCAAAGCACATGGAAGCCCAAAAAACAACAGTGTAGTTTCTTATAAGGAGGGACAATAATGTCTAAATCCAACTGGTTCACCTAAAAGTTAGCTTACATAACACCAAAGTAGTGTGAACACCATGTATTTTATTTTCAAAGGCTTAATTATGACCTATTTAGTAGGTCAGAACACCAATATAAAGCCTTTGACTAAAAAATTCCTCACTTTTACTCCAGTTCCTTTAGAGGTGAAATTTACAGAAGCCTTATGGAAATCTCTACTTCTAGATGAGGCCACTTATGGACAATATACAGGTCTGACTGCACACATTATCTGTGATTTAATTATTCTGTAAAAACTTTTTTCTCTGGCACCAAACTACCATGTCTACATTTCAGTAACTACAGAGTGGAGTTACTATGAAATGAATGAAGTCCTTTGGTTGTGCACAATAACAAGCTTCTACAATATACTTTCAATTTGTTTTTATTTTTTTACAAAGTCTATCCTTCAGGATTTGATGTTAAAAAAACCTGAAATTGATTGGCATTATACTATCATATTTGCATCTTGATTATTGGTAATGATCCCCCAACCATTATTGTATAAAACCAGAAAAATGATTAAAGTAACATTATTTAAAAGGAACTATTGAAGTGAGTGTGCAGAGATGTTGTTAGGACCTTATGAACACCAATTACATACTTAAGTAAATCTTGGACACTACTGAAAAACAACATTATGAATATTGTGGACCTGTGTATGTTTAATTTTTAATCTCACTCCCCCTAAATAAGGAGGCTTACACAGAATATTCAAGTAATGTAGCAGAAAACAATGCCTTTAATATAAGATTAGGCAAAAGCCGCACATTTAATTTTCTCTTTGTCCAGTTTGGCTGAGAAGCACTGGAAATCTTACAAGCCAGTTGAGGTGCGCTTCTTCATACTCCGTCGCTGAGCTAAGCTTGAGGCAGCAACAGGCTCTAGGACTGGTTGGAAGGTCTTGCAAGTCAGGGCCGAATATGTGGCAACTACTGCTCCCTAAAATAATGAGAAATATCATGAAGTGAATAAAAATCTCTGGAGGTGAAAAAAAAAACAAACAAACTTCCAAGCATATCATGAGAGATTTAACTAGAATACAACTTTTTTTTTTCTCCAGGAAAATAATTGAGAATACTTGATTTGTATATTGATGCTCCCTCAATGAATTAATACCTGATTACTTGTATATTTTTTATTTCAATAACTATGTGTCTTACAATATATCACTATATCAGTATTTGGTCACTAATTTAATATGCTTTTAAATTTTATCATCAGAAAGGCTGTAGGTCAAGAAGGTCAAGAAGAGCCCATGTTTGTTATTTTGAAAAACAGAATAAAACCTACAAATACATCTTTAAAAAATAAAGATAGTTCAAGGCAATTATGTAAGTGTCATCAGTTGATGGCATGCAGTGGCTTTATTAGGTATCGAGCATTTGGAAGGTAAATAAAAGCATGTTTTACCTTAACGACATGTGATGTATCATTTCTATTTGGCTGATCACTCGCCATCTGGTCTCTGTGGGTTATCCATGAGTGTTTTAATACTTGTTCTGTAGTGTACCGCTGATGTGGGTCCATATGTAGCATATGGGAAAGCAAATCCTAAATTAAATGAATATGTATATGAAACACAATATATCAATAAAATTTTTAGTAAATATATATTTCACATTTTCTCAAAATACGAAAGCATCAGCATATTTTTAGTCTCTTTGATTTGACCTACCCTTAGCAAAAACAAACCTATACTCTGAATAGTTAGTTGTCAAAAGAGAATCTTGAAACAGATTTTTCAATGCACAGGAAATCTCTATTATTTGGAAATCAGGGGATACCAAATCTGTGGAACTGGAATCTGGTTAGTGAAGGAGAGGAAAATGTAAAGTAGCGGGAGTTATTCTGGAGTGTGCTAAATGGTCAAGAGGAGAAAGGAATTAGCGTTCTTAGCTGGTAAGGTGGGCCCCAAAGTATAAGGGTATGTGTATAAATATACAAGATGGAAGGGAGGATTTCATGTTGTTAATTCACCCAGCAGCTAACGGTTTACTGTATAAAATACTAAAGAAAGCAAAATATAAATCAAAGGTTAGAAACTGACTGATAGCATAATAGTATTCAGAGTAGCATAAGTTTTTCATCAGAGTAACTGTGACTATGCTTATTTTATCTTTGATAATAAAGGTTATAAAAGTAATATAACCTAATGGTGAAACCCAACTGTAAATATATGAAATTATGTGTTAATTTAAAAAATATTTTATTTGTTTTTAGAGAAGGGAAGGGAGAGAGAAAAAGAGGGAGAGAAACATCAATGTGTGGTTGCCTCTCACACGCCCCCTACTGGAGACGTGACCTGCAATCCAGGCATGTGCCCTCACTGGGAATCAAACTGGTGACCTTTTGGTTTGCAGGCCAGCACTCAATCCACTGAGCTATACCAGCCAGGGTGAAACTATGTGTTAATTTTAAATAAACTCTGCAAGCACATTATTTTAGAGAAAGGAGAAGTAAACTCTCCTTAACAAGCATCTTCTAAAATAGAAACGAAATCATCATTTTGTAAACTTTTCATCAGTAGCAGAAGCCATGAAACTAAAAACTCTAAGGAATAACACCAGAATTTGAATAATGGAAATGATTGAAACTATGTAAAGCAGTAGAAAAACCAATAAAAATCTACTGGAAAAAAAGGACAAATGGGAATAAATTAATGGAAAGTAATATAAAAATGTAACAGTGGTTACTTCAATAAAACAGACCTAAATGATAATCATAAAAATGATAAATGTTCAACAGTACACGGATTTCTCCCTCTGGCCAAGATGGAATACCAGGGGCTGGACTCACCCACCTGCTTGAAACAACCTTCTGACCTCCTCCCCTGCAAAAACCCATAAATATAGGACACAAAAGCTTTCAATAGATCAGAGAGTAGGCAATGAAGGAGAGTGATCCCTAAAAGACAGGAAACAAATCAAGTAAGCCGTATGATTACCCCAACTTACCACCTTGAAGAGAGAGTTTTCAGGCTCTGGTACACATAAGAGAAACCCAGGCAGAGCCTGATAGTTTCCCTGAGTTGAGGAGATGGAAGTGAGAGTTAGGGAAGAGCAAGGCAGACAGAGTTAGGAGGGCAGACTACCAGAGAGGTGAGAGATCAGAGAGAGAACTACAGAGACCTGAAGAAGGTCTCCTGTAAGTATTCAGGAGATTACTGATAAACCTGTATGTGTGTGTGATGGTGGGGGAAGACTACCAAAGGCAATGGGAAGAACTATCTGAAAGGACTGTAGAGAAATCAGAACTCCCATGTTGGAGAATATTGCCTGATCCCACCAGCTAGACTGGAAAATTTCCTAATTCATGAAGTATTTGGTAAAGTACTTAGAAGCAACTTGTCTGAGTAGTGAGTAGCCCAAGACTAAAAAAATTTTAAAAGGAAAACCTAAAACTACCAAATTATTTCTCCAACTTAACTGTGATCCAGAATAAATTTCAAGAATATTTATAGAAATAAAAATATGTCCTGCATCCACTGGAAAAAAATTCACTATGCCTGGCTTCTTAGCAAAAATGACCTCAAATTTTTTGAGGAGAAAAAAATCAATCAAAATTGACCCACAACTGACACATGTTAGAATCACCAGATGAGGACATTAAAACATTTAAAACTCCATTCCACAGGTTCAAATATTAAGTGGGAACACAGTAGGTATAAAAAGTTAGAAACTGAACTTCTAGAGATGAAAATTAAAATGTGAGACAAATTAACTAATGAGAGTAATAGCAAATTTGGTATGATGAATAAAAAGACTGGTGAAGACATAGCAATAGATACTATCCAACAGAAACAGAGTGTGAAACAAAAAAGCAAAAGAGAAGAGCATTAGTGAGCTGGGGGACAATCTCAAGCAGCATAATACATTTAGTACATTTACTGTTCCAGAGAAAAAGAGGGGAAGAAAAAATGTTTGAAGAAATAAAGGCCCCAACACTTCCAAATTTGATGAAAACTATAAACCCACAGATCCAAGACACTGAATGAACACCAAGTACAGAGCTTACAGTAAAACAAAGACAAGGATAGCAGCAGATTTCTTACCAGAAAAATTCAAATGACAACACAATAGACCTCCTAAAAGATTAATGGGTAGAAGAAGAAATCAAAAAGGAAATATAACAATGAACAAAAATGGATTAATAACATACCAGAACTTATGAGAGGCAGCAAAAGCAGGGGTCTAAGAAGGAAGTTTAAACCAATGAATGCCTACAATAAGGAAAAAGAAAAATCTCAAAAAAAAAAAAAACCCCTATGCTTTTACTTCAAAGTCCTAGAAAAAAAGTCCAAAATTAGCAGATGGAAGTTAATAATAAAGATCAAACAAGAATAATGAAATAAAGACCAGAAAACAATAGAAAATATCAATGAAACTAAGAGCTGGTTTTTGAAAAGATAAACAAACTTGACAAACCTTTAGTTGGACTACTCAAAAAAAGACCCAAATAAAATAAAAATAATATCATAACGATACCAATAATAATTACAAATAATACCACAGAAATACAGAGAATCATAAGAAACTACTATGAAAAATTATATGCCAAAGAACTGGATAAACTAAAAAAATTGGTAAATTCCTAAAAACATATAACCTACCAAAACTGAATCATGAAGAAATAGAAATCCTGAAAAAACCAATTAGATGTAAAGACACTGAAGCAGTAATCAAAAACCACACAACAAAGAAAACCACAGGACCAGATGGTTTCACTAGTGAATCCTACCAAATTAGTGCCAATTTTTCTAAAACTCTTTCCAAAAGCAGAAAAGGAGTAAACACCTCCAAACTTATTTTATGAGGCCAGAATTACTCTGCTATCAAAGCTAGGTAAGGACACTACAAGAAAAGAAAATACCGGTCAATATCACTGATGAACATACATGTAAAAATTCTCAACAAAATTATAGCAAACTGAATTCAACAGTACATTAAAAACAATATATACCATGATCAACTGGAATTTATCCATGGGGAGCAAGAATGGCTCAACATACACAAATCAATAAATGTGAATTACCATACTAATAGAATGAAGGGCAAAAATCATATGATCCTCTCAATAAATGTAGGAAAAGCACTGGATAAAATTCAACATCCTCTCATGATAAAACTCTCAACAACTCTATTCTGTATTGCATTATTTCTGGTTTCTTCTTTATTACCACCTTCCATTTGCTAATTTTGTATCTTTAAGGTCCTTTTGGTTTTAGAGAAAACATACCTTAATGTAATAAAGGCCATATATGACAAGCCCACAACAAATACAATACTCTGGTGAATGAATGAAAACTTTTCCCTAAGATCAGAACAAGACAAGGGCATTCACTCTCACCATTCCTATTCAAAACAATATGAAAACTCCTTGCCAGAGAAGTTAGGCAAGAAAAAGAAATAAAACATCTCTGAATCAGAGAGGAAAAGTAAAATCATCTGTGTGCAGATGGCATGATCTTATATACAGAGAGCATTAAAGACTTCACCAAAAAACTGTCAAAATAAACAAATTCAGTAGCTGCAGGATACCAAATCAACATATGAAAATCAACTGTATTTCTGCAACTAACAACTATCTGAAAAAGAAATAAAGAAAACAATACTATTTATAAAACACCAAAAACAATAAAATATTTAGGAATAAATTAACCAAGGAGGTGAATATTTCTTATACACTGAAAAGGATAAAAAAATTAATAAAAGAAATTTAAGATGATGCAAATACATGGAAAGACATCATGTGCTCAAGGACTGGAAGAATTAATATTGTTAAAATGTCCATACTACCCAAAGTCATCTATGATTCAATGCAATCCCTCTAAAAAACCAATGGTATTTTTTTACAGAAATAGAAAAAAGCCTAAAATTCATACGGAATCACAAAAGACCCTAAGAAGCCAAAGTAATTCTGAGAAAAATAACAAAGTAGAGGCATCACCTTTCCTTACTTCAAACTATATGGTGCTGACATAAAAATTCACACATAAACCAAAAACACAGAATTGAGAGGCCAAGTATAAAACAAGTAATCTATGGTTAGGCAATATTTAATAAGAGGTCCAATACTTAATGGGATAAGGATAGTCTCTTTAACAAACAGTGCTAGGAAAACTGGAAAATTATATCCAAAATAATAAAATTAAACCACTATTTTATACCACACACAAGAATTAATTTGAAATGGGTTAAAGACTTTAAGACATGAAACCATAAAACTCCTACAGAAAAAGCTTCTCAACATTGGTTTTGGCAATGATTTTTTGCATATGATACCAAAAACATAAGCAACAAAAGCAAAAACAAACAAATAAAAAAAGTGGGACTACAGCAAACTTAAAAGCTTCTGCACAGCAAAACACACAATCAAAAAGATGAAAATGAAACCTATGGAATGGGAGAAAAATTTGCAAACAAAATATTTGATATAGGGTTAATATCCAAAATATACAAGAAACTCCTACAACTCAACCATAAAAACCCCTCACAAATAATCTGATTTTTAAAAATAGCAGGGGATATAAAGACATTTTTACCAAAAAGATGGCCAACAGGTACATGAAAAGATGCTAAACATCACTAATCACCAGGCAAACACAATTTTAAAAAAATAAGATACGAATTGCGGCCAAGAGGAAGGCATAGGTAGAAATGTTTCACTCCCTTGCATAACCAAAAGAAGGATAACAACCAATTTAAAAACAGAGAACAAGCAGAACTGCTAGAAAATCAAACTGCATGGAACTCCAACAACCAAGGAGTTAAAGAAACATTTGCTCAGACTGGTAGGAGGGGCAGAGATGGGCAGCCAGGCAGAGAGAATGAGTGGCAAGGCAGCGACTTGAGGATCAGGCAGGCTGGCTGACTGAGAAACTAAAGACTCAAAACCTCTAGCTGTAAAATCCTATGGGGGTTGCGAAGGTGGGAGAAAGTCCTAGTCTCACTGGAGGAAGGAGTGTTAGTTGGAAAGAGCAGAGCAAGCCAGCAGCATTGTTCCCTCTCTGACCCCTCCTCCCCAGACAACGTTACAACACAGCGAAGAGGGTTGCTTCGCCGCCTTACAACTTAACAGGTACACTGAGACAAAGAAATATGGCCCAAATGAAAAACAGATCCAAACTCCAGAAAAAAAACTAATCGATGAGGAGATGGACAACCTATCTGATGCAGAGTTCAAAACACTGGTAATCAATATGCTCACAGAACTGATTGAGCTCGGGACTTTTGGCCAAGATGGAGGCTTAGGTAGATACACTGTGCCTACCAAAAGTAGGATGATAACAAATTTAAAAACAAAAAACCAGAACTGCCAGAAAATCGAACTGTATGGAAGTCTGACAACCAAGGAGTTAAAGAAACATCCACTCAGACCCATAGGAGGGGTGGAGGTGGGCAGTGAGGTGGAGAGGGCTCACGGCAAAGCAGTGGCTGGAGGACCAGGTGAGGCAGAGGCTGGTGAACTGCTAGCAGAGTAGGCGGTCCCACATTTCCACATAGGTAAACCAGGAAGAACAAGTGGGGAGCGAGACAAGCCGCCCAACCCAGGGTTCCAGTGAGGGGAAATAAAGCCTCAAAACCTTTGACCGAAAACACCTGCAGGGGTTGAGGCAGCAGGAGAAACTCCCAGCCTCACAGGAGAGTTCACTGGAGAAACCCACAGGGTCCTAGAACATACACAAACCCACCCACCCAGGAATTAGCACCAGAAGGGCCCAATTTGCTTGTGCGTAGGAGAGGAAGTGGCTGTAAGCTGGCAGAGAGCTGAATAAGCAGCATTGTTCCCTCTCAGACCTCTCCCCGACACACAGTGCCACAACCCAGTGATGTGGGTTGCTCCGTCCTGGTGAATACCTAAGGGTCTGCCCCTTACTAGTAACAGGTGTGCCAAGAAAAAAAATATGGCCCAAATGAACAGATCAAAGCTCCAGAAAAAGTACAACTAAGCTCAGATGCACAGTTCAAAACACTAGTAATCGGGATGCTCACAGAATTGGTTGAGTATGGTCACAAAACAGAGGAAAAAGTGAAGGTAATTAAAAGTGAAATAAAGGAAAATGCACAGGGAACCAACAGTGAAGGGAAGGAAACCAGGACTCAAATCAACAGTTTGGACCAGAAGGAAGAAATAAACATTTAACCAGAACAGAATGAAGAAACAAGAATTCAGAAAAAATGAGGAGAAGCTTAGGAACCTCCAGGATAACTTTAAACATTTCAACATCCGAATCATAGGGGTGCCAGAAGGAGAAGACGAAGAGCAAGAAATTGAAAACTTATTTGAATAAATAATGAAGGAGAACTTCCCCAATCTGGCAAAGGAAACAGACTTCCAGGAAGTCCAGGAAGCCCAGAGAATCCCAAAGAAGTTGGACCCAAGGAAGCACACACCAAGGCACATCATAATTAAGTTACCCAAGATTAAGGATAAGGAGAGAATCTTAAAAGCAGCAAGAGAAACGGAGAGAGTTACCTGCAAAGGAGTGCCCATAAGACTCTCAGCTGATTTCTCAAAAGAGACCTTACAGGCAAGAAGGGGCTGGAAAGATGTATTTGAAGTCATGAAAGGCAAGGGCCTACATCCTAGATTGCTCTACCCAGCAAAGCTATCATTTAGAATGGAAGGGCAGATAAAGTGTTTCCCAGACAAGGTAAAGTTAAAGGAGTTCATCATCACCAAGCCCTTATTATATGAGATGTTAAAGGGACTTATCTAAGAAAAAGAAGATAAAAAATATGAACAGTAAAATGACAGCAAACTCACAACTATCAACAACTGAACCTAAAAAACAAAAACAAACTAAGCAAACAACTAGAACAGGAACAGAAACACAGAAATGGAGATCACATGGAGGGTTATTAGTAGGGAGGAGGAGAGGGAGAATGGGGGGAAAGGTACAGAGAATAAGAAGCATAATAGGTAGGTAGAAAATAGAGGGGTAGGTTGAGCAATATAGGAAATAGAGAAACCAAAGAACTTATGTGTATAACCCATGGACATGAACTAAGGGGGGTGATCCTGGACGGCAGCAGGGTGCAGGATGGATGGGGGGAAGGGGAGAAAAAAGTGGGACAAGTGTAATAGAATAACAATAAATTATACTTTAAAAAAAGAAAGTGAAAACAAATATATGGCCATATCCTAAATGCTTACCACACATTATAATTAGTTTCCTAGGAAAGATACGAACAGAATGCTGATTTATGATATCAAATGGCGTCATTGCAGAAGTAACATTTTGCTATGTTCTTTTAAAGAAACTGAAGTAATTTTAATAGGACTTAATTTATCTTATTTCTTTTTAACCTTCTTTAGAAATAAGTACCAAGATCTTCTTGACAGAATGACAGGTAGATGATGGATGACAAATGAAAGAGCTGAAGTGTCATTATCTTAAGTAATATTCACTGAATTTTCTTGATAGCTAAGAGGAAAATGAGCTTACCCATAGTTCACAAAAATCTGTCACTTCCCTATGAGTAATTTTCCATTTTTTCAAATGGGTGCAGTAGTGCTGGCCAGTTAAAAAAGAAGATACTAAGCTATGACAAGAAGGATCACTTATATATAATCACTTGGGTATTTAGTTAGATAACCTAATTGAAAGAGAACCATTACTAATGAAAATTATTAATGTAATTTAATGTAGACCTTAATGATTTCTTTTTTTTACTCATTTTAAGTAAAAGCCAGCAAATCTCCAAATTCATTAAACATGTATGAATACAGGAGAATAGTAATTTTCGTATTTTCACAGTACTCAGGTGGAAAAAAACAATTTAGGTTTAGAAACAATAGTTCATCATTTCTGTTTCAGTTTTAATCATGTGACTGAGGTAAACCATTTTATCACACTTATTACTAATTATACTATAACCACTTCATTTGGTTAAATGTATTATAATTTGTACTTCCTCAGCATAAAAGACCAAGTTCCACATATACTTAATACTTTGTGTATTGATCACAGGTAACAACAAATAACTTATTTCTCACAATAAAACTAAAAGAAGAATTCTAATGATTGCCTTTGCCTGTGTATTTCCCTAGCTTAGTTTATACATTATAGACATTCTCCAGCATAATCTGTCACAAGGTATTTGAAAGCTCTGGTACTAGAAGTTCTAGAAAGATTTCAGTGTACTCTTTTAATTGTAAAAATGCTCTGCAATATAGATTATATAAAGGGTAATAGGCTTCAGTATACTGATAATCAGCTCCAGCTCTGCCAATGATTAGTGTCTGACTATGGACAAGATAGATTCTACACACCTTGGTTTATCTATCTGCAAAATAGTGGGCCAGATCCCCTCGACCTCTAGAAGTCTATGACTTGTAAATACATTAACAAACTACTCTTCTATTAAATGCAGCCAAAAGCCAAAAGCCAAAATGGAAAAGTAATATATGTAAAACTTGACCACTTATTTAAAATTTAGTGATTCACAAAAAAATTGTTTATATAATAGACAAAAAAAGCTTACCCTGTAAATTAACAATGCAAGGTATACATAAATAATTGACTAAATAAATGTCTAATCACTATGTTGTATACCTGAAGCTAATATAATATTGTATATTAACTATAACTGAAAAATAAATTTTAAAAGTAATCTAAAAATATTAAATAGCTAACGAAAAAGTATTCATTACGTGGGATGTGTAAGGGTTTAATCTCCAAAATATATAAAGAACTTACACGACTCCA
>CM052552.1:32851014-32877732 GCA_028533065.1 Trachops cirrhosus | reverse complement strand
ATTATATGAAATGTTAAAGGGACTTATCTAAGAAAAAGAAGATAAAAAATATGAACAGTAAAATGACAACAAACTCATGCTACTAACAACCGAAATAAAATAAAAACAAAAACAAACTAAGCAAACAACTAGAACAGGAACAGAACTACAGAAATGGAGATCACACGGAGGGTTATCAGTGGAGGTGTGGGAGGGGGAGAGAGGGGTAAAAGGTACAGATAGTAAGTAGCACAGATGGTAGGTAGAAAATAGACGGGGGGAGATTAAGAACAGTGTAGGAAATGTAGAAGCCAAAGAATTTATATGTACGACCCCTGGACGTGAACTTAAGGGGGGGAATGCAGATGGGAGGGGTGCAGGGTGGAGGGGAATAAATGGGGGTAAATGGGACAACTATAATAGCATAATCAATAAAATATATCTAAAAAAATCTTCCATATGGTTGTCCATAGTGGCTGTACCTATTTACATTCCCACCAAGAGTGTACAGAATTTCCTTTTCTCCACATTCTCACCAACACATGTTGTCTCTTATTGTTTTGGTAATAGCCATTCCAACAGGTTTGAAGTAGTATCTCATTGTGGTTTTCATTTGCATTTCCCTGATAATTAGTAATGTTGGGCATCTTTTTCTATAGTCATTAGCTATTTGAATGTTTACATTGAAAAGTTTTAGGTCCTATCCTAATTTTTAATTGCACTTTTAAAAAACAACTGAGTTGTCTATGTCTCATATATTTTGGATATTAGCCTTTTATCTGATATATGGTTTACAAATATTTTTATCTCAATTTATTGGTTACCCATTCATTTTGTTCTGTTTCTTTTGCGGTGCAGAATCTTTTTAGTTTGATACAGTGCCATTTGTTTATTTTTTTATTTTGTTGCTTGTGTTTTTGGTGTCATATAAAAAATATTGTCATGACCAATGTCAAAGAGTTTCTCCCTATGCTTTCTTCTATAGACAGTTTATTTGTTAATTACTATCTTGACCTACTTCAGTCTAGTATGTTGGATATCTTTTATTTCTTTCACACATTTCCTTTTATCTAACCAAGTGCCCAAATGTGAGTGTAATCTTTACGAATTTGGAGTTATACAATTGGTTTTACATTATGGCCAAAGAGCATTGAAATAACTATAAATTTCAGATAGTATTCATTTCCAAGAAGATTAAGCCAATTTATAGGTAGTTGCCTTGACCTTTCAATTAAAACCCATAAGACATAAAAACCCTGAATATAAAAAATCTTATCTGTCACAAAAAAATGTGTATTATGAATATGTGTCTGTGGATATAAACTTCTAAATGAAAACTGTGGCAATTTGCCTGTGCAGCCCAATTTTTATGGGAAAATATCACACTGTTATTACCAGGATGCTTGAAAATAAAAATAAAAATTTGCTTAAAGCTAATGCCAATTGCCAGTGGTTTACAGTAGCTTAAAAGACACACAGATAAAATGTGATGCAAAAGCCACGGCTTTCCTAAAAAATGGCATTAGTCTTATAACATATTGACTCTTACTAGACTATTAATTAAAATACAAATAGCACAGCAAGTTGGTTGACAGATTAGAGTTCAATAAAAATAAGGCCAAGGTCCAAGACTCTCATTTCTACAGAATTAGTCATCTTCTCTCTTATGATCACAGACAATATCTGTAATATCGGCCAGCTATTTTTCGGATAGACACAAGGGAAGTGGGATCATAAAATTGAATCAAACTTCCCACTGCCAATGCAAAAATTTCATGCCCTAAAAACAATGTCAGTAGCGAAATCTTTGATCTACAAATAATCAGCAAAAATAATTTTTGTGGTCTGTCTATATGCTCAAGAATAAGCACATATTTACTTTGTTAATAAATAGATCCAAAGAAATTTTCTCTGGTTTCTTCATCATTTACCACCTTGTGTTTGTATTTTCCTAGACTGTTAGTAACTATGCTTTTAGCTATAGATATTAGACTCCTAACTCAAATAAGCTTATGCAACCAAGAGATTTATTATGTTACATAGCAGGCTGTTTAAAGGTAGTATAAGTATTAGGGTTGGTTAATTCAAGAGATCACCAATGTCATAAAGAATGTAATTTATATCTCTAAATTATACCACCTTAGTTGTTTAGCTTTATTTTTTGTCTGGTTCTCTTTAAGGTTACAAGATTACTGTTATATTAGTTTCAAGAATTGCAACCAGACACAAATGTTTCTAAGAGATGAAAGTGGACTGTCTTTTCTGGTAATTCTTACTTTAGACTGTGGGAATCCTTTCCAGAACACTTCCCTCATATATCACTGGCTAGAACTGGATGTGCCTACCCCTACATCAGTCAGTAACAAAAAGTATTAAATGATTACTTAAAGCAACAGTGATTTATATTTAGAGCTCTAGATAATTTTGTCCTCTTTTAAGTTATATAGGGCAAGTATAGGTAATAAAACAAAATTAGGGTTTTGTTACTAAGGAAAAATGGGCAAATGTATGTTGGTATATAACCAATTATACCTACTATGGACCTGTAAGTTCCAGAAGAGTCTTTTAAAGGTTAAATTATTAGCATCCAGTATGATATCTGGCATAAAGTAGTTCCTCAATAATTACTTTTTGAATTGATTATTAACTCTGCCTGGCAAGTAACTAACTCTGAATAATGGAGAAAGACCTCCCAGAAAAAATGATATTTGATCTGGTTTTTGATTTTAAAAATGGTATAAAAAAACAGAGAGGGAGAATACTATTTGAGATAAAGAGACACACTAGAAAAGACACAAAGTCATAAATTGACATGGAAGATTAGATCAGTTGGTATTACTTTGTGAAAAAAACAACAGAAACTGCCATTGATAACAGCTTAAACCATAAGGATATTATTGTTTTCTTAACAGGATTTCTGAAAGGAATATTTCCATAATTCATTCAGTGGCTTAGTAATGCCATCAAGACCCAGACTCCTACAATCTTTGTTTTCAGTTATTTTCAGTATTATAAATATGCCCCCTTATGTTTGCAAGACAATGGCCACTGCACTTTCGAGTATTATACCATTACATAACAATATACAAAGCAGGAATAAGGTAGGGATTTTATCACAAAATAGCATCTCCAACACATCCTAGAAGTATTTTTTATTTATTATCTCAATCTAGGTCAAGTGGCCACTCCTAACTTCAAGGAAGACTTAAAAAGTATGTACATGGATTTTGTAGTTTCCATGATGATGACAAGCAAGGAAGACAGAGGAAGACAAAAATATTGGGTACACAACCAATAAGGCTTATCACAACATTTTTCAGGGAGTGTGGGTATCAAGGGTATGAGGAGAATGACCAAAAAAACAGAAAAATGAACTGAATTCACATGTTCACCTACTAAAATGTGGGAGTTTCATATGTAGTAGTTATCTTCATAAGGAACAACAACAAAAAAGCAGTGCATGGGTGTTACTTGTCTATTTTTCTGATTCCTTCTTTTTTAAAAAATGTCACCATTTAAACAATCAGAATAAATATCTAATGAACTCTGTCACTGACTTTCAGTTGTCTTCTCAAAGTTTAGTCACCATTTAGTTGTTATGGGTCTTACATGTAAATACACCATTTAGTAAAGTTTTCTCATATGTTTTAGACAAGCACCGCTTTTAAATGGCAAGTTCTTTTTTTAAGATTTTATTTATTTATTTTTAGAGAGAGGGGAAGGGAGGGAGAAAGAGAGGGAGAGAAACATCAATGTGTAGTTGCCTCTCACGTGCCCCCCACTGGGGGCCACCCTGCAACCCAGGCACATGTCCTGACTGGGAATCAAACTGGCAACCCTTTGGCTTGCAGGCCGGCACTCCATCCACTGAGCCACACCAGCCAGGGCAAATTGCAAGTTCTGATTTACACAGTTTTGTGTGAGCATGTGTTTATAGCATATGTTTGAAAATGAGAACTTCTGAGCACATGCTTCAAGTAAAATATTCTAACAAAAACTATACAACACTTCAATATTTGCAATATAAGAACTATTGCAATATTATCACTCAAGATCTATAGTGTAGAGAACCACTTTGCATGGTGTGGAAATGGAGCTCAGCCCTCACGTGGAAAACCACTGGGGTGCTTGTGGCACACAGGACCACGCCCATGGAGAGGTTTTCCCTTGGGGAATCAGGCCTGCATTGTACCTAGACAGCTGTGAGAGTTGCTTTTGTTAAAACTCCCTCACCCTGAATTGAGGCAGCAAGGGCTTGCTGTAACTTCCTAAAGTCTGTGCTAGCACTCCGAAGTATGGAGTGTGACCAGTTCAACCACTTTCCCCCTTGGCCTGCAACATCCTTCTCTTTGAAGTAATTAGCAACATTCTTTCCTTTGTTATCTGTAAAAGGCAGTCCCCTGCAGTGAACCTGTGCATAGTAAATGAGGACTACCCTCCATGTAATGTACCCAGAGAAGCAATAAAAGCCTGACCAGGCAGGGACTGGGCTTTCTGGCCCTCTCACCCACCCTCTCTCAGAGAGTAGCCATGCCATCCCTTTTTCTCCACAGGACTTCTATAGTGTGTGTGTATGTGTTCTCTAGCAGCCAAAACGTACATGGATCCTGCCGGCCAGGATCCGCCGCACTATAGAACATCCACTTTTGTATTATTTAAGTTACTGCCTGTCAGCCCTTTATGTCTACTTCAGTACAACTATTTTTATCATACATTCTCTTACATTATTTATGCATTCAACAAATATTTATTGAGTCCCTAATCTGAAGCAGTATGCTGCTAAGCATGAGTGCAACAACAAAAACAAACAAGCAAGCCCCAAAATGGAAATAGCTATACCTTCATATAGGGCTTGCCCTGGAAGTTCCAGGGAACATAAGATTGTTGGGTCAAATTTGACATCCCATTTTGCATTTTTTAGTTTGTTAAAAGTTTCATCCCACTGAATGTCAGTCACCTCTAGTATACTTTTGACAAGCTTTTAGGTGTCCATCCTCAAGGATGGACATGTAACAATCATTTATATTATCTATTCATCAAAGTTTGATAGTGCACTCATGAATAGTTAGAGTTGAGAACCACTAGTCTAAGTAGATGGAGATACATCAAACTTCATTTAAGATGCTGGACTTTCCTGGGTAATGGTGAAAATAGGGCTTAGAAGAATCATTTCAGATTTTATTTTTTAATTTAAACTCTAACATCCATGAAGTTGTAGACTTCACAATTATTTTCATTGTATATGATTGCCAAAAAGGATGTCTGATTAGTATGAAATGGCAATGCTAACTTATTGGATCAATATACTACATGCAAAAGAATTCAGATTTTATTGCTTTATGTAAAACATATCTACACAGAATGCAATCATTTTTTAATGGAATATAGCTCTGGATCAATCTATTACTGTCCTCCTAGATCCTTAACATTTTATATCACTTCAGGTAAACTAGTTATGTAGTTCATCCTTGTTGCAGATTGAGACACTAAGGGAAACTTAATTGGCTTGTCCAGGGCCATATAATTAGTGACAAGGTAAACATTTCAATACTGGTTGCCTGAATCCCAATTCAACATGTTTTTATTGCCAAAGGTATCCTTTCAAACCACTCCATCCTCACAACAAGGACCAGCAGGGGCCACTGCCAAATGAAAATGCAACATAGTCACAAGTTGTGGCTCAAAATTAGTGGCTAACATTGTTCTATAACTAGTAGGTGGCAGATTTATCATTTAAATCTTATTTTTTTAGTGGTTATTGACATCAATGATGCTTCCTTAGTGAAAGCAAATACCTGAGATAGACAATATTTTATTATGTAATAACAGATTAGATTATATAATTTATATGTTTATTCAATAAAAATTTGTGAATGCCATCTATTTCCCAGGCACTGTTCTTGGCAGTGGGGATACATCAGTATATAAAAGAGAGAAACATCTTTGCCCTCACTGACTTTATTTTCTATTGGTAAGAGATAAACAAATCAGTTCTATAGAAGGTAATAAGAGTTAGAAAAAAATAATAATAGGGTGACAGGGAGGAACACAATAGGGTAGAAGATGTAAAGAGGGCTTTATGTTGAACTGAAGCTGTGATCTCTTGTCAGTCTGCTTGTAAATGTTGGTAAAGACTGAAAGTGATGACAAAAAAAGGGGGAATGTTTGGAGGAAAATGGAGACAACTGTACTTGAACAACAATAAAAAATGTGGGAAAATATCAATCAATAAATTAAAAGGGGGATGATTTCTTCTCTTTCTTCAAAACTCAGTTATCTTTGAAGAAGTGCAGGGTGTATGAGAAATCTCATAGTATATGTCTATTATGGTATTACAGTTTCCTGATTTCTATGCAGGTAAAATCCCATTAAAATTAATCTGGGAAAGCTTTGAGGTGAAAGAAAAGAGGGAGCAAGAGGAACAAAATAAAAACAGAGGAAGAGACATGTGTAGTGTTGGTCTTTTCTTGGTATTGAGTTGGTGATGGGGTCATGCAAGGCATGTACTCTACTTTATCCCAAAACATTTAGTAGTGCACACTACAAGGTATTCTCTGGTTCCTTTCCCTATTCATTTTTTCCTAAGATTCAAAGTTCAAATGAGCAACAATATGTACAAATAAAAAATCAAATTTTTCATTTTATTCTCTACAATAATTAGAATAACCAATTTAGAGCTTTATATTTTTGTAGTTATTATGTAGTCAGTATACCTTAACTAAGCCTTAGAAATGTAGAAGTAATTTTTGTTCATTAAAGTTGTGTTTATGTTTATATCATTTTGCATTTTAACTGATTTATCATGTAACCTAAAAGAATTTTAAAAGGGTTTACAGGAAGTACTATAAAGGGCACATGGACAAAATCAAGGGGGAGTGGAAACAGGGGAGGGAGGTGGGGATGGATGGGGTGGGGGAGGTAATAAAATAAAATAAAATAAAATAATTGAAGTAGTTTTTTTATCAAGATTATTTTTAATTGGGCTTTCCTTAGCAGCTTTTAAAGGTAATGTTTATTTTTTTATCAGCACAAATAATCCAAGAATAGAAATGTTCTGAATATGTTTCTATTTTCAGTTGGAATGCTTTATATATATTGTTAATATCATTTTTTGGTTGTTGATATATACACAGTATATAGAAACTTTTTTTCAGTATGATATATGATAAATAGCCTTTTAATAAATTAGCTCTGAAAGAATTTTCTTAAGTTAAGCTTCTGAGTAGTATGTACATTGACCTAAAAAATCCACCGGAATTAACATTTAAAAAAATTTTTAAGTGACTTTTAATTTCAAAACATTACATGGAAAAAAGAAAAGTATAATTGTACTATTAAAATTTTGATGTCTTTCTTTCTTTGCACAACAAATATGTTAGCTTTATATGGTTGATATCCAACTGTATGTACAGTTTTATATTCCTGATTTTTAAATTCAAATTTTGGGGATAAAGTGAGTGTAAAACAGACATGATTATTGCCCTCATAAAGTTTTAATCTAGTCAATAATGAAATCATTCTGTAATTTTAAAAATTTATAGAAATTTTAGAAATTTATAGTGTTTTTAAATTTTAATGCTTTATGTAAAATTGTAGTGAACATTTTTCATGCTGAAATAATAAGTAATTTAGGATAAATCCCTAGAAGTAGAAAGACTGGGTGTGAGGGTATGGAGATTTCTCAAGGCTCTTTACACATTGTTATTTCTTTTTATGATCATGGTTTATTTTTTAGTTACAACTTGAATGGCTTTGTGTTAATTTTGTTCAGAAGCCAATATTTTTTGTGTGACAGGTTTGTGAATTTACTTTGGCCAATGGAAGGTTTTTGGGAGATTATAGTATGTAGCGTTTCTAAATCAGAGTTGTCTGATTTTACTCTTAACTCACTGGCTCTTCCTTCTCCGTGTGTTTGGATGGTACCTCTTCGTCTGTCTTCAGGACCAGAAGATGAACTGTCCTGGAGCCTGCTCCTGTCAATAGTGTCTCCCGGTGTTTGGCGTGTTGGAAACCGCGAATTTCACCAAGGCTGTCCCTGTCGCTGACCTCCGGGACCAGGAAGTGGCACCAGATCGCAGGGTCGGGAGGGCTGGGGACGTCCACTTTTCACGTCCGTCGTTTCCTTCGCTTTCTGTTTCTTTGGAGGCGGAAAACTGTGAAAACGTCGGCTCGCAGAGGCCCCTGAGGGTCGGTTAACGGCTGCTCAGGCACCGCGCAGCGGTCAAATTCGCCGCTTGGATGCGGGCAGCGGCAGTGAAGCCCTAACCGACTACTTCATTTTCTATTTATTTCTTGACTTTTGCTGAATATTGTGGCTCACATTATTTAGTGCACCCACACAGGTGACAAGTGTACAACTTTATTATCCATTATCTGTATTACACATTTTACCTTTGCTTAATTTACAAGTCTAAAAACAAAGTATACTGAAGTTATTTTATGGGAAAATCATCGTGAACATATACATAGTTTTTAAGGGAAAAGCCTGGATATAAAGATAATGTACAAAATTACAGCCGTGCTTTGCACACAAACGTTTATATTCTTTTGTTTTACTTTCAGACCATATACTTCTTTCACAAACACATACATACACATTTGTATGCATCTGTGTGCACATATAAATGCTCCAAAATATTGTTAAAATACATTATCAAACATGTATATGTTTATAAGAGAACCAGATAGATTCACTCAATGAAAAACTGATTCTCTTATTCAAACTTTACTGTGAAATATAGTTACTCTGTCATGTCCCTTTAACTCTCTGTTGTTCACAGCCTCTTTATGATGTCATCACTAAACATTGCCAGTTCAAACCTACTTTCCTGAGGTCCTGGCAACATATAGGCAGGGGAAATGTCTCTTCTAAAATTGTAAGTACTCTTTTTAATACTTTTCACTGTTTTTAAAAACTGTCATGCTCAATTTAACTACATATTTATATTGTTTAACATAAATAATATTTCTCTTATAATATTTTTATTTGTAAATTAAAGTTTCTGTTTTAAACACACAAATGAAAGAATATCTTGAGTGCTGTGTTTTCACATTTGACTACTTCTGGCTCTTTCACAAAATAGCTTCATAGCCTTGACCATTTTACTCTGTGTCTTTCTGTGTTCTTATAACCACATCTTATTTTAGAAAGCAGAGAAGGAACTAATGTGTGAAACCACTATAAAGTGGAAAGCAAGATAAAACATACTAAGACTTTATGACTTTTAATACACTTAATTGTATGTGTAAAGAAAACTGGATCATTCCAACTTCTGACAAAAACAAAAACTTACTGATATTTCCAATTACAGATAAAGTATACTGAGTTCACTTTCTAAAAGGAGTCATTATGTGGGTAATTAAACAATGGTATTTCTGCAGGCTTTAGTGGCTGCATGTTTCAATATTGCTCAATATTTCAAAAGGCAATGTACTCTAAAAATATTGTGAAAATTAATACAAAAAATTACAATGATATAGGCCATATTGACTTAGAGCTAACAATTAATATTCATATGTATTAAGATGAACCATATCAGATTATTAATATTAAAACATTTTAACTAATAAAAATTTATTATGGTACAATCTAATGTAAAAACTTTATAAATAAACATCTTTAACAAAGATACAATTAAGGTGACATAAAAATAAAGCATATTACCAGAAAATTTATAGAAAAACATATGTGGATAACCAGTTAACCCATGAAATGGTGTATAACCTGAATAATGAAAACAAAATTTACAAAATCTTTGACTTCAAAATTCAAATTTTAAAAATCTACAAGGCTTTTTTCTTTTAAATAACACATCCTGTAATGTTTGGATCTTTTGTATTTGTATGTGTCACTTTTAAAACAAGGAAATTCAATAACTTTGAAAGAAAAACAATGATTTTATCCACAAATTAAAATTGAGCTCTCTAATGCTTTTATAAAGATATGTTTAGTTGGATGCTGCCCACACCTGATATTACTGCTTACATCACAAAGGTCTCAGCATTATGTTATCATTGGGCATTATCCCTATCAAACACACTTTCATTAGTAAAATTCTCTGCTTCCTCTGTGAATTACCTCCACTTTCTTTATCTAAAATTTGCCTCTTTCTCAAAAACAGTTTTTTTAATTATATTTTTTACTGTTGTTCAAGTACAGTTGTCTGCATTTTCCCCCCACCTCTCCCCTCCCATCCCAGCCATCCCCACCTCCCTCCCATGATTTCACCCTACCTTGGTTTTGTCCATGTGTCCTTTATACATGTTCCTGAAAACCCTTCCCTCTTTCCCCCATTATCCCCCTCCCTGCTCCCCTCTGGTTACTGTCAGTTTGTTCTTTATTTTTTTTTGTCAGTTTGTTCTTGATTTCAATGTCTGTGGTTATATTTTGCTGTTTTCTTGATAGTCTCTGTAGTGGGGCCTGTTTTCCTTTCAACATCAGCTCTTAACTCTGGACCAGACGTGGATTAGGTGTCTGCTTGGTTACCCAATAGGATTTCTAAGTCATTCTCCTTCTGTTCCCTGGAATTCAGTAGCTATGGGTCTCATGTCTTCAGCTTATATCACCTGTTACCTTTTCTCCACAATTTTAAATTTACTTTTATTTTTTCCATCACCACTTTTCCCCCATACCCTCTTCCACTTCCACCCATCCTTGTGCCCCCACCTAGCCATCACCATCATGTTGTCCATGTTCATAAATTCTTTCTTTTTTTCTTGTCTGCTTAATCCCTCCACCACACCAACCCTTCCCCCAGAGCTGTCAACCTGCTGTCTGAGTCTGTTTCTATTTTACTGTTTAGTTTCTTCATTAGATACCACATATGAGTGAAATCATATAGTACTTGTCTTTCTTTGACTGGCTTATGTAACTAAGCATAATATTCTCCAGGTCCATCCATGCTGTCACAAAGGGTAAAACTTTCTTCTTTTTACAGCTGTGTAATATTCCATTGTGTAAATGTACTACAGCTGTTTTATGCCCTCCTCTACTGATGGACACTTGGGCCACTTCCAAATCTTGGTGATTGATTGTAAATAACACTACAGTGAATATAGGACTGTATATATTCATTTAAATTAATGTTTCAGGTTTATTTAGATAAATTCCCAGAAGTGGGATCACTGGGAATTTGTTATATGTTATTGATGATTCTCTCCTTCCATAGTTTGAATATTTGGTTCCTCTGGTTCTATATCTTTTTTCTTTATTTCTTGCTTCCTGATTCACTTTATATTAATCAAACTTCTCTAATTTCCTTTCTATTTTGTTGTTATATATAGTTATATTATACTTTTATAGTTATAGGCTACAAAATAATCATTTCAATTATTACAGTTTAGTACTAATTACTATTTTTACGACTCCCCAGACAGTGGAAGCACCTTACAACATTTTAACTCCACTTATTCCATTCTCTTTTATGCACTATTACTACCATAAATATTATTTTACATAAAATTCTTTTACTTTAAAGTCAATAGACTGCTACCTTTATTAATTGTAAATACTTGATATTTTTGCACCCATATATTTACTTATTTTGATGGTCTTTATTCATCTTGTATTAACTGTACATCACCTTGTCTCATTTTCTCCCACCTAACGAATTCTCATTGGTATTCATTTAGTGCTTTCTACTGGCAATAAAACTGACACATTTTTGTTTGCATAAAAAGACTTTATGATATTAAAAATATGTTTTCTATGCAAAAAGTCTTAAATTGAATTTTTTCTTCTATACTTTTAAAATATTCCTTTGTCTTATGACATCTGTTACTCATTTTCTCTTTTATGTAAACATACAGTTTGGGCTCATGTACCAAAGAAATATTCACACAATCATTTATAAAATTAAAATAAAACCCTAATATGCTTTGAAAGGATGAAAACTATTCAGAGTTGTAATTATATTTAAGGTTTTAATAACCTGAGACTGAGATTGCATCTATATAAGGAAAGTATAACATAACATATGGCTAAATTGTCCTTTTTCTGACTGTTCTTTGATTGCCTTTTCTACCGTTCTCCAAAGTGAGGTACATGTGCAAAGTAATCCATTTAAGTGTGTGAATAAGATATTAGAACTTCAATTTATATGTTTTATTTCATCTTTAAAATTGTCTATTTTAAAGTGTTATTTATGTTATATTATTACAGTAAAATATAAATTATACACATTGTGCTAAAAAGTAAGTTTTGAAAACACTACTTTCAACTGTAGAAAAGAAGTCAAAATCAATGTTGAGTGCAATGTCTTTTTCCAAGAATATGAAAACAATAATCCACTCAGCAGGTTAGATTTTCAAACTAAAATTCCCAGGATCACAGACCATAATATCTTGTAGCTACACTATTGAATGACTATGATTCGAATGCAAACTAATTGATCAATTGCCTTTGCAAAAGCAAAAAGCATAAGCTTGAACTATTTCAGGCATCTATGAAGTTTTCTTTTTAAAGACTATTCAGATCATTGGTTCTTAACCAGAACTGTGTATCCAAATAACCAGAGAATTTTTTTAAATAACCAGAGACATTTTTTAAATCCATACTTGACTAAGCACAGCCACAGATTCTGCTTCATGGATCCAGGAGTTCTCAGGAATATTTACTTTTCTTAAAATTCCCAAGTTAATTTTGATGTTTATTCTCAGTTGAGAGCTACTAGACTACATATTTTTATTACTCAGTGTCTCCAAAATCTTTCCTACGTCAGTAGTTATTTAGTGATGAGTATGGACCAGGCTTTGGGCTGGATACTAGAGCTTTATTTAGGAAATGAAAATATATTTCAGTAAAGCATAAATACATTTGACCATTTTTTATTTATTTTTATTTTGTTTACTAATTTGATGATTTGGAAAAGGAAAAAAAACTCTAGAGCATATGTGTATGTAAGTATAATCTCAGAATTAGGAATGATCACAACTCATTGTTCCTGCTAACTAATAAGGAAATATTATTTAAAACATAAATTATACCATGTATATTCTCAGTAGACCATATGATTATCACCAGATCAAGTTGGTACTTTCCAAATAAAATATATCATGGACCAATTTTCCCTATGTCTAAGAACAATTCATAATCCAGATCAATACTTACATACACCACTATCACACATTATTATTGGTTTGATTTTATTAGTGGTACTGAGAAAACTAAAAAATGTAGTTTTTTTTTAACTTATTTAGTGAATTTAGAAACTATGTGGGCTTACTATTATTTTAGACCTTTACTCTGGAAAAATTGGAAGGATACTGGTTGGATTTACTGTTCTACAAATTAAATAAAATATTTTATATTTTTTACAATATATCAAATTAGCATTTTATTTTAGCTTTTGTTCCATTATTTATTTTTGTTCATGTTTCTGGTGAAAATACACTTCAATTCACCTATAACTTGATTTAGAGGAAAGGAACTATGATATGAATTATAAGTATACTTTTTTAAGATATGGAGTTCTTTTTTTTTTCTCCCTAAAGATTTTATTTATCTTTAGAGGGAAAGGGAAGGAGAGAGGGAGAGAAATATCAATGTATGGTTGCTTCCTGTGCATTCCCTATTGGGAACTGGCCTGCAACCCAGGCATGTGCCCTGACTGGGAATCGAACCATGATCTCTTGGTTCACAGGCCCACGCTTAATCCACTAAGCTACACCAGCCAGGGCAAGATATGGAGTTCTTAGAATGCATAAGACTTCTTAGTTTTACTATTGATGGCTTAATAATATTATCAGTATGACATCTTTTATTAGCCATAGTGTACATTCAATTAAATCATTTTCTTTTTTTTTAACAGACAAGAAGTAAACATCGAGGCATATGATAATACCTTGCAAAGTAAGAATTTAGTCTCTTTGGAGTTCAATACTATTCAGATTATATTTGAAAGTACATTTAGGGATAAATTACTAGTATCTACCAGTCAATATGATAAAGCATAGAGTGCCTTGAATTTTTGTTATGATTTAGGAGAATGATTTGTGTGTGTATGATGTGTATGTATACATTGGTATGTGTGTATGTGTAAAATATTTCTAGTCTTGATGGGTGTTTTTACACACTATGTTAAAAAGAAATAATTCATTTATTCTTCCTCATAATAAAAGACAATTTTAAATTCATAAGGTTCTCTTGTGTTTAAAATTCACAACAAAACCAAAAGTAGAAAACAAAAATATAGTTTAAAACATGAAAGTGGATGGTTTATTTGTTACACAGACACAACTTTAGAAATGTTCTCCTTAATAAATTGAATTTAAATCTGTCTGCACTGCTACGTTTACCCATTCGTTCTAGTTCCTCCTTCAGGAAACACAAAAGAAGCTTCTAACTTTGTGATTAAGAGAATGAACACTGGAACCAAACTATCTGTGTTTGATTTTTAATTCTTCTATTTACTTTATGATTTTGGGCAAATGATATAATCTCTTTCAGTGCTTTATTTTTCTACCTCTATAAAATGGAGACAATTATAAACTATATTATCTAATTCAAAGTGTTGTTTGAAGATTAAAGGAGCTCATATGCATAAAGTGCTTAAAGCACTGTCTGGCACATAGTAAGCATTATGTTAGTGTTAGCAGTTGCAGCTATTCTATGAATGTTATTACTACTATTCCATATAGTATCTCCCTAAGTATTTAAATGTAGTGATCAAATTTCTTAGCCTTCCCATCTCCAGGAGAACTGTCCTTAGTTACCTTAACAGTTCCTTTTTTTACATAGCTACCAGATATGGAGATTCTCCTGATCACTTTATTTTGGATAAATTCAAGTGTGTATATATTCTATTAGTAAATTTTATTGAATTCCTTGGGGTGGCATTGGTTAATAAAATTATATAGGTTTCAAGTATAAGATTCTATGATGCATCATCTGTATATTGCATTGGGTGTTCACCACCCAAAATCAAGTCTTTTTCCTGTTTTAAAATAGAGTACACAGAATTGAATGTAGTATTTGAGTCTCTGGCCCTAATTTTTGTGTCTTGAAATGTCATTGAGGTCAGAGGAGTGCTAAATGAAACATTTAGATTTAGTCAATTGAGACTTTTACTAATTATTCTTAGCATTGAGCTAGCTATTATGGGGACTATACAAGAAGTCACATTGTCTATAACCTCATTAACCATTGCCCCCCAATAAATTTAATTAAAATTTTAAAAAATTACAAATGTCATTTTAAAATATAATTATTGTTAAATGGGGAGACAAGCTTTTATGGGAAAATCTCATTGAAACCCCTAAGTGATTTGCAGATAAACTACAAACTCCAGGGGAAAAGGAAATATTTTGAGTTATAACTTAATTTAAACAATATATTTCTTACTTATGAATATTTCAGTGCTTATGAGGGTCCAGCTTCTAATTGAAAATTGTTTATTGTCTTCTCTTATGTTAGTGAGTGAATCAAGCAGAAAATTACGTAATCAAGAATACTTCACTTTAACGTTTCCTAAACCACCTCAGCCAGGCAGAAAAAAGAGATCGAGACTTTCAGAATTACAAATCACAGTTCCTGTGAGTAATGAAAAGGTCATTTTGAAACTAAATTTAAGATTATTTAAAAATAAATATAGGTATGTATAATTTTAATTTTACTACCTCTTGGAAGCAGATATTTTAAAATTTAAAATTTTCCTTAAAACAGGTTGCCTTCACCTACCTCATATTTACCTTTTATTTATATGTGCCTCTCCATTTCAAAGACATTATATAGCTGATAGAATAAGCAAGCTAGAGAACCTAATGCTGCAAATGGTGGGATCTCTCAGGAAACTTTTACCAGCTACAAAAATATAAAATTTGAAACTTATAATGTGAGATGATCTTGATGAGATTTCAGAGCTTCTCCATTTTCCTTAATCTAAACTAGATACTGGAAGATTCAAATTTTCTACTGCTTTTATAAAGTAGTTATTCACTAACAAAAAGAAAGGCTATGCATGTGACAAATGCCTGTAATAAAAAGCAGAGTGTGGTGACCTTTTATGTGTGCGGGCAAGGCTGTGAACTCCTGGCTACCAGTGTGCAGCAAGTGAAAGAAAGTGTTCACAATAGTGAAAAGTTAAGCATTATATTCCCTGTTATGTGTTAAATATTTTGTTAGATGTTAGAGTTTGGTTGATGAGTAATACATATACCTAATGCATATTCCTGTTTGTATATTCATGCACTTACCTCAGGATACAAGTGTTATCAGGGATCTCGCACAAAAGAGCACTACTCTTCCCCTCTCCAGATGTGACTATTGAGGGCAGTTGTGGGAGTTTGATTCCAGATGTTTTTCTCTGAATTTACACACACACACACACACACACACACACACACACACACACACGGTACCACTGTAAGCATCTTCCATTTGCTTTTCTCCAGTAATATTGTCTCCTTGGCATATCATGGTCCTTCTGTTTCCTACTCAGCAGGTTCACCTCACTACAAGCCCTCATTATTAATTTGCCCTTCAGTCACTGCCAGTTAATAAACACAAGTTTTTTTTGAAGAAAGAAAATTAATCAAGTAAAAAAGAGACTAGTGCTCAGAGTTCAACCCATGCTGATATCAAAATATGTTTTAAGGGAATCTCCCAAAGCAGAGTTACATTCAATGAATTTATGTAAGTGCCATTCATTATATCTATAGTGATACAAGTACAGGCTTCTGTTCATGATCTTCCTTTAGTTCCATATGACCATTTCATTGCCTGGTGATGTCTCTACAGAATAGGTGAAAGAATATAAAAAGTAAATGTAAAATTAATCTATGTGGCCACTATGACATTCAGATTTGTCAAATGTTTGCGTGGGAGTTTAAAAAATTACACTGCTTCACCACAAATTAGTGTGGATCAAACAATTGTTTCATTTCATGTCCTTGCTTTTGATAGTACTTCACGATAGGACTCCAAGGCTTTTAATCTGATCAGAGACTTTGAAAGAGGAGTAGAAATGAGGTTAGGCCTGAAGTCAACAGCTATCACAAGAATTGTCATGACAAACTTGATGGGCATAAGCTTATTAACTAATTTGAGGGTGAAGAATACACAAAATGTTCCAAAAGACCTCTTGTTTTGAGGTCCAAAAGGAGCCCAGTATCAATTGTAAGTACAGGCTCTGAAAAACCATCAATATGGATCATTGTGGGGCTGCTTTAACCCCAATATGAATCATTGAGAAAATCCTTAGGTTTCTTCTAAAGTAAAGTAATTTTATTTTTAAAGTAAATTTATCTCACATAAACACAAAAGCACATATAAGACACTGAAAAATAAAACCCAAAAAACAGTTTTAACTGGATGGTTAAAAAGAAGCTAAACTATTTTCAACTTTCACAATATAGAGGTATACCTCATTCAAAATCTGTTTTTGATTTTATGACATTTTTAGAATTAAATTTACTGGGGTGATGTTTGCTTATAAAATTTATTATAGGTTTTAAGTGTACAATTCTATGATATGTTATCTGTATATTACATTGTCAAACATTCTTCTTATTATTCTAACCAACTTTTTTAGAGATATGACAAAAGAAAATTAGAGGAAGTCCATAAACCAGCTCAGATATGGATAAGGTATTTCTTAAGAAAAAAATTCCAAGGGTCATCTAATTACTTCACTATCAGAAGACAGGCTCTCTTTAGTCATCCTTATACTCCTAAAACCCATCCTGAAAAGCCAGAATCTGAAAAGTCAGAAGATTCCAAGGAAAATAGTGACCCACATGAAAAAACACCAGAATCCGAAGAAACAGCAAATGATAAAAAACCTAGAAGAGGAAATAAAACTCCCTCAAAATCATCACATGGAAGTGAACTATCTAAGAAGTTGAAGTACAAATCAGAAACAAACCCAGAATCCAAAGATTCTAAGGCAGTCTTAATGAAGGATCGAAGAAAATGTAAGAGATATTTTAAAATTTTCAAGAAGACAAATATTGAGTCCATATGTACCCAAAAGGATTCTAAGAGCTCAGAGAACAATTCTGATGCCAAATCTGAGGCCTGCTCAAAAAACAGTGAAAATATAGATTTAATGATATTTTTAGAGGAGTTTGGTGCTGAATCCGTGGAATTTGATATGTGGTTGAAGAACTGCTCACAGAATAATTCAAAGAAGCCTTCAAAGAAGGAAGCAAGTAAAAGCTCTGATACTGATTCTGTAGATTCAAAAGGTGGAAAGAAGGGTAATAAAGATAAAAAGAAAGATAAAAAGAAAGTTGCAAAGAAGGACACAGAGTCTAGTGATGAATCTGAAGTCTCAAAGGATGAAAAGAAAGGCTCAAAGAAGGCTAAGAAAGATTCAAAGAAAAGTGACAAAAAGAAAGAATCAAAGAAGGACACAGACTCTACTGATGCAGAATCTGAGTCTGAATCAGATGCAAAAAAGGGTAAGAAAGATTCAAAGAATAAGAAAGGTTCAAAGAAGGATGACAAGAAAAAGGATGCCAAGAAGGACACAGTGTTAACTGATGCCGATCCGCAATCTGAAAGGATTTCAAAAGAGGGTGGAAAAGATGAAAAGATGCCTAGGAGAGTGTCAGTGAAATTTGACAAAAAGAAGTCTGCAATAAAGTCTGAAGAGTCTAGTGAAACTGAATCTGATTTGGATACAAAAAGAGCTAAGAGAGGTTCAAAGAAAATTGCCAAGAAGCAGGATTCAATGAAGAAGATAGAGTCTACTGATACTGAATCTGATGAGTCTTTAAAGAAAGGCCCCAAGAAACCTGGATTGATCAAAAGTTCAGATGCTGATTCTGATGATTCAATGTATAAGTATGGGGCTAAAAAGAAAGGAACTGAAGAATCAGATGCCACATCTTCAGATTCAAAGAAAGGAGCACTGGAACTAAAAAGAGATGTAAGAACATCATTCAGAAAGACTACATTCAAAGGAAAAGAAAAAGCAGTTAGGTGTAGAGCTGTTCCATCAAGAAGAAGTCCACCACTACTAGCAACTCCTTGTGAGCCTATTATACTATCACCTAAGATCAAACGTCAATGTCACTGCAAGAGACATCCTCCACCTCCAAAACCAAGATATGCTCCTTTGGTATGTTTACTCTGTTTTATTTTAGAGACAATTGTGTTGAAAATGAAAGATATTTTAAAGATTTGAATTTCTATTTTCTCTTAAACAATAGTTCTCTTTTACTGCAATATTGACAAGTTTGGGACTCTCAGGTAAGAAAGATAAAGGATACTTCAAAATGACTCAAAAGGGTTGCAAAACAAATATCAAAAAGTTAAGAATCCTATTTAGACTGGAGCATAGAGAACTAGCTTGTGACTTAAGAAAGCATTTAAAATTACTTGTAAATGGAGTCATATTACAAAATTAATTAACTGTTCTATAATTAAGAAAAAAACAAATGTGAAAATTGACACTTGTACAGGGGCAAATTTAAGTAAGATATAAATACATCTAGTCACTAGATGACTAGTCATCTAGTGACTAGAGGGGAGAGGGGAGGGAATTTCAGGGGAACTTCAGGGGAGAATGGGAAGGGTTTACAGGAACAAATATAAAGGACATATTGACAAAAACTAGGGGGGTTAGAAATTGGAGGGAGGAGGGGAGGGATGGGTGGGTTGGCTGGAATGGGAGTAAAGGATAGAAACTGTACTTGAATAATGATTAAAAAATAAAGTAAAAGAAAATAATAATAAAAATAAATAAATAAATACATCTCCTAGGAAGTTGCTGAATATAGCATAAACATAACCAAAATACAGACAGGGCTAGTTGGAAATATAACATATGGGGACTCAGATAGGCAAATATTAAATTATTTAATTTATATCTGAACTAACCTTCTTTATGTACCATTATTCTTACTGATAATCTGTCCTTTAGGGGATCTCCTCTTCCATACTCCTTCATCCAAAATCTGGCTACAAGAGGAAGCTCAAGTAGACATCTCACCTTGGATGGAGGGGCCCCTTGTTGTCCTCTGTTTATGGCTTTCTCTGTTCTTTGGTTGAGGTATAGTTCATGTGCATGGTTTCTGTGTATCAGTCTGTTTCTCTCCTGTCTCACACAGTGTACTTTGCCTATTTTCAGTATGGTAGGGCTATTGTACTCTCTACTGGTAAAATCAGAGAATCTATAGATGGAGCTGGATCTTGACTTTGAGCTCCTAATTTCAATTAATGTCCTTCCATTCTTTCTCTTTTAATCTGGTGGGAACCTCCATTTGCTTTTTTTTTTTTGGAATTTATACATTTCTTTTATGTCTCTCAAAAAGCTTGGATGTTAAGTCCATTTTCTCCTAGTGGACTCAAAATGTCAGCTTTGAGACTTGAAGCTGAAATAAGCATGCCCTAGTTTAGAGGTCTGCCTTAGAGGTTGAGTCAATGGGTGGGTAGTCATTAGGGCAACAGCAATGAATATATTGCTGGACCATTTTTAAGATAAATGAGAAAAAAGAACTTCATATAGCTGGATTGTTTTCCACAAGCAGTTTTTATGCAAAATAAGTAAAATGTGAGAAAACAAGTTGGAGCCAAATATTAAATTAATTTATGAAACACAACTTCACAGTTGTGTTCTGGGCTTGTATATATTCACCACCAAGGGTCTTTAATAAACTTCCATATAAATAATTACCATCCAGTGAGGCTCCTCCACCCCTACCGCTTCACTGAAAGTGCTATATTCAAGATTACCAAATACCTTCTTGGGGCCACATCAATGGGTCTCTCCTCTCTCCTCACCTTATTCTACAATCCAATAGCATTTAAGCTAGCTTCTCCTTCTTTCTAAGAACACTTACTTTACTTGACTTCTATAACTCCATGCTCTCCTGTTTTCTTTGCACTTACTAATAGCTTTTTACTGCTTTTATTGCATCCTCTTCTACCTAACTTTTAATGAGGGAATGACCTAAAACTTGGTTTTGAATCTTCCTTATCCACAATCCTCCCTTGGTGACTTCATTAAATTCAATGGTTCTAAATAAATCTATGTATTGATAAGTTCAGAATTACCACATATAGCTGTGATCTTTTCATCACGTTAAAATAAATAAATAAATTCTAATGTAAGAAACCTTAATAAAACATACTGTGTATCCTAAGAAACCATATCCTAGAAACTACATCCTAGGAAACCATATCATGTATCCTAAGAAACCACATCCTAAGAAAACATATCCTAGGAACCCATACTATGTAACCTAAGAAACCATGTCCTAAGAAACCATATCCCAAGAAACCATATCCTAGGAAACCATATTCTAAGAAGCCATATCCTAGGAAACCATACTATGTATCCTAAGAAACCATACTATGTATCTTTCCTGCACTCACCAGAGACCTATTGATTATCATAGCAGGACCTAAATAAGGCTATTGACATGTTTCAGGGTCAGCTGTGTTTACACTCTTGAATTAAAATAATTTACATTTGAAATTATGTTTGTAAAGCTTGCCATGTTTCTCAAACATAGACGAAGAATTCTTCATATTCTATTTCATGAGGTAGATAATTAAATTGTTCTGTTTACAGTGTTTGTTTTTTACTCTATTTTTTCTTTTTTATTTAGGTATATTTGACATATAACATTATACTACTTTCAAATGTACCTCATAATGATTAAGTATATATTTTGAGAAATAACCATAAGATCCATTAACATAAGATCCGTTAACATCCATTACCATAACAATTACAAAATACTTTTCTGTGATGAAGCTTTTAATACTCTCTTAACACTGTCAAATATATAAAATACTATTATTAAATATAGTCACCATACTACACATTACATCCCCATGACATTTGTTTTATAGATGGAAGTTTGTACTTTTTAACCCTTTCCACTAATTTCACCCACTCCCACCATCCCTTCATCTGACAGGCACTGATATGTTCTCTGTATATATTAACTCATGTTGTTGTTTTGTTTTGTTTTCCCACATATAAGTGAGATCATGCAGTGTTTGTCTTTATCTTATTACACTTAGCATAATTCCCTTAAGTTTCATGATGTTGCTGCAAATGGCCAAATTTTCTTTTTATGGCCACATAATATTCCATTATGTGGTGTGTACACATGTATGTGTGTACGTGTGTGCATGTATATATAGGTGTGTGGTGTATGTGTACATATGTGTGTGTACACACACATATGTACACATATACATACCATATTTTCTTTATCCGTTCATTGATTTTTGGACACTAAGGTACATATATCTTTTTGTTTTCTGTAGATAAATACCAAAAGTGGAATTGCTGAGTTATATAATAGTTCTATTCTTAGTTTTTTTGAAGAACCTCTATACTGTTTTAAAAAGGGATTGCACCAATTCACATTCCCACTAACACTGAGTGTCTTCCCTTTTCTCCAAAAACATTTCTATTCTTTTGGATGATAGCTATTTTAGAAGATGTTATGTGATATCTCATTGTGGTTTTAATTTGGATTTCCCAAGTGATTGCTGATGTTGAGCGTCTTTTTATATGTCTATTGGCCATTGGTATGTTCTTTTCGGAAAAATGTCTATGCAGTACTTGTTTTAACTGGATAGTTTGATTTTCTTGCTATTGAGTTGTATAAATTATATACATATTTTAGATATGTAATTTCCCTCTCTTTCATATATACAGTAGTCCTTTTTCTTTTGAATAATTCATATTTTAAAAGTGCTTTTTAATGGTCCCCCATAATAACTTTTAATCAAATACTGTAGTCTTGTACCCATCCTTATTCCTTTGTGACCTCTTGCTTTCATCAAAAATGTTTCTCCTCCCTTAACTTTCCTGAATTTCTACTACTATGGGTATTTTCCTTCCTCTCTGACTATCTGTCTCCATTTTGAGCCCTTATTCCTCTGTCCAATTCAAAATAGTTTTATATGGTTCAGTTCTTGGACATCCTCTCTTCTCTACATACTGTCTTTGGGAGCATTCATCTATTATTATGGCTTCTATATTTCACTTCTCTGTAGGTATTTCCAAATCTATATCCCCAGACTATTTTCTCATTCATACTCTTATCTTCTTTTTTAATATTCAATCAATTTCTAAGTTGCAGAAGACAGAAAATAAGTTTAAGACAACTCCACCATTAAGTAGCAGTTTTTTGTGTATGTGTGATTTGAATTAAGTCATCTGTAAATGAGAAGACTATTACCTAACTGACTCTTTATAACAAATTATTTTTAGGCTCAAATGAGAAAGAGGGTGTGAAAAAATTTCTTAATGATTTAAATTAAACCTAAGGGAAACAAATTAGCTTGCCATAAAACTCCTCACCATTTCACTCAGAATAAATGTTAAAATGCTTATAGTTGTTAACTAGATCTTAGGTAATCTGATTTGTTGTTCTCTCTGATTTTATTTTTCCTGTTCATCAATCTGATCCAGCCACACTGACTTCCCTATCATTCCTTGAAAACCTCCAGAACATTATTTAGGGTTTTTGCCCTGGTTCTTCCCTCTACTTAGAACATTATTTCCTCAGATTTCCATTTGTCTATTTCTCCCCTTCAAATAATTTGCTCAAATGTCAATTTCTCACTGTGGCTAATCTGATCATACCATATTTTTTTCAGTTTTTAAACCAAGTTCTGGCCAGTTTTATTAAAGGAAATTTTTTCATGATTTCCTTTTTCACCAGTCTATTCTTTCTACTTTTATCCTTACCCCTTGCACTCCAATCCTCACCTCATCTACTTTTTTCCATAGAGTTTGCTACCTTTCACTACATAATTTACTTATTATGTGTGTTTTGTGTATCTGCTGGTAGAAAGTAAGTTCTGGAAGGACAAAACTCTTTGTTTTGTTTATTAATATTACCCAAATGCCCAAAAGAGTGGCTGGCACTCAGTACTTATTGAATCAATTAGTGTGGCATTTATTAGGTAATTAGAAAAATCAATAAAAACAATTTTGGGCATTTTTAAGAATTCAGATGATACTGGAGAGTATGAATTTTTAGTGTACCCAGTTCAAGAATTAATTTATTCATTCACTCATTAAACCAGAGTGAAGAAAGTAATATTTGAGCTGGGTCATGAAAGATAAGAAAGGTTTTGACATGCAGAGACTGTGGATAAGTTTCTATCCATGAACATTCAGATAGTTAATAGCAGAGCCAGGCTATAAAAATGCATTATGAGATGGAAGATAAGAGTATGATGTTGAAAGATGATATTAACATAAGGAAGAAACAAAATTTACAGTCCAGAAGCCAGACAAAATGAATGGTGGGAGAGACATAGGGTTGGAAACTGGCATAATAAGCATGATGAAAGGCTAAGGAACATAAAACCAGCAACAAAAAATTGTTATGCCTCTACATGAGATTTTTAAAAGAAATACTACACAATAAAATAAGTAGAAGGAAGATGAACTAAGTTCTTTTTTGTAGCTAAATTGTAAAAATTTAGACTCATAATGTAGCATGGCTAAGACTTGGTTCCTATACAAATATTGGTGAATGGACTAAAATTCAGTATTTGTCATCTTTCAGTGAATATTAAAATCATCCAGGAAAGTTGTTGGACATGCACATTGTTAACTCCATCTCAGAATTTAATTTGGTATGGCTGGGGTGGAATCCATGGACCTGTATTTTAAATAAATAATCCAAACTTATATCCAAGTTCTCTTCCACCTAGTACATTCTGTGATTTGATGTGGTTCATAACACACCAGAAACTCTCTATAATAGATAAATAACATTTTATATTTTCTTTTCTTTTCTATTCTTTTCACTTTATATCTCAGCCTGAAGCAAAGTGGATTCAAAAGCTGCTCTGAAGAACAATTGAGCACTTCGTTTCACAGAATGACCTTACCACAGTAAACTCCAGTTACTCTCAAATGAGCATTTCTACTTCTGTGGGACTGTAATAAATAAAAACAAGTCTTCTGTGAGTACCAGGATCTGATTTTTTCGCATGTAATTTACAGAGGTGCTTTATGGAAGTGTTTGCTTTATTTATTAAATGTCTGAACCAAAATACTGCAGCATTTTACCCCATGTTCTGAAGCTTGAGTTTAGAAGCTGTTTCTGACTTAAGATTAAAACTTAGTGATCTTCCTTTAGGTGCACTTATTGTGTTGAATTTCTCTTTTATTTACCATTAAGAAAGAATAAATACAATGGAAGGAAGCAAACAAGTTTTTCACAGCCTTAAAAGAAATAGAATTCTATGTATATAATAATCCTCATTTCCCACAAATGTATACAGAGTTCTTAATGTAATCATTTACCTTTAGGCAAATTTCTCTTTAGTTTATTAGTTTATCTAATAAACTGCAAGTATCCCTAGAATAAAAACACATATTTGTCAATTATTTTACATATTTTCATGATTATGCTTGTCATATTCTTTCCTGAGATTATGAAAGGGGTGTGGAAAGAAAGATAAATAATAGATAGATAGATGATAGATAGGTAGATAGATAGATAGATAGATAGATAGATAGATAGATTATTGTCTCAGTACTACAAACTGCATAACATATAAAAACAGAAATTTATTTCACATCATTCTGGAGGCTGGGGAGTCTAAGATCAAGGTGCCAGGAGATTTAATGTCTGTTAAGAGCCTACTTTCTGGTTCATAGACAGTCCTTGTCACTGTGTCATCACATGGTGGAAGGGGACTAGTAAGCTTTGTGGAGTTTCTTTTATGGAAACACTAATCTAATTCATGAGGGCTCCACCCTCTCAAAGCACTTCCCAAAGGTCCTACCTTTGGGGCATTAATCCCCTTCCTAATAGGAACACACTGGGCATTAGAATTTTAACATGAATTTTGGGGAGCATAAATATTTAATCTATAACAATGATATATTTGCAGATGAAGTTTGATATAAATATGGAGACATCTTTAACTTCACCCAGTCTGCTTTCTACCTTTCTGATATAATCTTCACTTCCATGTGTTCTCAGAAATGACTACATTTCAGATCCAACTCTTAAAGAGGTGTCATTTTTCCAACCCATTTGATTATTTACATATGCCCTAAGTTACAAGTGTTTTTAATTGTAACATTATAAATAGAAAAAGTTTAGAAATAATCCAATTACTTATCAATAAGCGATTGATTGAAAATATAGTAGTAATTATCCACAATGAAATGCAATGTAAGTGGGAAAAGGAATACAGAAACTCTCTATGTGGTGAGATAGAAAAATCTCCAATTTAAATTTAAGTGAAATACATCAAGGTACTGAAGAGTCTATACGCTTTATGAGCTGTAATATTTTTTAAAGATTTTTTTTTATTTTAGACAGAGGAAAAGGGAGGGAGAAACAGAGGGAGAGAAACATCAGTGTGTGGTTGCCTCTTGCACACTCCCTACTGGGGACCGGGCCCTCAATGCAGGCATGTGCCTTGACTGATAATCAAACCGGTGACCCTTTGGTTCTCAGGCCAGCACTCAATCCACTGAGCCACACCAACCAGGGCTGAGCTGTAATATTTTTTAAAAAGATGGAAGAATATGTATTATACATAATACATATTATGTATATTATACATTATATATGTATAATGTAATATTCAAATGTAATATACATATATTATGTATAATATATTATACATTAATGTATTGTTGGGAACAGCCCTGCCTGGTTTCAGAAGCTACAATCCCCCCATGGGTAAGGCTGAGTGAGCCACCTTTGGACCATAAGCCACTAAGGAGACAAAGCTTATCTCCCTGGCAGGGGCACCACTTCTGCTCCTTTTAATTCATCCATAACTGGCCC
>CM052552.1:32793318-32850514 GCA_028533065.1 Trachops cirrhosus | reverse complement strand
AGATAGAAACTGTACTGAATAATCTAAAATAAAAAAATTAAAAATTTTAAAAAAAGAAATATTTGATAAGATATCCATTTATTATTAAACACTCATAAGTATAGAAGGAAAGTACCTCAACATAATAAAGGCCATATATGACAAACTCTCAGCTAATATATTCAATGGTGAAAATGGAATGCTTTTTTTCTAAAATCAGAAACACAATAAAGATGCCCACTCTTACCACTCTTATTCAACACAGGTCTGGAAGTCCTAGCCAAAGCTATCAAGTGAGAGAAAGAAACAAAAGGCATCCAAATTGGGAAGAAGTAGAAGTGTCACTTTTAGCAGATGACATGATTCTACATATAGAAAACCCTAAAGATTCCACATAAAAGTATTAGAAAAAGTAAACAAATACAGTAAAGTTGCAGGATAGAAAATCAATGTACAAAAATCCACTGCTTTCCTGTATACTAATAATGAATCTTCATAAAAAGAAATGAAAAAAAAAACGATCCTTTTTGCAATTGCAGCTAAAAGACTTAAATATCTATGAATAAACTAAAGATATAAAGCACCTATATACTGAGAACTACAAAGCATTATTAAAAGAGATTGAAAAAAAGCAACAAAATGGAAGAATATTCCAGGCTCATGGATTAAAAGAATCAGCATAGTTAAAATAGCCATATTACCCAGCAATATACAGATTTAATGCAATTTCCACCAAAATTCCAATGTCATTTTTAAAGAAATAGAACAAAAATCACCAGATTTGGATGGAATCGCAAAAGACCCTGAATAGCCAAAACAATCCTGAGAAAAAGAAACAGAGCCAGAGGTATCACACTACCTGTTTTAAATTATATTACAGTGCTATAATAATCAAAACAGCAAGGTATTGGCAGAAGAACAGACACACAGACAAATAGAACAGAATTGAGAGCCCAGAAAGATAACCATGAGTATATGGGCAAATAATTTTCACAAAGGAGTCAAAAACACACAATGGGGAAAAGAAAGCCTCCTCAATAAATGGTTCTAGGAGAATTAGAAAGCAACATGCAAAAGAACAAAGCTAGATTATAACTTGTCCCCTTGAACAAAATCAATTCAAAATGGATCAAAGACCTAAATATAAAATCTGAAATAGTGATTATAAGAAAACATAGATACTAAACTTATGGATATTGGTAGTGGACAAAATTTTATGAATTTTACCCCCAAAGAAGAATATTATGGCAAAATTAAAAGAATGAGACTATATAAAACTAAAAAGCTTCTGCATAACAAAAAAAATGACAACCAAAAAAGGCAACCAACTGAATGGGAAACATTGTTTTTAAACAGCAGCTCCAACAAGGGGTTAACATCCAAAATATATAAAAAACTCATACAACTGAACATCAAACAAACAAAAATCCAATTAAAAATGGGCAGAGGACATGAACAAACACCTCTCCAAAGAAGACATACAACTGGTCAACAGATATATGAAAATATGTTCAACTTCAGTAGTTATTAGGGAAATACAAATCAAAAGTACAATGACATACTGCCTCACAGCTATTAGAATGGCCATTATCCATGAGACAGGTAATAATAAGCATTGGAGAGATTGTGGAGTAAAAGGAACCCTCATTCACTGCTGGTGGGAATGTAAATTGGTACAGTCACTATGGAAAACAGTGTGGAGTTCCTTGAAAAAGTAAGAATAGGATTACTGTATGACCCAGCAATCCCTCTTTTGGGTATCTACCAAAAAAACTTGGAAACATCTATTTGCAAAGATATATGCACCCCTATGTTCATTGCAGCATTATTCACAGTGTCCAAAACATGGAGACAAAAAAAATGTGTCCTTTGAGAGAAGTGTGGATAAAGAAGATGTGGTACATCTATACAATGGAATACTACTCAGCCATAAGAAAAGATGAAATGCTGCCATTTATGACAAAATGGATGGATCTAGAGAATATTAAGCTAAGCAAGTAAGTCAGAAAATGCTCAAAACCATATGATTTCACTCATGTTTGGGATACAGAACTGAAATTCATGGACACAGACAGACAACAGCATGGCAATTACCAGAGGGAAGGGAGTGGGGAGGTAGTAAAGGGTAAACAGGGTCAATTATATGGTGATGGAAGATGATTTGACATTGGGTGCTGGGCACAGAATGCAATAATACAGATCATGTATCATAGAAATATACATCTGAAACCTATATGATGGCATGAGCAAATGACACCATAATAAGTTTAATACAAATAAATGAATAATAAATACAATACTTGTAGCTTTGTGTTTTGATATCCCTGTTGGATCATTAAAGACAAACACAAGTGGCCATTATGTCGATTTCCTCATACTGAAATGATTTGCCAGGTAGCATCTGTTGAAAGAATTCAAAGAAATCAAACATATTTTATGCTTTCTCTTCTCATTTGATGTAGGCATCCAAGAAAATTTCTGCAGGGTCACAGGCTGATGGTAGGAATCATGGAACAGAGTCTTGAATAACCATATAAGAGAAACATTATAATCTTTACAAAAAATAGTTTGGAAAGTCACTAACAAAATGTAAAACTACACCATTCAAAACTGATGGTGGAAAAGGTTCTTTTCCTTGTTCTTGATCTCAGTGGCAAAGTTTTTAATTTTTCACCATTGTGTGTGATGTTAGCTGTGGGTTTATCATAATGCTATTCAGCATGCTAAGGAATATAAGACCCATGGACAAAGCCAAAGGAGGGTAGGAGAGCATGGGGGGGGGAATGGAAACAACTGTACTTGAGCAACAATAACAATAAACAACAAAAAAGAACAAGGAAAAGATGTTCACTTTTATTTTGCTATTCAACATTATACTGAAAGTCCTTGCCAAATGAATTAGAAAAAGAAAAAGAAAAATTGGGAAAGAAGACATGAACTCTCCATATTTTCAGATGTCATGATTCTGTATATAAGAAACCAAAATCCACAAGAATACTATAAGAGGGAATGAATAAACTCAATGAAGTTTCAGGGTACAAAATCAACATACAAAAATCAGTTATGTCTCTATACCATCAATGAACAATCTGAAAAAGAAAATTAAGAAAATGGTTCCATTTACAATAGTAGAAAAAAATTACAGGAATCAAAGAAGTATATTACCAGCATAAATATAGGTATATGGGCCAGTGGAATAGAATTGAGAGACTACAAATCAACCCTAATATCTATGGGCAATTGATTTTTGACAATAATTCCAAGACAATTCAATGTGGAAAGAACAGTCTCTTCAACAATTCAACAACTGGATAACTACACATGGAAAAAAGAAGTTGAACCCCCCTACCTCATTTGATACAAAGACTAACTCATAAAGGAACAACAATCTATTATAAAAGTTAACTATAAAAGTATTTGAAAATATAGGGGTAAACCATCATGATTTTGGATTTGGCAATGGATTTTTAGATTTGACATTGAAAGAACAAACAACAAAAGAAAAAAATGGATAAATTGGATTTCATAAAAATTAAAAACTTTTGTGCATCAGAACACATTACTAGGAATATAAAAAAGTAACCTACAGAATTAGAGAAATATTTGCAAATAATATATCTGACCAGGTTTAGTATGTAGAATAGATAAAGAACACTTACAACTCAGCATAAAGAAGACAACTGAATTATAAATGGGTAAAGGACTTGAATAACTATTTCTACAAACAAGATATAAAAATGTCCAAGAAGCACACAGAAAGATGTTCATCATTGGTCATTAAGAAAATGCAAATCAATATTATAATGAGATACTACCTCACATACACTAGAATGGCTACAGGGGGGAAAAACAGAAATTAGCAAGCAAGGATATGGAGAAATAAGACTTCATACCTTGATGGTGGCAATGTAAAGTGATAAAGGTTCTTTGAAAAACAGTTTAGCTGTTCTCAAAAAGTTAAATGGAATTGTCATATGACCCAGCAATTCTACTTCCTAGATATATACCCAAGAAAAATGAAAACATATGTTCACACAGAAAGTTGTACAGGAATGTTTATAGCAACATTATTCATTATAGCCCAAAGGTGGAAACAACCCAAATATCCATCAATGAGTGAATGGTTAAATAAATGGTGGTGTATACATGCAATGAAATATTATTCAGCCTTCAGAAAAAATGAAGTACTGATACATGTTAAAACTTGGATGAACCTCAGAAACTTTATGCTAAGTGAAATAAGCCAGATGCAAAATGTCACATATTGTATGATTTTTTATATGAAATATTCAGAATAGCAAAATCCATACAGGCAGAAGGCAGCTTCATGGTTGCAAGGAAATGAGGTATGGAAGAATGGAGTGTGATTACTTATTGGGTACCACGTGATCTTCTGGCATAATGAAGTTTGATACTAAAAAGAGATAGCAATTGCACAACATTGTGATTATTACTAACTTGTTCACTTTAACATGGTTAATCGTATGTTATGTGAATTTCACTTTAATTTTTTTAAAGGAACCACTGAGATGGGACAGTACCAGTTTTTTTCTACTGTCATCAGCTTTGAAATTCATGGTATGAAGATGTAAAAAATAAATACATAAAATTGTATTATTTATTTTATTTTCTTGATTTCTGTTTTTATTAGTTTTGTTGGATATTGAGAAGGGGATGTTGTTGTCTAATTTTGTTCTACCACCTCTGTATGAACGTCCTTAATAATCTTTCTGGATAACAGTTTGGCAGTATGTAGCAAGAGCACATTCTTTGAACAGTAATTTTACATCTGGAAATATATCATAACCATATGCTATATAATGAAGGTATAGATGGTCTTTACAGTATCATTTAAAGTAGAAACATATTAGAAATAATTCAAACACCCAATGAGTGAAGAAATGATTTTGGATATATGTGAATGGAGATTATATATAATCTCTCCATCTCCGTCCCCCTCTTTGTTTCTCTCTCATTAAAATAATTCTTATGAATAGGCTGTAGTAAAATGAAGAAATACACATATAAGAAAAAATCAGGACATATGGTTAATATTCAATAAGACTGTAACTACACAGCATATTAATAGTAGGGTGGAAATATACAAAAATTGTTAATAGTGTGAAGTAGTATTGTGGTAAATTTTACATTATTTTTAAACTTTTCTTTATTGTCTAAGTTTCCTGCTATAAACCTATTGGCTTATGTTGCTTTTTAGATTGATATGTCAGGCCTACAGTGGAATTAAATACAACTGAACTTGGTTTTGAAATAAAGTAAAATTTTGCCAAATTAGAATTCATTTTAGTTCTATGAGTCACATTCTTTGACTTTTTAAGGCATTATAAATAGTGGTGTTAATTTTTAACTTAAGGAATAATCATGGTAAAAAATATGCTCTTTGTACTAGTTGAAATCCAACTTATATATGTAATTATTATTAACATAATTCATAAATATATACCACCTTGCCTACAAATGAGTATTTAAAAAGTTGTCTTCCTATTGTTTGATATGTAACTCATTACTACATTTTAATTACAAATTTTCTGTGTATTATATTGTACTGAAGATGCAAACTTTAGAAATCACTGGTGTTTTGAAAACTCAAAGCTGAGGTGATATGTGCTCAGGTGCTAATTTATTTACATCAATTAATTTCAGGCCGCTGATGTAAACCAATTAGTATTCAACACTTAATGGAGTCATTACCTGTCAGATTAGCTTCTAGGAATGCTTGTCACTACTACAGGACCAAGCACCAAAACTTTGCTGATATAAGTAGCAGAATTAATGGGGTGAACTGCATAGATAATGACTTAATGTGAATCATACAGTATAGAAAGAGTCTGATCAGCTGTCTCCAAGAAATAAAGATATCAGAGAGACAGCTACCTTATTCCTCAAAACGAGTTTAAACAATGGTATTCAAAACATCAAAGGTGTTGGTAGTCATTGCAAAATTGTGTCATAATAAGTCATGTCCAACCTTCTTGTCTAGTGGTTAATGACATAGTATGCAAATAGCAATGAGTTATTTTCTATTCGAATTTCAAGTGACTATTTCAAATGGAATGAAAAGCCAAGAAGGAGAGGGTTTGGGGGATTGATAACCTTGTATCAATCAGAGGAAACAGCAAGTCATGCTCACAATAAAGTGTAATGCTGGCAGCTTCCAGATTTCTCACTAGTGGTGAGAGAAGTAATCTAAGAGGTAAACTGGTGGTTAAATGCATTGTGTATTCTCAAAGCCAAAGGTGGGTAAGATTGAGAGTGGGAAGTGGGGGTGGGGGAGGAAGTGGTAGAGGGAGAATGGAGACAACTGTACTTGATCAACAATGAAAAAAAGAAAAATGCATAATGGCTTAGAAGAAACTTACTAAAGGTTAAATATTCATCAGCAGGAGATGTAGGAAGGTCCCTTTTATAAATACACAACAAAACACCATGACAAACTTGTCAATGATCAGTAAATGCTAGAAAGTTTTGCTCAAGGTGCTAGAGCAATCGAATTAATATACAATTTGATCTTATAGTAAATGTATGCTTTTGTCAGAATACATTGGAAAGTTTTCCTTCAAATTTGGGCTATTTTCTTTCAATATTATCAAAATTCTACTTTACAGTATCAGGCACAATGAGGAATCCACTATGAGTGTGATTTGAAAGTCTAGAAATCAACTATAAGGACCATCATGGAGACATGTGATTTAATAATTTAGAAGCCTTATCATTAAATTGGTAATGTCTTTGTTGGTAGAAGTGAGCATGCCAGGCATTTTTGCTTTCAATTGCCCTGTTATAGACCATGAAGAAGTTTACAAATTAGACATTTTGTTAAAATCAGGATATATAGTTGGTTATCATTGATTAACTACCTTTGGCCATAACACTTAGGAAATTAACAGCTATTGACATTGTTGGACTTAGTTTATATTAAGAAATACAATCTAGAGCACAGGGTATTATTTTTAGAATACATCTGCAGAGATTTTTGAAGTCCAGAATTACCTAGTATGTTTGTTATAATAGAGTTTCCTGGCCCAAACCCACACTTTAAAACATCAGAATCTCTGGGGTTGGGCCCAGAAATCTCCAAATTAAACAGGTATAGCAGATAATTTTGACATAAAGTATAATTTGAAAGCTAGTATATGCTGATGAATTCCAAATTCACATTGGTAGTAGGACATCTATCTGCTAATGTATTCCCACCCTTAAGGCAAATAAAACTTGAAATAAAGGGCTAAATCACTCTTGTAAGATTGAATCAGTTGTTTTATTATATAAACCAAGAATTAATAATCACTTAGGTTAATTAATTACCTAAATTTATTGGCAGTAATAGAGGCAAGAACCTGACTGATTTGGTTCTCAGTTCAATGTTCTTTCCATGACGATGAAAAGTAAATGGGAATGAAGTTTGAAGATATTAAGTGTTCAAATAAGGCAAAATAGTTGCTGAACAACAGAATATTATCTTTACAAATTTTATTCAAAAGCTTTTTTTCAAAATGTGCATTGTAAATAAAGGGTATATATATTCTGAGATTTCTAAATTTATCTTGGCATAGTTCAGGGGGCCATACTGTAAATTAAAATAACCTTGAAGTCTTAAATTTCAGGATGTTTGATGATAGAAATTCACAACTACAATACTTTAGGTGACTTTTATTTTAAGCATATTTTGACATTTTTATACTGTGACAGTTTATGTATGGTATTTTTATTAAGGAACTTGTGAAAAAATGACACCAACTAGTCATATAGACATTTTAATATTAACCAAACACTCTTATGTATTCTTTTCATAATTATGTACTGCAAAGACCATGACTTATTAGTAAAGTATGGTAATCTGGTTGTCTGTTTTATTCTCTATATCCTTGAAAATACCACATTGCACAATTTAATTAGATTGAAATAGAACAGATCTTACCAATGAGACACCAAGTTGGGCTTCTTGTCCAAAGGTGGCTAAAACTGGATGCCTCCCTAAAAAATCACACCTCACCCCACCAGAATGAATCTAATTGTGAAACACTATACAAAGGTAGAAAATGTATGTGTGACCTCAGGTGGTGATCAACATATAAACTAAAGCATAAGAATTGATAGTCCCTGTATTTTTATCTTAGGTAGCATGCCAACCTATTCTAATTCATATATATCTCACCCCTTTTAAAAAGTCTTGCTAAGATTCAATAATACCCTATAGCAACCATTTCTACAGGTTATAGAAAATTTTCACAGCACCACAGAGGATAGAACATTTTTGTTCTCTTTGGAAAAATAAAAAATTAAATATAAAAACAGCTTTTAAATATTTCTTTTTTTATTGTTTATATTTTTAACACTTTTTAATTTTAATTGTTGTTTAAGTACAGTTTTCTGTCTTTTACTCCCAGCCCAGCCCACGCCCCCAGCCTTCCCCACCTCCCTCCCATTTCCACCCCCCTAGTTTTTGTCCATGTGTCTTCTACATTTGTTCCTGTAAACCCTTTCCTTCTCCCCTGAAATTCCCTCCCCTCTCCCCTCTGGTCACTGTCAGCCTGTTCTCTATTTCAGTGTCTTTGGTTATATTTTGCTTGTTTGTTTGTCTTGTTTAGGTTCCTGTTAAAGCTGAGATCATATGGTATTTGTCTTTCACCTCCTGGCTTATTTCACTCAGCATAATGCTTTCTAGTTCCATCCATGCTGTTGCAAAGGGTAGGAACTCCTTCTTTCTTTCTGCTGCATAAAATTCCACTGTGAAATGTACCATAGTTTTTGATCCATTCATTTACTGAATGGGCACCTAGGTTGCTTCCAGCACTTGGCTCTTGTAAATTCTGCTGCTATGAACATTGGGGTGCATAGGTTCTTTTGGGTTGGTGTTTCAGGGTTCTTAGGATATAGTCCCAGCAGTGGAATTGCTGGATCAAAGGGCAGGTTCATTTTTAGCTTTCTGAGAAACTTCTATACTGTTTCCTTAGTGGTCACACCAGTCTGCAATCCCACCAACAGTGCACTAGGGTCCCTTTTTCTCCACAACCTCTCCAACACTTGTTGTCTGTTGTTTTATTTATGATGGCTACTCTGACTAGTGTGAAGTGGTGTCTCATTGTGGTTTTAATTTGCATCTCTCTGATAGCTAGCGATATTGAGCATCTTTTCATGTGTCTCTGGATGCAACAGAAACAATTAACAAGTAAAATATGAGCTATTTCCTTGATCACTTAGAAAAGAATGTTATCTGGTTTATATTCAGAAAATATTAACCCTTAGAATTTTTGTAATTTAAATATATATGTATGCATATATTTATATGTATATATGATTATATATATGTAATTGCACATATGTATATTGTATACATAAAATATGTATATATCCAATGCACTATTATTCAGATATAAAAGGGAATAAAGTTCTGATAATCTAACAATATGAATGAACCTTGAATAGATGAATAATTCTTTATTCATATTGAATATCCTTTCTAAGAATAAAAAGAATAACATTGAATGATCCCACTTACATGTATTATCTATAATACACAGGTTCATAAGGGCAGAATGTAGATTAGCAGTTACCAGAGACAACAAGAAATGAGGAATAAGGATTTATTGTTAAATGGCACATAGTGTCTGGATTGATAAAAGAAAGTTTTGGATGTATATAGTGGTAATAGTTGTACAGTATTGTCAATATAATCAGTACCACAGAATTGTATACTTAAAATATTTAAAATATCAAATTTTAAGTTATATATATTCTTTTAAAAAGATTTTATTTATTTATTTTTAGAAAGAAGGGAAGGGAAGGAGAAGGAGAGGGAGATAAACATCACTGTGTGGTTGCCTCTCACGTGCCCCCCCACTGGGGACCTGGCCCACAACCCAGGCATGTGACCTGACTGGGAATTGAACCGTCAACCCTTTGGTTTACAGGCTGGCACTCAATCCATTGAACCACACCAGCCAGGGCATAAGTTATACATATTCTACTACAAAATTTTTAAATTGGTACTACACCCAATTGTTATTATTAGTCTTAAGAAATTTGTAAAAATCTTATTTGTAGGATCAATCATATGATAGAAATATGTGTTAAAATTTCTACATATTGAAATTCTGCTAAATGAAAACACTTGCATATGGCTTTATAAATCAAATGAGATGAATATTATATTGTCAACATATTTATAATTAGGTTACACAAAATTGCTCTTAAGATACAGCAAACATTTTAATGATATTCTACTCTAAAGGAAATAATATAAATCTACCATTAGTGTGATATAATCTTTTACAAAATTAAAATAATAAAATTGAAAATATAAGATGCAAAATAATAATAACCAGAAATCAAAATAAATGAGAATTTTTGCTACACTAAGTTTTGGAGACAGGAGAATAGCTCTAAGCACTTCAATAGTAATAAGTAGAGAAACATGATAACCTAACTCCCAGGGTATCTGACGGTCAGTACATACTCAAAGTATATTCAACCTTTCTATATATATATATATACACACACACACACACATCAATAGTCTTGTACAATGAAAATTAAATTTTCAAAATAATACTCCTAAGGCCTTGTAAATCTTTAATTACAAAGAAACATTTAATTATATTCATCAGACTACTCAATAAATTTGGAAAAGAGACTAACTTGTAGGTTTTGGAAAGATTTTCAATAACCAGAATTGAAATAATTTGGGTTTTCTGTTAACCCAAATTAACCCAAATATAAACCAGTTGTAAGAGATCTGTTACAACTCTGTTGCCTAAAAAACTAACCTCAAATACATCTTTTACATCTTTTCTTCTCTCACTTGTCTCATTCATTCCATCAGTCAATTAGTCCCGTAAATACTTTCTCCAGATTTTCTTTTTTAAAAAGATTTTATTTATTTACTTTTAGAGAGGGGGATGGAGGGAGAAAGAAAGGAAGAGAAATATCAGTGTGTGACAGATACATCTATTGGTTGCCTCTCACATGCCCCCAACTGGGGACCTGGCCTGCAACCCAGGTATGTGTCCTGACTGAGAATCAAACTGGCAACCTTTTGGTTTGCAGGCCGGTGTTCAATCCCCTGAACCACACCAACCAGGGCTAGATTTTCTTATATTGATCCGTTGCTTTCCATTTCCACTGCCATTACCTTTAGTTTAAGTCCTCATTGTCCCTTACCTAGATGATAACAATATCTCCCTTTTCCTCTCCTTATAATCCATTAGTCCCACTGGAATGAGATTTATCTTCATAAATATAAGTCCAAACATGTTGCTCTGATTGTCAAGAATCTGCAGTGCTCAACTCTTCGGCATTGTATTCAAATGTAGACACTCTCCCATTTGGACACTGTTAATGTCCGTAGTGGTATGTCTATATTCATACCTTGCACTACCAATTCATGCTTTTTATGTTTTTCAAGTACAGTTTTCTGCCTTTTCCCCCAGCCCCTCCTCACCACTACCCCTTCCCACCTTCCTCCCCTGTTTACACTCCCCCTTGTTATTGTCCATGTGTCCTTTATACTTGTTCCTGTAAACCTTCACCCTTTTCCTCCATTATCCCCTGCCTTCTCCCCTCTGGTCACTGTCAGCCTGTTTTCAATTTCAATTTCTTTGGTTATATTTTGCTTGCTTGTTTATTTTGTTAATTAGGTTCCTCTTAAAGGTGAGATCTTATGGTATTTGTCTTTCACCGCCTGGCTTATTTCACTTAGCATAATGTTCTCCAGTTCCATGCACGATGTTTCAAAGGGTAGGAGCTCCTTCTTTCTCTCTGCTGCATAGAATTCCATTGTGTAAATGTACCATAGTTTTTTGATCCACTCATTTACTGATGGGCACTGAGGTTGCCTCCAGCACTTGGCTCTTGTAAATTGGGCTGCTATGAACACTGGGGTGCATAGGTTCTTCTGAATTGGTGTTTCAGGGTTCTTAGGATATAATCTTAGTAGTGGAATTGCTGGGTCAAACAGCAATTCCATTTTTGGTTTTCTGAGTAAATTCCATACTGTTTTCCACAGTGGCTGCACCAGTCTGCAATCCCAACAGTGCACTAGGGTTCCCTTTTCTCCACAACCTCTCCAACACTTGTTGTTTGTTGCTTTGTTTATGATGGCCATTCTGACTGGTGTGAAGTGGTATCTCATTGTGGTTTTAATTTGCATCTCTCTGATGGCTAGTGATATTGAGCATCCTTTTGGATGTCTCTGGACTCTCTGTATGTCCTCCTTGGAGAAGTGTCTGTTCAAGTCTTTTGCCCATTTTTAATTAAGTTGCTTGTCTTCCTGGGGTGGAGTCATGTGAGTTCTTTATATATTTTGGACATCAAACCCTTGTCTGAGGTATCATTGGCAAATATGTTTTCCCATATGGTTGATTCTCTTTTCATTTTAATGCTGTTTCATTTAGCCATGCAGAAGCTTTTTATTTTGATGAGATCCCACTTGTTTATTCTTTCCTTTATGTCCCTTATTCTAGGGGACGTGTCAGTAAAAACATTTCTGCGTACAATATCTGAGATTTTCCTGCCTATGTTCTCTTCTAAGACTTTAATGGTGTCACGGTTTATATTTAAGTCTCTTATCCATCTTGAATTTATTTTTGTTTATGGTATAACTTGGTACCCGAGTTTCATTTTTTTGCATGTTGCTGTCCAGCTTTCCCAACACCATTTGTTGAAGCGGCTATTTTTGCTCCATTTTACGTTGCTGCCCTCTTTGTCGAATATCAATTGACCATAGAGACTTGGGTTTATTTCTGGTCTATCTGTTCTGTTCCATTGGTCCATGTGCCTGTTTTTACGCCAGTACCAGGCTGTTTCGATTACAGTGGCCTCATAATACAGTTTGATATCAGGTATTGTGATCCCTCCTACTTTTCTCTTCTTTCTCAAAATTGCTGCAGCTATTCGAGGCTGTTTATGGTTCCATATAAATTTTTGAAATGCTTACTTATATCTGTGAAGTATGCCATTGTTATTTTAATAGGGATTGCATTGAATTGATAAATTGCTTTGGGTAGAATGGCCATTTTGACTATGTTACCTTTTTTGAACCATGAACATGGTTTATGTTTCCACTTGTTTGTGTCTTCCTTAATTTCTTTCCTCACTGTTGTGTAGTTTTCTGAGTACAGGTCTTGTACCTCCTTGGTTAGGTCTATTCCTAGGTATTTTATTTTTCTTGTTGCTATATCAAATGGGATTTTTTTCCTGACTTCTGTTTCTGATATTTTAATTTTGGTATACAAAAATGCCTCTGGTTTTCTGAATATTGACTTTGTATCCTGCTTCTTTTTACATGTGAAAGCATGTAAATTTGGGGCGGCAGGACTGGAATGTTATGGACTGACAGTTTGTGTCCCTACAAAATTCGTTTGTTAAAACCCTGTTGCCAATGTGAGGGTATCTGGAGATGGGGTCTTTGGAGGTAATTAGGGTTAAATAATATTATTTGGAAACTAATATAATTTGACTGTGTGTGTATGTGTGTGTATTTCAAATTATAAGATAAAGTTTGTTTAGAAAATTACAGAAATAGTAGAAGTGAGCCAGCTGGGTTATGTAGGCTCAGAAAAAGTTACAGAGGCAGAAGCCCTTGTAGCTTAGGAGAGAGAAAGGCAAAAGTAACGCGCCTGGGGCAGGGAAGAAAAGGTGGAAGGGAAAGGCACAGGCATGCCTCCATGAGTGACTATATATTTTTATAACTTTGTGTCCTTTTTCCACCATAGAAGTTGGGATTCTCAATAATAAAGCCCTAAATATTTCTAATCCTGATTGATGGCTTCTAAGGAAAAGCTCTTTCTCATGGGTGTATCCATACACACACAGGCTGGCATCATAGATGTGCAACCTGTGGAATTGCACAGGGCCTCAAGCACAGAAGAGCCCTATGGTTGATTTAAAACTCATCTGCCAGTGTTCTGGAATTCTTAATTTAATGTTAGAATGGTATTTTCTAACTAAAGTCTACTAACAATAGAGCAAGTTTGTGAGCAGAGGAAATATGCACAATATGCACATTTACTATTTATTGCCACCCCTTTTGTATATAGCTTTTGTGATGCATCAAAAGTACAGAATGCTGGTGGTCTCACAATATGTGGGAGGTCAGGAAGACTCAAAGCAAGTATAAGTTAATTGAATTATGTCACTATGAATAAGTAAGCCTAACTCTAAGACAATCCTCAATAAAATGGTATGGAGAATGAAGCCAGTCCTTCTTAACTAGATTCAAAAACCATATATTATTATTATCATCATCATCATCATTAGTATAAGGTTATAGTATTTCCTCATGGTAGTAAATAACATTATAGTTCCACTATGCAGCACTACAAGAAAAAGATGAATGTGTGACCTAAGGAAAGCATCCTAACAAAAATAGTTTACCAATATATTGTTCCCTGAACTTCTCATATATGAAGTTGATAGAAGTACTGTACTGTGTACTAGGCATAAAATACAAAAGGCCAATTTGTCTTTGTGAGTATGTGTGTGTATATGTGTAGACAGTTGAAGATTAGTGATGCATAATTCATTTGGGTCCATCAGTTACTCTTTTTTTAATTATATATATATTTTTTATTTTTAAGTATATTTTATTGATTATGCTATTACAGTCATCCCAATTATTTCTCCTCTTTATCCCCCTCTCCCTGAACCACCCACTCTATCCTCCAGTGTTTCCTCCCCCTCCTTAGTTCTGATCCATGGGTTATACATATAAGTTCTTTGGCTTCTCCATTTCTTATACTATTCTTAACCTTCCCCTGTCTATTTTGTGCTGCCCTATTATGCTTCTTCTTCCCTGTACCTTTTCCACCCATTCTCCCCTACCCCTCCACACTAATAACCCTCCACATGATGTCCATTTGTGTGATTCTGTTCCTGTTCTAATTATTTGCTTAGTCTTTTTTTTTGTTTGTTTTTTAGGTTCGGTTGTTGATAGTTGTGAGCTTCTTATTGTTTTACTGTTTATAGTTATTGATCTTCTGTTTATTTTTTAAAGATTTTATTTATTTAGTTTTAAACAGAGGGGAGGGGATGGAGAAAGAGTGGGAGAGAAACATCAACACGTGGTTACCCTTTGTGTGCCCCCTACTAGGGTCCTAGCCCACAACCCACCCAAGTGCCCCAACTGGGAATCAAAGCAGCGGCCCTTTGGTTCATAGGCTGGCACTCAATCCACTGAGCCATACCAGCTGGGGCTTGATCTTCTTTTTCTTAGATAAGTCCCTTTACCATTTCATATAATAAGGGCTTGGTGATGATGAACTCCTTTAACTTGACCTTATCTGGGAAGCACTTGATCTGCCCTTCCATTCTAAATGATAGCTTTGCTGGATAGAGTCATCTTGGATGTAGGTTCTTGGATGTTGGTCCTTGCCTTCATGACTTTGAACACTTCTTTCCAGCCCCTTCTTGCCTGCAAGGTTTCTTTTGAGAAATCAGCTGAGAGTCTTGTGGGAACTCCTTCGTAGGTAACAGTCTCCTTTTCCATTGCTGCTTTTAAGATTCTTTCCTTCTCTTTAACCTTGGGTAAGTAATTATGATGTGCCTTGGTGTGTGCTTCCTTAGGGCCAACTTCTTTGGGACTCCCTGGGCTTCCTGGACTTCCTGGAAGTCTATTTCCTTTGCCAGATTGGGGAAGCTTCCCTTCATTATTTGTTCAAATAAGTTTTCAAAATCTTCGTCTTCCACTTCTCCTTCTGGCACTCCCATGATTCAGATGTTGGAGCACTTAAAGTTGCCCTGGAGGTTCCTAAGCCTCTCCTAATTTTTTTGCATTCTTGTTTCTTCATTCTGTTCAGTTGGATGCTTAGTTCTTCCTTTTGCTCCAAATTGTTGATTTGAGTCCTGATTTCCTTTCTTTCACTCTGGGTCCCCTGTATATTTTGCTTTATTTCACATTGTGTAACCTTCATTTCTTACTTAATGTCATGACTGAGCTCAGTCAATTCTGTGAGCATCCTGATTAGCAGTGGTTTGAATTCTACATCAGATAGATTGTTTATCTCCTCGTTGCTTAATTCTTTTTCTGGAGTTTTGATGTGTTCTTCCACCTGGGACAGATTTCTTTGTCTAGGCACACCTGTTACATAGTAAGGGGCAGAGCCTTAGGTATTTGCCAGGGTGGGGCAACCCATGTCTCTGCACTGTGGTGCTGTCTGTTGGGGAGGGGTCAGAGAGGGAACAATGTTTGCTTACTTTGCTCTTACCACACTTTCCATCACTTCCCTGACTACCCACAAGTGGATTGTGCCCATTCAGGTGCTGATTCCCAGGTGTGTGGGTTTGTGGATGTTTTAGGACCCTATAGGTCTCTCCAAAGAAATATCCCATGAGGCTGGGAGTTTCTCCCACCTCTGAAACCCCCATAGATTTTTTACATCCAGGGGTTTTTAGTCTTTAGTTTCCCATGCTGAAATCCTGGGTTTCACAGTCCTGCCTTTCTCCCTAATTGTTCTTCCCGGCTTATCTGTGAGTGAATGTGGGATTGCCTAGGTGGTCTGCTGCCATCTCTTACCACGCATCCTGTCAGTCCGAGGGTTTCCATCTCCGCCCCTCCTCCCAGTGTGGAAGAATGTTACTTTAACTCCTTGGTTGTTAGACTTTCATGCAAATGATTTTCTGGCCGTTCTGCTTGTTCTTTATTTTTAAATTGGATGTTATCCTTCTTTTGGTTGTGTGAGGAAATGAAGCATTTCTGCCTGTGCCTCCATCTTGGCCACCATCCCAATTCTGTCCAATCAGCTACTCTTTAAAATGGGAAAATCACATATTTTAAATATTTTTATTACTTTTTCACTGAAATTTTTCCTAGGGGCTTTGGAAGACTGGAAAAGCCACATATTTATTAATCAAATTTCTATTCATCTGGAAAATCAAGTTTTACAGGGAGCAAAAGAGGTTTGGGAGGTAGGAGTTTGGGGAAAAAGGGGAAAAAAACTTCTGAAGTACAGCTAAGTTATAAGTTATATGTGAGGGAGAGAGGTATAGCACTAAGTTGGTGCTGGTCAGGGTAGAATTGACAGCCAGAATAAAATTTGAGGAAAACTGAGGTGAGAAAATGTCATGGAAAGTGAAGTAGGGATACACTGTTGCAATTTTAGCAAAGGCTTTTGGGAAAGGAAACCTGTAGGTGCCCTCTTAGTGTTCCTTCTAGGACTTACTGCTACCCAGATATAATTGCTGCACTAATTAAAGAACATTACAACAACACATGGAAACCAACATCAAATAAAAAGACAACTAACCAAATGGGAGAAGATATTTGCAAACAGCTCTGACAAGAGGTCAAGAGGTTGATATCCAATACATATGAACAGCCCATACAACTCCATTTTATGCTTCTGCCCCTTTTGTCAAATATCAATTGACCATAGAGACTTGGGTTTATTTCTGGGCTCTCTATTCTGTTCCATTGGTCCATATGTCTGCTCTTATGCCAGTACCAGACTGTTTTGATTACAGTGGTCTTGTGATATAGTTTTATATCAGGTATTGTGATCCCTCCTACTTTATTTCTTAGATGAATGGGGTCTCATCAAAATAAAAGCTTCTGCACGGCTAAAGAAAACTGCATTAAAATGAAAAGAGAATCAACCATATGGGAAAACATATTTGCCAATGATACCTCAGACAAGGGTTTCATCTCCAAAGTATATAAACAACTCTTATGACTCCACTCCAGGAAGGCAAACAACCCAGTTAAAAAATGGGCAAAGGACTTGAACAGACACTTCTCCAAGGAGGACATACAGAGGGCCCAGAGACATCCAAAAAGATGCTCAATATCACTAGCCATCAGAGAGCTGCAAATTAAAACCACAATGAGATACCACTTCACACCAGTCAGAATGGCCATCATAAACAAAGCAACAAACAAGTGTTGGAGAGGTTGTGGAGAAAAGGGAACCCTAGTGCACTTTTGGTGGAATTGCAGACTAGTGCAGCCACTGTGGAAACAGTATGGAATTTCCTCAGAAAACCAAAAATGGAATTGCTGTTTGACCCAGAAATTCCACTGCTGGGATTATGCCCTAAGTATCCTGAAACACCAATTTAGAAGAACCTATGCACCCCAATATTCATAGCGGCAGAATTTACAATAGCCAAGTGCTGGAAGTAAATGAGTGGCTCAAAAAACTGTGGTACATTTACACAAGGGAATCCTACACATCAGAAAGAAAGAAGGAACTCGTACCTTTCGTGACAGCATGGATGGAACTGAAGAGCATTATGCTAAGTGAAATAAGCCAGGCAGTAAAAGACGGACACCATATGATCTCACCTTTAACAGGAAACTAAATACAAGCAAGCAAAATACAACCGTAGACATGAAAATAAAGAGCAAACTGACAGTAACTACAGAGGAGGAGGGGGGATAATAGGAGAAGGCCCATCAAGAAACATGCATAAAGGACCCATGGACAAAACCAAAGGGGGTAGGTTCAAGGGTGGGAGGTGGGGAAGGGTGGAGCAGGGGAGTGTGGTGGGGGGAAAATGGAAACAACTGTACTGGAACAACAATAAAAAAAGTAATTGAAAAGAAAGTATCACTCCCAACTTGTCACTCAAGAAATTTTCCATGGCTTTGCAACTCAGAGGGATCAGAAATGAATCTGACAGGAAAGATAAAGTAGCTAACTGATCAAACATTAATTTAAAAGAACTGAAGTAATGTGTGTATGTAAATTATGTCTCACCAGTTTTACTTTCCTTGTATCCAGAAAAACAGTGTGGTGGAAAGAGGAGTAATGGGGATAAGGACACAAATCTGAAACCAATATTAACATCACTCTTCCCCCCTGCAAAGAGATACAAATATAATATGACGTTCCAAAGCCATCAGGCCTTCCTTTAAATCTTTAAAATTCATAATGATAAACATATGCTTGTATTACTATGTAACATTTTAAAGTACTTCAGTTTTCTGTATTTCTAAGTCTTTCAGAGAAATAACCAAATAGTTCTGGAAATCAAGAACTCCTTTTAATAACAACATTATTGGAAAATCCTAAAAACTTCCATTTCACATGCTTCACTTTTAAATTTACCTTGAAGGAATTGTTCTTTCACCTGGGACCCATCCTACTAATTTATAAGATAGGGCATTTTCCTGGTCCCTTTATAATTGAGCATCTCAATTACAAATGTGGACAGAGATTAGCATCAGTGATTCTGAATTATTTTCTTTAATGTATTGCCATAATGTGTTGTTCTCATGCAATATTTTAAATGGGAAGTCTCATAATTACATTATGAGAAAAAATATGATTAAAAAGTTTTTGGTATAGTCCTGGCCAGGTGGCTCAGTTGGTTGGAACATTGTCCCATACACCAAAAGGTTGCCTGGTTTGAGTCCAGGTTAGGGCACATACTTAGGTCACATGTTCTATCTCTAGTTAAGGTGCATACAGGAGGCAACTGATAATTGTTTCTCTCTCACATCAATGTTTCTCTCTCTCTGCCCCCTTCCTCTCCTTCTAAAAATCAATAAACATACCCTCAGGTGAGGATTAAAAAATGTTTTTTGGTATAAAATAGGACATTGGAAAGAGGCAATACTACGTGGTAACTCCCTTTTAAGTATATTGCCATCCCACCTGATGTTTGAGAATGAAGTGCACCACAGGAAAATATTCAAAATATCATCTCATTGCTCTTCTACACAGAGAATATGCAGTCACAATTAAGCCATGGATTTCTACTTTTGGAAATGTTGATCTACTGATTTGTGATCAGTTGTGATTCCCCTACACTGAGTGTAGCTACAGGACAGATGAAATAACTGGGAAACTAACAGAGCAGCAAGAAGAGCAAAACAAATTGGCAAAATTATTTAATACTGAAGCCCAACCATACCAACTCCTTGACAATCCTTTCCATTTGAAATGATGAAATAAATACTAATCATAAATAATGAAATGCTTGAGACCAAATAATAAACATAGAAATAGAAAGTAGGAACAGGCACAGTTAACTACTCAATGTGTTCCTTCCCCCTACATTTAGTACATGTTTATTAATCTTTATGTTTTTTAAAATTTTATTTATTTTTATTAAACTTATTGGGGTGACATTGGTTAATAAGATTAAAGAGGTTTCAAGTTTACCTTTCTGTGATAAAAGATCTGTATATTGTATTGTGTGCCCACCACCCAAAGTCACATCTTCTGTCACCATGTATTTGACCCTTTTACCCTTTACTATTGCCCACCCCTTTCCTTCTGGTAACCACCATACTCTTGTCCATGTCTATGAGTTTTTGTTTGTTTGTCTTTGTTCATTTGTTGTTCTCAGTTTTATATCCCACATAGGAGTGAAAGCATATTGTTCTTAACTTTCTCTGACTGTCTTTTCTGTTTTCCTGGAGGCACTTCTATGAGACATCAACATTGACAATGACAAAAAATGGATAAAAATAAAAATTGGTTTTACGTTGAGTGTTCCTCTCAAACATGGTGTCCTATTTTTCCATGAGACTGCCATTCCTAATCATTTCTTCTATTTTTCTTTCTTTAAGTATTTTTTGATATAAACACCATCTACAATATCATTAAGGACAGACAGGGAATGAAACTTAACGCTGAAAACATACAGAGTTCCAGTGTGGGAGAAAGGCCCTTTGCAACTATTTTTGGAGAAGAGGGATTCAGAGATCTATGGACTATGGTTTTCCATTTTGAACACGCGGTCTAAATTTTTTTGGGGGGATACCTATTTTCCCCGCTTCCTTTTTCCCTTCTTTTTGTGTTGCTTTTATTTCTGTAGTAATGATTTTAAAATACCAAGGGAGGGAAACAGTGTTGCTCTCTCTGTTATTTATTTCTCCTTTTGCAATCAGATGGCTTGGATTTCAGAGGCATATGTAATGCATCCTTTTTCTTGATGCAGTTTTGAGTACTATGGTTGCAACTGCCAATCTCTCACCAGATCTTTTGTTCTGAGGAATAACTACATTCACTTAAATATTAAAAGGTGTCCTAAAGTCTTTCCATATGTCTGCTTTTCAATCATTTTGATATGGAAATATGATCTCCTGGTTTCAGAAAAGTGTCTCTTTGCAAATCAGCAAAAAGGAGCTGCCATGGTGATTTTGGCAGTGTCTCCATTAATGGAACTGAAAGAAAAGAATGAAACGAAAACTTCATGTAGTTTGATCAGTTTTGCCCAAAAGAACTACATCTCCAAACAGTGATTATCCTTTAGTCTCACCTTTTCCAAGAATCCTTTCCTAAGCATATTAGCCTTCATTGATCTCTGTTTCCTCCAAGTTCCTGTGTTGCCAGATGTTTATGTAAAGCAATTTTAGGACAACATAATTTGCCCACGGTTGCATAGAAATTAAGTGACAGAGCAGGAATTTTAACTCAGGGATATGGCTTCATGGCCCGCCTGAACCCTTACTTACCATTATATACCTCTTTTCAATGACAGGCCCTCTGCAATATGGGAAAACATCAATTAGGTAAACTTATAGCTCTGGAAGAAAACAAAGTAAGTGTTGCTGTACATATTGGTTTGCTTTCCCCATATAAGTTCCTTTAAATCAAAGTGTGCTATATCACAATGTTTCTGAAATGTCTTCAGGCTTCTTCTTGGGGGGATGGGTACAGTGAACTCTATTGGTGGTGCCTAACAAGGGAGGGCTCTCTAAGCCCCTCCCCTCTTCAGGGGGTCTGGGTTGGAAACTGGAGGTCAGGAGATTCTCAGTGTGTTGAGGGATCGATTTGGAGCAAGGACTCCCCAGCAGCTGAGGGCATCTCTTCCTGTCACTGGGGCTGATGATCCAGGGGGCTCTTACTCCTTGGAGGCCATGTGGACCATGAGGTCCATCACCCTGTTTTGTAGCCAAATTTACTGTCATACCAGGAAATGCGCTTGACAAAGTGGTCACTGAGAACAATGCCAGCCCCAGCATTGAAGGTGGAGGAGTGGGTGTCACTGTTAAAGTCTCAAGAGATGACCTGGTCCTCAGTGTAGCCCAGGATGCCCTTAAGGGGGCCCTCTGATGCCTGCTTCACTACTTTCTTGATGTCATCATATTTGGCAGCTTTCTCCAGGCAGCAGGTCAGATCCACTACCGATACATTGGGGGTGGGGACACGGAAGGCCATGCCAGTGAGCTTCCCATTCAGCTCAGGGATGACCTTGCCCACAGCCCTGGCAGTGACAGTGGAAGCAGAGACAGTGTTCTGGGAAGCCCCTTGGCCATCACCCCACAGCTTCCCAGAGGGACCATCCGCACACAGTCTTCTGGGTGGCAGTGATGGCATGGACTGTGGTCGTGAGTCCCTCCACAATGCCAAAGTTGTTATGCCGACCTTGGCCAGGGAGGTCAAGCACTAGGTGGTGCAGGAGGCATTGCTGACAATCTTGAGGGAGTTATCATACTTGTCATGGTTCACAGTCATTACAAACATGGGAGCATCTGCAGAAGGGGCAGAGGTGATGACCCTCTTAGCTCCCCCTTCAAGTGAGCCCCAACCTTCCCCAAGGTGGTGAAGACACCAGTGGGCCCACAGCACACTCTGCACTAGCATCACCCAATTTGATGATGGTGGGACCTCGCTCCTGAAAGATGGAAATTGACTTTCTATTGATGACAGGCTTCCCATTCTCAGCCTTGACTGTGGCTTTTGAACTTGCCATGAATAGAATCATACTGGAACATGTAGACCATGTAGTTGAGGTCAATGAAGAGGTCATTGATGGTGACAACATCCACTTTACCAGAGTAAAAAGCAGCCCTGGTGATTAGGAGCCCAATATGGCCAAATACGTTCACTCCGACCTTCACCATCATGTCTCAGAACTGTGCAGGAAGACGCAGTTCTCTGTTGAACAGGAGGAGCAGAGAACCTGTATTAAGGTTTCTAAAAATTGCCCATGGGCCCTGGCTGGTGTGGCTGAGTGGATTGAGCACCAGCCTGTGAACCAAAGGGTCACCGGTTCAATTCCCAATCAGGGTACATGCCTGCATTGTGGGCTAGATCCCCAGGAGGGGGCATGTGAGAGGCAACCACACATTGATGTTTCTCTCCCTCTTTCCTTCCCTTCTCCCTCTCTAAAAATAAATAAGAAAATTCTTTTTTAAAAAAGATTTCCAATGGGAATATCTCTAAACTGTACCTTTTTACTTTTTTCCAGCAAGAAAAAAAAAACAGGTGAAAATTGTGAATTTTTAAATAAAAGGAAGGAGAAGGAAATGACCATATACAAATTAATGTTTATATATACTTGGTGATAGAAATAAAGAAAACATACCTCTTTTATAAGATTAAGGCTGATCACTTGAGACTTTAAGCTTTCCTAGGTCCCAGCTATCTGGTCAAGCTGCATTGCTTCATAACTGTATAACTTTGAGAAAATCCACTCCTCTTTTTAGACCTGTGTCCTCATTGATAAATGAGGTGATTAGAACAACCAATGAAAGGTTCCTTCCAATGCATTGATGTCATAGTTTTTTAAGGTAAGCTCAAGCAGGGAATTAATTACTCTTGAGTATCTCTAACTTGTACTGACATTCACTTTCTAATGTCAATCTATGCCCTTACACACACATATCATCAAGGAAAATGAAATCATAGTGATAGTTAATGCTTAGAATGGTCTCCACTGTGTAGTGGGCACAATTTTAATTAATTCCTGAGCATTTGATCATGAAAACAACAGTAGGAGATAGGCAGCATCATTTACCTTCATTTTACAGCTAAGGACACTTAACCCTCTACCATAAGAGAGGTTAAAAGACTTTGCCAAATTCATATAGACAGTTAAATTTGAACTCAGCCAGCCTGGCACTAGATACCACGCATTCAACTACTGTTTTACATTGACAATATTTCTTGATAGTAGTGGGGAAAATAATAAAAGTTCATTTTTAAATATTTTTATTTATTTATTTTTAATGTTTTTATTGTTGTTCAAGTACAGTTGTCTCCATTTCTCCCCCACCATGCACCCCTGCCCCACCCATCCCCATGTCCCACCCTTAATCCTGTCCCTTTTGGCTTTGCCCATGTATCCTTCTTTATACATGTTCCTTGGTGTCCTTTCCCCTATTATTCCTCTCCCTGCTCCCTCTCTGGTAACTGTCAGCTTGTTCTTTACTTCAATGTTTCTATTTTGCTTGCTTGTTTGAAAAATGAGATGTCAAATAGTAAATATGTACAAACCCTTTTCCCTCCACAGCAGCACAAGGTTTATATACAAACACCCAGCTATTTCTTTATTGTGCTCTTTTCCCCAAAGTTAGAAACAAGCAAACTTTATTGAACTTTTTGTTTCTCTAACATTTTCAAACTTAATGGAAGAACAGTAAAAACTCACAAAGACTGGATTGTGCATGGTAAATTCCATCCATCCATTTGTTAAATAGTCACATCTTTGTATGGAGAAGAGGTTTACTATTTAGACATACCTGATTTGCCTATCTGCAACTGAGCTGTTGTCAGAAAATAAGCCATAAAGTATCTTGTGTAATGTGTAAAAGTGATGTAAGTTTAACCTGTTTTAAAAATCTATTGACCTAAGTTTTTCATAACAGAAAAATATGTCTATCTATCATATATGTAAATAACTTTAATTCCTTCAGTTAAAGAATAGGAAAAGTTCTTGATCTCTTGTACTTAGGTAATGCCCAATTTCTGATGACTGATTTTGAGAAGTGAAATTTCTTAATTCAAAGTGATTTCATATACACATACGTAATTCACACATTCTATTTCACCATTTCCATTCTTTCTGGAGATACTTAAAGGGCAATGCAATCTCTTCCCCACATTGCCTCCAAGTTGCCTTTAGGTTCACATTTACTGGTGTTATAGTAGGTAGGTAGTTAGACATTAATGAAAGAGAAGGGAGCCAGACATCTGATTAAGCTAGATTAACTAAGAAGGAGCAGCTTCACAGACACCCCAGTGGACAGACAGCTACATTCTCTGCCAAATGGATGCTAGTCCTGAAATAAGCAGGAAAGTCCATCTTTCTAATCTCCCCAAGGCACAACTGGCCCCTTCCCATAGATTACCTGGAGGAACGATTAAGCAGTAAGGGGAAATTTCCTTTGGTGGACACATGCACACTGGAAGCCAAAATGGCATAGGGGGCTGTTCTTCTACTGAGGCATAAACAATACAAGCTTTATGACGAAGGAAAACTTTGAGGCATGTGTAATAGGAACCAAAATGGTGACCATAAAGGGGAGGAGTCTAGCCTGTGAATATATGGGAAAAGGATCAGATATAATAAGGGCATGAAATCCAGAAAGACCCAAGAAAGAGTTTGGAGAGGAAGAGGGTCCAGCACAAGCCTATGAAGAATCAGGAAGATATTAGATGTTTGAAAGAAAGCCTTATCTCACCCAAATCCAAGGAAATATAATAAAAGCCTAACAAAAACATAAGATTATTTTGTGTAGCTCTCTCTGTAACAGCTGCACAGGTCTAGGTGAGGCACCGGATGTGGGCTGGATGGGAACAGAGACTATGCTGGACTATTATAGCTTCAGATGGCAGGCTAATGGCTTGGCAGCTCTGGGTCCAGGCCTTCCTCCTGGTGTGGTGAGGACAAGCACAAGCTTGCAGTCCCAGAGGGTGGGGGGGCTTCTTTCACAGCAAAATGGAGCTAAGCCACCTGGTCATGGGTAAGGCAGTGTAGCAGCTTCTTCAGGGGCATCTGTGTCCTCCGTGCCCTTCCATTAAATCTTGCCACTATTCCTTAAATCTAGGAAGATGTGTGAGTCCCTGGAAGGCTTTTCCTGTGACTTTGCAAGAACCCATTTCCAGACCAGTCCAGGAGGTCAGCCTTGGTTTCTGTCCATGTCTGACAATACTAGTAACTATTTTACAAGGGAAGAGATCAGATTAAGGTCAAGTAGTTATAATTATGATCACTCTGACTGTCTGAGTCTACACACACTGTGGAGTGGATAATTGATACAACTATCAAGATAACTCAAGGCAAAAAATTATTGCTTCAATTATCTGACTATTTCAAATGAGTGTGTTTTGAACTGAATGACTTACCTAATTGCTTCAATTTTCCACTTCACTTTGGGTGGATGCCCCCAAGTTGTTAGGGTGCTGAACTGATGAATATGCCTACTCAAATCTACTGTTTTCTCCTTTTCCTTTCCTGATTTTTACACTAGCCTAACTTTTCAAAAATCAGGTCCTCGGTGAGAATTTTAGGTTGTGTCAGACTTAGAGATTTGGATTTGAATGTGACTTTGGGTGGTTAATGGTACCTTTCAGGACCCTTTGGAAAATTCAATAGTCCCATAAGACTTTTCAAGCTCTGACATTCTGTGAATGTTTTTGTATCATCAAACTAAGCTAAGAGATATCTGATCAGATGTAAAGTGTAGTGTCAGGTCACCGATATCCATAAAGATGATATCCATGCTAATGATGTTGAACACTGACAGCCTGTGGTTGGATCCCCATCTACAGAGCTGCAGTCCCGGAAACAATCTTCCCTTTGCTACAGAGCCTTTCTGGCTATGCCTTGTTCTGAAAATTTAGCTGTGAAATTGCCATAATTTTCAAAAGAAAAATATACCTTGTGCTTGTGCATACATACATTAGAGTGTCTGCTGCTGGTTCTCCTGTAAAGCATTTCCTCTTCACGGCAATGACTGTTAACAGGGAGCACAGACTGGCTGCACGGAACACCAAGAGGAAAGTGAAACGTGAAAGAGTCTAGTGGAGTTGTCTGGAAGTGTCCAATACTTATTAAATGACTGTCAAGATGATTTTCAAAGGGCTCTGTTTCACAGACCTTTTAATGAGTTGAATTCATTTTCCATGCCAGTTACTTGGAATTCAAGTTTCTACACTAGCCTACTGTTAGCCTGTCATGTAAACACTATCAACTACTTATGTTTTTATAGAACAAAGCAGACTCAATAGCTGAGCTAGGTTTCACTTGCAAATAGAAGACTATTGATAGATTTTTCACTCTTGCTCTGGAAAAGTAGTCATCAAGCAAACTCTGTCTCCTATGTTCACCTTGTCCAGATAATATGTTAACAATCTTCTTGATGAGCTATATCATTTGGGTAGAATTTCCCACACTGATTTGACAGCCATATCTGTAGGTATTGTCCTAGCCATCTTGGAATTATTTGAATGTGGAGGGAAAAATTAATGGAACATCCCCAAACTGCATTCAAATGATTTATGATGCTGTCTTTTTAAACAGAGAGTTGAATATATGATCACATTTTCCAAAGTTCTTTTTTTTGTTTGTATTTTCTCCGGGTTTACATAAATTGAAGTACAGAAGTTAAGTGCCAGATTTTTAGAAAAGCAAAAATACAGATTCTACTATTCTCTGCCCTATTCCAAACCATGAGGCCCATAGTTTGGAATACTTCTTCTTATTACAAATTCATGCCACTTATGTAACAAATAGTCCCCTTTTATCTGTAATTTCAGTCTTCATGGTTTAAGCTAGCCATGGTCAACCAGGGCCTGAAAATATAGAGAGGGGAGGGAATTTCAGGGGAAAAGGGGAAGGGTTTGCAGGAACAAGTATAAAGGACACATGGACAATAACAAGGGGGGGTGGAAATGGGAGGGAGGTGGGGTGGGCTGGGGGTGGGCTGGGATGGGGGTAAAAGGCAGAAAATGTACATGAACAGCAATTAAAATTAAAAAAACATAAAGAAAAGAATTCCAGAAATAATTCAGGTTTTATTTATTTTGTTATTTTTATTTTTATTGGTTATGCTGTTACAGTTGTCCCCATCCTTTTCCCTTTGCCCACCTCCACCCTGCTCCACCCCCACCTAACTCAGTCAATCACCATATCATTGTCTGTGTCCATGGGTCATGCATAAATGGTCTTTGGTTAACCCTTTCACCATCTTTCATCCAGCTCCCTGCCCCCATCCCCACTGGCAGCTGTCAGTCTCTTCCATGTGTCCATGTCTCTATTTCTATTTTGTTCTTCAGTTTATTCTGTTCATTAGATTCCACATATGAGTGAGATCATCTGGTATTTGTCTTTCTCTGACTGGCTTATTTCACTGAGCATAATGTTCTCCAGTTCCATCAGAGCTTTCTAACAAAGCTAGTCATCACTATCATTAATAACATAGAAATATAAGAAGGATGCTACTGGCTAACTCTGAGACTTATTTATCCATTAATTAATTAATGTATTCATTTATTCAATAATTTTTATTAAAATCCTGCTATTTTCCATGCTTTCAAAGAATAAAGTAATTATTATTAATAATAAAAACCCTAGTTATATCCTCATTTGCATTCTAACAGTTGTAGTAAGACATGCACAAGAAACTAAACCAAAATTTTAACTAATAATGTGATAGTAACCAAAAAAAGTATGGAGTAAAAATCATAGGTTATAAAATAAAAGAGAGAATTCTTTAGGCTATCGGAGAAGAGTTTGTTTTTGAGTAAGGTCATCAGAATATCTTTCTATAATCACTGATTATTGATCTGGATTTTATTCACATGGTAGAATTTGGATAGCTGTATTATCTATAATATAGTGAATATCCCACTGAGGAAGGTAAAAAATGCAAATGCATTCATAGAATCAGAATTCTGTAATGGGATGGTATACAGACAGGGCTTTTTTTATTCCAAGCATTAGAAGCCCAACTCAAAATAATTTGAGCCAAAAGAGTACTTTATATTAAGGGTCTTCGAGTATCTCATAGAAATCAAAGAGAGAACTGATTAAACCAGGTATATCAGACCCCATTACCTAACTGTCCAAAAGCATTAGAGCATAGTGATTATTCTAGAACCAATTGCCTCATTCACACCCTATTCTTTTTTTTAATGTGTGCCTTTGATCAAGTTTATTAGCATCTCTGTTTTCACTTTCTTACCTACAAGAATGATGAAGATGATAATAATACATATTTATAGGATTGTTATAAAGACTAAATGAGTTGATGTACTATGTAAATGTATGCAATTTATGTAAAATATGCTTTGAACATTGCCTGGTACTTAATAAGTACTCAGTAAGTGTTGTTATTCTGAATAAATGTGACTAAACTTATGAGAACAACTCTATAGTATAATTAATAAATGTGATCACAGAGCTTGTATCCAAAAAATACTATTGACCTCAAATTTGAACTTTATATATCTCAAATCTAGAGGCTTACTAATAATGTTATTTTCCCAGAAAATATTTCCAATGCTTTCCTCAGTATTGAAATATATAGTTCAAGGTAATAAAATTTCATTTCATGAAGAAATTATAATAAAGGCACTCTGTGGAGTATGTTCAATTTTGAAAAGTATTTGAACCTTAAGGGAAAATATTTAAATTATGTTGAACTTTAGTTGCAGGTTTGACATGCAGGATTTTAATAATTGTCTGTGTTTATTCTTGCAGCCCAGTGGTCATGACTATGAATGCACACAGAAGAGATCATTGATTAAATAAAATTATACATCTAAAGCATTTAGCATAGTTTCTGACATGAAATAGATGCTCAATAAATTACAGCAATTATGATTAATATTGAAATCTGTCGAAACCTCAGTAAGTAGGTTGTAATTCAGCTCCCTGACCACTGGGTCATCTCTTGAGAGTGACTGAAACTGAAGCTCTTTTAAAGGATTTCAGATCATCCATTACCATGCTGTGTTTTATGGCTGAATAAATCAGTGGCTATTACCTTTTGGGGAAGAAAGTGAAGAATGGAATGTTATGAGAAAGGTCACAGATGTGAATTTTATGAACAGTTTTATGAAAATACCATTAGATGGCAACATTTGTTCACAAAATTGTCCTTCTATTTAGTACCATTACATACAGGTGGTAACTTTCAGTGTAAAATCATAAAAACAAAGGCTTCCAGAGCTTCAAGAGCCTGTGAAAACATAAAACACATTGTAAGACATATATAAGTTACTCAATAACTGCAAACATACTTGTGCCTTTCCTTTGAGATTGCATAGTCCAACCCCCACTCCAATTTTGCAAATGAAGAGATGAGAGGGGATGATTTGCTAAGATTATACATGTAATTTTCTGGTTAAAGAGGAAATAGAATGTCTCCAAAATGTATCAGAAGACAGCTTATGTTATTCTCCATTTGAAACAAGACATTGAACCCTGAGATCAAATTATTCAGCTATGTAATATGAAAAATAGAGACACTTATTGAAGAACAAACAAGTTACAAGAAACAGTGTACATAGGACAATGACACCTTAGCCTCCTTCAAAGTAGGCACCTTGGGACCTCACACAGTTCTCCCAATCACCATTAGCTTCCCTGTTGTATTTTCCTAAAGGTCACTGATGGTCTGAAATCTCTTTCCTTTCAAAGGTGATTTTAGTTTTGGGAAAAGCCAGAAGTCACAGGGCACCAAATCTGGGCTGTAGTGGGGCTGAGTCACCTGGGTGATTTGATGTTTCACCAAAACACTCTGCAGAGATGTGATGCATGAGTAGGCACATTGTCATGATGAAGCTGCCAATCACCAGCTGCCCATAGCTGCGGCCTTCTGAATCATTGGAATAGTTTCCACAGAGGAATGTTCAACTTTAACACAAAGTTAGGTGCAGATTCATTGCTGTACTTGTTCCATCATTTTGAATGCAACAGCCACACAGTACACATGGTCACTCAATGGCGCCTACTGCTGCCACTGACTAGTAAGTACAGTGAAGTCATCATTGTTCACACAAGCACATACCAGTCCACTCTCCTTTGCTGCTAGGTTACATCAATGTCATGTAAATGGCTGGACTTTTTCTGGACAGACTTCATATATAACAACATGAATATTGAGATGTCCTCTTTTAAAAGCAACACTATCAAAAGCAACCCCTACAACTTATGGAAGTCCCACCTTATGAACAAAGTCTCTGCCCTAACTACTCTACCCCACTTCTCCCCAGTCTGCTAAACAATGCTACATGCAAAGAAATGTCTAAATTAATTACAAATTCTCCTAGAGCTAGAAAACACTTTGTCTGAACATTCACCCCAAACAAGAATTCCTTTTCTATCATCCCTAACATGTTTTATCTTCTGCAGGCTAAAAATTTCCAGCTCTTTCAGCAATCCTTTGTATGATTATTTTCTGAAACTACTAGAGACACTATAATTAGGCAGAATCAGTGTTGATGTACCAACTGTAATAGATTGGATTATTGGTCCTAATTTTTCAATTCCTTGTTAATAGAACTATACACGCACACATTTGACAGGTACATTTGTAGTATCTTCCCAATATGGGTGTAGTATATCTGACCTTGGGACTTGTTTTGACCAATGAAATGTTATTGGAAATGATGCCAGTAGATGTTTAAAATACATGGGCATTATTTGGCCTGCCCTCCTGTGATCTGTCATAATAAATGTATGCCATACTGGATCAAGAAGAAAAATTAGGAAAGTGAGGAATAGATTTAAATCCAATCCATGGTGTGTCTGAGTCAAGTCAGCTTGGGAAATGAGTCAAAAGCCCAAGAGTGAGAATTATGAAAGCTTGAGTTGTAATTCACTGTGGTTTGGGGGTGATTTACTACATAGTATTATTAAAACAATAGCCAAACAAGACACCCTCTGGTTGACTATTGAGCAGAGCCACAGTTGCTCAAAATCTAAGAATGACATGGGGCAGGAGATTTCTTCATTTTATTGAATACTTTTTCTTTTACAGAAGTCACTCTTAATGTATGACAGAATTTAATTTTATCTTTCCTTTTTTATAGAAGTATGCTTGACATACAAAAACTGTACATATTTAATGTATACATCATGATGAGTTTGAAGATAAGTATCTATGTTGTCACAGTTGGTAGTATTTCCTTCCTCTTAATGTGTATAATATTCCTTTGTGTTTATATACCACATGACCTTTATCCATTCATCATTTGATGTATATTTAGGCTATTTCCATACCCTGGCTATTGTAAACAATTCTGCAATCAACACAGGTAGGTAGATGTCTCATTGAGATACTCATTTCATATTTTTAGGTATAAATCCAAAAGTACTAGATTATATGGTAGTTTTATTTTTAATTTTTTGAGGAATCTCTGTACTGTTAATGGCTATACCAATTTTCATACCCATCAACAATGTACAAGGATTCTCTGTTCTCTACATCCTTGCTAATACTTGTTTTCTTTTTCTTTCTTCTTTTTTTTTGATAATAACTATCCTAGTAAGTGTGAGGACATATATAATTGTGGCTTTGATTTATATTCCTTGATGATTAGTAAAGCTGAGTGCATTTCCATAGAGCCATGAAATATTTGGAAAAATATTTATTCAATTATTTTGCCTGTTTTTAAAAATACTTAAGAATAGACTTAACCCAGTAAGTGAAATACTTGCATAAAAGCTGGTGAACAAAATTGAACAAAAAAACCCCAAATAAATGAAAAGATATACAGTGTTCATGGGTTGGAATAAACAATATTATTGAAATATTAATATTATCCAAAGTAATCTAGAGATCTAGAGAAATCTCTTTCAAAATTTCAATGAGAGTTTTTTTAGAGAAATAGAAAAATATGATCTTAAATTTTATATGGAACTATAAGAGACCCCAACTAGCCAAAGCAATCTTGAACAAAGCAGAAGGCATTACACTTCATGATTTCAAAATATTTTACACAGCTATGGTAGTGTCATAAAAAAGACATTGACCAATGGGACAAAACAAAGAGATCAGAAATAAATTCATAAAATTATGGAAAACCTATCTTTGACAAGGGAAGAAATAATACACATCAGAGAAGGGAATGTCTTCAATAAATTGTGTTGGGAAAACTGTACATACACATGCAAAAGAATAAAATTGAACATTTATCTTACATTGTATACTAAAATCAACTCAAAATGGATTAAAGATTTAAACATACTACCTGAAACTGTAAATATTTTAAGAGAAAACAGGGAAAAAGTTTCTTGGTATTGATCTTGGCAATGTTTTCTTGAATATGACCCCCAAAACACAGGCAACAAAAGTAAAAATAGACTAGTGGGACTACACATACTACAAAATTCTGTACAGGAAAGAAAGCAATGAAAAAAGTGAAAAAAGGCAACCTACAGAACAGGAGAAAATATTTGCAAACCACATATCTGATGAATTGTTAATATCCAAGATATACAAGGAACTCCATAACTCAATAGCAAAAAATAAATATCTAAATTATATTTTCCTTTTGATAAGCCTCTATCATGTAAAACTTTAGGTTGACTTTGAGGATCTGCTACTGGGTCCTGAATTCATTTTGCACAATTTGTCCTAATACTGTACAGAATGTGAATTCACTCAAATAGGAATTTTCTGAAGAAGAGAAATATAGTGTACAAAATGGAGATTTTGTTCAAGTCTACTTTCAATCTTTCCAATGCCCCTTGATAGAGTTTCTGCAGAAATTGGTTTCAATATATTTTTCATTGTTTCTTTTTTCACTTACATGCTCCCATTTTATTTTAGAACAAATTATCTTTTTCAAACTGCAAAAAAAAATCCCTGACAATGGAGCTGAAGGGAAAATATTAAAGATTTGATGGCTGCTAGAGTTAGAATATTGAGACAAATCATCAAGAAATCACAATTAGGCTTCTAAATTTTTTTGCATTTCTTTTTCAGCTGCAACTAGTTATGGGTCCCAAAAGTGCACCTGCATTTTGCCACTGAATCTCCTAAAAAAAAAAGGGCAAGTGGCCAATTATATAAGATTATGCACACAAGGAGCCAAGTGTAAAACGCACTTGAAATGCAAGTGAAAATGCATGTCCCAAAACAGGAAGAACCCTTTAGCATGTTTAGTCTTAGGGTAACTTATACATACTGTGTGTTTATCATTTAATAAAGGAGGCATTAGTCATGATCAGATATCAACATTTTTATATATGTAGGTATTTATTTATAACTTTTTTGAATTAATCACTGTTCTATGTGCTATAAAAGATACTAAGATTAAACAGACTCTGTTTAAGTGGTCCAGAAATAAAACTAAAACTAAACAAGAAACATGGAGTTTTGCTAAGATATGACATATATTTGAAACAAAGCCAATAATTAAAGACAGTATATCATAGATTATCTTTTTACAAAAGGTGTTTAAAATGAGATAGAATAAACTGCAGTGTCCTAAATCAGCAGCTTCAAATACCCATTATTAGTTTAATGTTAATACAGTGCTCAAATTCATGCAGAGGTTCTTTGAGTAAACTGAAAAGTAAATTGAAGCACTTCTGAGGAAGGAAGGGCCAAAAAAAGGGATTTGAGATAGCCAGAGGTGAGAATGGTACTGGAAGATGATGTAGAGAATAATGGTTTAAAGTGGGGAATTAGAGAAAGGGAGAAAGCAAGATGTTAAAGACAGACTTTGGAATACTACTATAGCAAGACTTCTGTGTCTCCTAGACTATAAACTGAGTGAGGCTAGATCTGTTAGTATTGCTTGTGTAATTCCTTCAGTAGAATGTGAGGGAAGATTGCCATTTTGTCTCTAGGGCCTAGGCCAATACCTACACATACCAAACACTCAAAAAACATTTGTTGAATAGAAAAGATTTAAGACATCTGTTCAAAGGATGTATAACTGATTTTGTCCCATCCATTTCTAGTTATACTTAAGTCACTGGGGACCAGAGTCTTATACTTCTCCTCCTTTTAGGCAAATCCAGCTTCTACACAAAGTCTGTTTAACTAATATCCTGTTTCAGTTTTCTTTTTTATGTAATACCTTCAGAAGTAACATGTGTTCCCCAGTTCATCTCAGTCCATGCTGCTTCTTAAAGTCTAATGCTCAGCCTGCGTTAGACTTTAATCACTCCTCTAAATTATTTTATTAGCTTGAAGGCATTAAAGTTCGTGAGCCTGTCAGTTATGTCTGTCCCCATTTCAGCTCTTTGCTCTAAAGCTGTTTTTTGTGCTGCTCCCTCTCCTTTTTTATTCCTAATTTCCTCTTCTCATTTTCCACATTTCTTTTTTTAAACATTTTTTATTGTTGTTCAAGTACAATTTTCTGCCTCCCCCCCCCACCATCCCAGCCCTCCCCACCTCCGTCCCCTGTTTCCACCCCTCCTTGTTATTGTCCATGTGTCCTTTATAATTGTTCCCGCAAATCCTTCACTTTTTCCCCCTATAATTCCCTCCCCTCTCCCCTCTGGTCACTGTCAGCCTGTTCTCTATTTCAGTGTCTTTGGCTATATTTTGCTTGCTTGTTCATTTTGTTGATTATGTTCCTGTTAATGGTATTAATATGGTATTTGTCTTTCACTGCCAGGCTTATTTCACTTAACATAATGCTCTCCAGTTCCATCCATGCTGTTGCAAAGGGTAAAAGCTCCTTCTTTCTTTGTGCTGTGTAGTATTCCACTGTGTAAATGTACCATAGTTTTTTGATCCATTCATTTACTGATGGGTACTTGGGTTGCTTCCAGCACTTGGCTATTGTAAATGGTGCTGCTGTGAACATTGGGGTGCACAGGTTCTTTTGGGTTGGTGTTTCAGGGTTCTTAGGATTTAATCCTAGCAGTCATTTTCCACATTTCTCACCATTTATTATGCACCAGATCCTGCAATAGGCAAATTTATAATGAATAAAAGACATTTTCCCTGGCATAGGGGAACTCAGTGTAGTTGGAAAGATGGACAATTAAATAACCTATTAATAGAATTATAGATAATATGGTATAAGAATATAAACCTACTTATTCTTTTCACCTGTTTTATATTCCACTTTAATGATCTCTTTTTAGTCTCCCTTTATCTTTCTTTTTTTGGTGATAAGAAATATTTTTAACTCAGAACTGAGATAATAACCTTGATTGCAATTTTTGTTTATCCAAAATGAAAGAAAATTGACCATCTACCCATTCACTCATCCTTGCAAAATGATGTCATGAGAAGCACATAATCTTTGGAATACAACATAGATTTAAATGATGCTTCCATCAGTAAGTAATTTGTACAAATGAAATAAAAACTCTGAACCTCAATTTTCCAATTTTAAAAATCATGATAATGATACCTATCTTATATTTGGGTTGTTAAAGGATTCAACATAATGTAGTTAAACCATGAAGCACAGTGCCTTCTATTGGGCAAGTAATCATTACTATTTGTTTTTATTCATGTATTTAATGTACTTATTGAATAAAAGTTATGTATATCTACTATGTATACATGTTATGACTCAGCCTTGCTTTATTTTTTAAAGTTTTTATTTATTTATTTTTAGAGAGAGGGGAAGGGAAGGAGAAAGAGAGGGAGAGAAACACCAATGTGTGGTTGCCTTTCACGTGCCCCCACTGGGGACCTCGCCCACAACTCAAGCATGTGCCCTGACTGGGAATCGAACCAGTGATCCTTTGCTTTGCAGTCAGGCTCTCAATCCACTGAGCTGCACCAGCCAGGGCTCAGCTCTGCTTTAAATTTTGGGGAAGTAAGGTACAGTCCCTGACTTCAGGATCAACTAGTGACTATTTAATCTAAAACAAATAACTGAAACTATTGTTTCATCATCTGATCATAAGATGAAAATAATTGTGTAACAAAATAAAATTAGATGATATTTACTTAATCATTATTATAGAGATCAAAAGTGACTTATTAAATGTTGTAATATTATAGTTTCCAAATGAAGAAATTCAAAAGGAAGCTTTAAATTTCTTAAATTAAAGATATAACACAAATTGACTTCAGGAAATCCCCAACTTATAGATATGCTTTTAGTCTTATGGGTCTCAGGCACAGGAACTTTCTAATTTTTAATTCATTACATCATTTTTAATCCTGGAAAATAAAGATACATTATTATGGGAAACACAGACATGCATAAAATATACATACATGAATAAAACACCATGACATAAAGAAAAAAATCAATAGGGACAGTTGAAGATGCAAATTAAATTGTGTTAGATACACTTACTTTAGGGAGGCAGTATAATAGAGTGCTTAAGAGCTCAGATTCCAGAGCTTGATGTCTGAGTTTGAAGGTCACTTACATTAGCTACATGACCTTAGGCAATATCCATAGTCTGTGACCTAAGTTTCCTCTTCTGTAAAATGTGGATGAAAATAATAATACTTACATTTTAGGATAATTATGAGACTGAAATGACTTAATATATGTAAAGTACTTAGAATAGTAGTGCATAGTAAGTACTACATAAGTAGTAGCTGTTATTGTTGTTTATATAAAGCCATAACCCTTTGATGAACATCTGATATTAAAATAGGAAAAATAAGAACCTTTTCTGTGAATATTTTTTAAAGATTTTATGTATTTTTAGAGAGAGGGAAAAGGGAGGGAGAAAGACAGGGAGAGAAACATCAATGTGCAGTTGCCTCTCATGCACTCCCTGCTGGGGACCTGGCCCCCAACCCAGGCATGTGCCCTGACTGGGAATTGAACCAGCGACCCTTGGTTTGCAGGCCAGCACTCAATCCACTGAGTTTTACCAGCCAGAGCTCTTTTCTGTGAATATTCTTAATTGAAAGGCAGGTGGGCTTCTCGGGCAGGGACAGAAAGATATAAGCAATCTTCTTTTAAAGTGGGAAAATACTTCTTTTAAAATGGGAAAGTCCAAAGATGGTGAGTACACTACATGAGGGAATAGTCTTCCAATGGAGTAGGGAGGAGAAATCAGGAAACATTTAGGTGATAGGTAGGCCTTGGTAGGGGAATACAGGGCTTGGACAGCCAAGTGTAACTGTGCAATAAACCCAGAGATAAGTGCCTAAGATAAATTTTATGCTATTCACAATATTTTTCAGGGGAACCTAGAGGCTTTTATAAAAATTTGGTTATTCACTCATTTAATACACTAAATGTTATTCTATCAGCATAAAGCATCTAGGCACACAAGGACTCTAGAAAACCACTGTTTTAAAATTAAGTCATTATGATAGTTCTAAATTCATTTATTTTCTTTCCTTGAAAAGGAAAATTTATTTTTCTTATTTACTATTCTATTTACTTGAGTGTCTGCTTTCTCAAAAAAATGCTGGGAACATAAAAAGATAATTTATATAATCTAAAGGCAGCTTAGAATTCTATCTTTCAAATTAAATTATGTACTAATCACTCGATCTTATGGTGTTAGTTGATCAGTAATTCATTTTCCACTAATATTCTCAAATTATATATTTTAAATGTGCATATTGTTTAACTAATGGATATTTTTCATTAGCTCTATATAATATAAATCACAGTTTCAGAGAACCTAAAATGTCCCTTCATTTGTCTTTGGTACAAGAAAACTTACTTATAAGAAGAGAGTTCCATTCCTTTTTGCTAGGATTTGTAGTACAATTGAGAAATTTTACTAAATTCACTTTCAAAACAAAAGAGATGAATTACTATATTTTAACTAAGGTCACTATAATTGCAGTTGACATCTAGCAATTTGTTTGATTTACACCAAAATATTTTAGCTTTCTTTAAAGGAGAAATTCTAAATACAGTTAATTTGGGTGATGATAATATATAGAAGATTTTCTTGACTTATAATAAAGTACTAATATCTGATCTAATGATCAGACAAAATCAATATTTTTATATATCATAATTATCCTATGAAGCTTTAGATGCTTCAAGATATTATACAGGCAAATAACAATAAGTTTCAAATATAAAACAGATATGTAAATAATAACACATGAAGGTATATTAGTTACCTAACAAATAAAAATCACATTGGTGACTGGTCCTTGACTACAAAGGCTAGAAAAAAGTCTTGGTTCATGGTTGTGTATTTGTGGGAGTTGCCAAGTTCCTTACTTTTCTCCAAAGCATCAAATGTAAGTTGTTACTCTAAGGAATACATTCTTTGTGTTTCTTATTTCCTTAATGATTCTTGTCTCTATCATGATCAGTGCTTAAGTTTGTATTATATTCCATTTTTCTTGCAATTATTGTCATGGGAACAAATTAAAATGTATTATGTTTTTTGGTGGTGTTGTTACAATTTTTTCCTTAAGAATGGAATTGTTCTGTCCACTTCTTTCTTGTTGCAACGTTTATTACCAGAAGTAGATACAATGGTTTTAATGTCCAGTGCAGTCTGTGAAAGACTATAAAGATTTAATAGACTCATAAACACAGACTTTAACCTTTTCAATATTCTGCATTTTGATAGGCTGCCCATAATGATTTATTCCTACAGTTTACCAAGACTGTAAACAGAAAGAATAGAATGGGCAGTGAATCAAACTGCAGAAATCCTGTAAAGGTCAAAATTATTCTTTCACCTAGAACAGTGATTTTAAACCTTTTTCATCTCATGGCACACATAACTTAATTACTAAAATTCTGTGACACACAAAGGATATACATTTTTGCTGATCTGACAATAACATAGGTATAATTTTGATTGATTTATAAAAGAATAATAGTAGTAATTACCTACCCTTTTTTATCCAGCATGACTTTTTTAAAAATCAGGTACTTATACTTGTATAATGTAATAAGGATTTCTGGTATCAAGAATTAACCAATAAGATGCAAACTTATTATTTGACATGAACCAGTAACATACAACTCTTTTATATGACCTATATATTTATGGTTCAAGATAGGGCATTCACACCTGATGGCCATTGTTGTGTTGGCTGTTGTCATTTTTTTATTTGACAATTTAAGGGAAAAGAGTTTAGCACCCCTGAATAAATAGTCAGGTATTGCATGTTTTAAAAATTCTTGTGGCACACTGGTTGAAAACTGCCAACCTAGAATATATAGGGTTTCACCATTTCAGGGAAAGTTTCTTGGATTTAATGTGTACATAAATAGGATAATGTGAATTTTTAAGTGATGGTGAATGCAAAAGTAATATAGCCTATGCTTTAGATTAGGAAATCCATGGACATCCCTGTGTGCAAGCAGTTTTGAAAGTTGGTGTAACAACACATGATTATGTTTAATGTGTTGTGAGGTGTGTCACAAAGGATGTGTTACTAATGATAGTTGCAAGACCAAAGTATGTGAATTATTTGTCTTTTTAAAAATTAAATGAGAACAGATTCCAGGTTGTCTTCATGATATAACTCTGAAGCTTCTGCATTACAATCAATGTCCAGGGAATTCCATGTAACCTTGAGTAAAGCCATCAAGCATGTTGCTGATATAAATGTCAACTCTCACATGTATTGCAGTGGGTGGGGGGTGCAGATGCTGTGAAGCACTACAGTAGTAAATACTAAAAAAGTATTTTTTCATTCTATTTAGATAAATTTCAAGTATATTTCAACTGTTCCTTATAATTATAGAACATAGATAAAGAGGAAAAATGAGCAGAGCAATAAAAGCCAATAGCAAATGAGTACTTACCATGTGTCAGGCACTGAGTTAAGCATTTGGCATGGATTATATTTTTAATTTTTACAACAACCTTACTTGTTAGATACAATTATTATTATTCCAATTTTACAAATGATAAAATTAAATCCAGAATTCAAAGGATTTGCTCAATGTCCCACACATAGTTTAGCTGCAGACATGGAATTCAAGATGGATTGAGCAAAAAAGAAAAATAAGGAAATCATAGACATGGACAACAGTGTGGTGATTCCTGGTGGGGAAGATGTGGGTGGAGATGAAAGAGGGTATAAAGGGGAGATAATGGTAATAGAAAGAATAGAGTAAAACATAATGTAAAAAAACAAGTCAAAATTCAGAGTACAAATATATATACCCCAAATCTGTACTGATTATAAAATTCTGAGATGTGACAGGTGCTCAATAATGTTTGTTGAATTAATGAATGATTCTTCAGTCATGAAAACCATATCTCCCCAGGTAGTCCATACCTAGTTTTTGAGGGATTATTACTTGGGTACCCAGTTAATGGTGTTGCCTTTCCCAGAGTTGGAGCTAAGATCGGTTTTGTAAACAGCCAGCTCAGTTCATAACAAGCTAAAAACCAACCAGAAAGCATTTCAGGTAAATCACCGGGGTTTCCAGAGTCAGAGTATGTTTGTGGGCTCTATAAGTGCCAGTTGACAGGAGCTTATATCTTTTATTTTTTTTATTGTTCAAGTGCAGTTGTCTCCATTTTCACCCCCACATCAGGAGCATATTTCTAGGTCAAGAAGAACTCAGAGCTAGGCTGGTTTTATTGAGATACTGCTCCCCAACACCATCTCCTTCCCCTTCAAAAAGAAAAACCCAGAAAAATGAACAATCAATGTTTACAGTCTTGAAAATTACTGAATGTCATGACAAGTATTTGTACCAGTTATTTTTTAATTGTTAAATTTGTGCCATGTTTTTTTAAATAAAAGCTTTATGGAGATGATTGAAGATGTACATGAAGTTGTAGGGGCTAATAAAGAAAGGTCTGTGTATCCTTTACCAGGTTTCACCCAATGGCAACATCTTGTAAAACTATAATATAATATCACAACCAAGACATTGACAGATACATCTGGATTGGATTTTGACAAACTCAAATGCATTTGCTCAGTCAATTAGGGTCCCATTGGCCCACTGCTTGTTATTGCACCTATGTGACTCTACCCAAAGTTTCTCTCTGTTTCCTAAAGAGTGTGGCTGACAGCAGTAACAGTCTGTCTTGGAAGGCTTAGCTGAGAAGACAGCGCAGTCATGAATTGTCCACGGTGTTTGTAGCCCATTCCTGTAAGATAAGCATGCCCCTGAGTCCTATTACTTATGCTTAGTTAAGAGTGCGAATACAGGCCCCTTTAGAATGGTTTTCTTATTCGTCTGATTATTTCTTCTACAAGTGTTAGGGAATATATTTTACACTGACTATATTTCCCCTCAAATAATTGAAATTTTGAAATAATGCTACAAGGCTCACTTTGTTGAATGCACTCGGAAAGTGGAAAAACACAAAGAAAAGATAAAAAAGACAAAATGTGTTGTATACTTAATGACTTCTTGTTAGAGATTTAGTTGTCTTCAATATGGAAAAAGCATCCCAACAAGTAAACTAAGCAGTTACACTTTAATCATCAGTGTCATTTCCCGACAGGTTTCTGAATTCATATATATGATTTAATCCATTGCCAATCAACAGAAAAGCACCAAAAAATCTCAATGAGGTTGACTTTATCTGGGAAAAATTTGATTACAAAAAGTGCTTGTCAGACTAGTGTTTTTCTTGTTTTCCTTTTTTAAAATTTAAATCACAATACCCTTAAATTTTCCAACAGGAATTTTTGCCTACTGTTTTTTACCATGTCATAAATTTCATACAATGAAATCCATAGTGAGAGTGGAACACTTGCACAGAATCTAGTTGTTCTGCAGTATGATTTCCAACATCTGCCAATGAGGCTTTTATTCCTCCTAAACTCAAACACAACTTAGAATTTGCAGAACTGTGGAATGAAGTAGTTCTGTATTGGGGAAAGAGATGAAAATAGGAGAGGAAAATATTTTCCATTGGTCATCTTTATCCCAAGTTTTCAAAGTGTGGAAAACATAGACAGGAAGCAAGTTTGAGAAGCTTGCAGTGTGTTTATTCTTCCACACTTTGTCACTTTTTAGAAATTTTCCTACAAAAATAATTCCAGTTTTTCAGGGCTAAATTCAATTTTAGAAATTCATACATCATGCTATATATAATTTTAGTGTGTATACATATAAGTTGACTAACAATTGCATATACGTGGAGATCAACAAAGATGCACAATATTATGAACTTAGCACAAGTAAATGCTATTTTTAGTATGAAAGTGTGTTAAAAATTAATAATAAAAATATAGAGTAGTGGCACTCAAATTGGTAATAGTACATATTTCCAGCACTCTCCAGCTCTCATTTAATTAACAATTAGTTGTGTACATTCCTCTTATTTGTATTTTCACTAGACATTGTTAGCTCCTAAAAGAAAAGTTCACACCTCATTCCACATTCTTTACATCCCACTCCAACACTCTCTTCCAAATAGTATGCACTCAATAAATATGTTTTTTGAATTGAATGTTGCTATTTTTATTCTACCAATTTATATAATCTGGACATATTTATCAGCTAAAAATTACTTGCTGGAAATTCATATGTGTGTATGTGGAAAGGTGGAGAATAGCTGTAAGCTATTATTATGCTTCTTCATTCTTGTCACTTTTTAATTTGACATTGAGCTTTGAGCAGGTGCTGCACAATTCTGACAGCCAGAGTCATGCAGTAGGGTCAGGGAAGGCACAAAGAGTTTAGAGCAATAAATAGTGTCCAGTAAATACTCTGCTTCATTGCAGGTAGGATACTATTTAATGTATTTTTCAGAAAAATTTAAAAACTGTTTGCATACTAACAGAAGATAATGATAGTATAGTTTGCACTGCTTTCGCTAAAGAGGAGTTGCTATTTGTATCACCCATCTCATTGTCAAAGGGTTAAAAGTGAGTCAGAGCATAAATCACACTTTACTAAAGTATTAAGGGTTTTTGCCCTGAAAGTCCCCTTTACCTTAATATATTTGAAATATATCTAATCCATCCCGTCTCATCTGAACAGCTTGGTCATTTTCACAAAATACAGACTGAAATGTGGATATGTTAGTGGGGAGGGGGAGTTACTCACATGGTGAAGATTAGCTTAAGAACTGTTTCAATGATTACTTTTAAAACAATTAGTCCAGAGCATGTGTTCTAATTTTGTATGTCTGTGTATAATTAGAAGTAACTGAGAGACTGTGATTTTAAAATTGAGTACTTATCCTTTTAAGCTTTTTCTATGATGTTTGTAATGATTTTAATTTAAAATATTACACATATTAAGTACACAATTACTTTGGAGTATCAGTGGTTTTGCACTTACCAAATAGTTTGTTTTTCTCGAAAAGGCTCAAAAATGAATTTGACCAACAATTAATGAATATGTGTGAGTTCTATTTGTCTTTATTCCTCCTATATGACATGAGTTTAAAATGTAAGACTTTATTTCCTTGCAATGTGAGCTCTTGTACTTTTATACTCTCACACAGCAATGAATGCAACCCATTGCATACGCTGCCCTTCAATTGTGCACAGGACTACAGGACTCCTATTGATATTAATGAGTTTTTGCCTGGACTGAGTGTGGTCATTTTATGTGACCCGAAGTAGTCATTTTGTTGTGATTTGCATATTGGTTGTTGCAGAGTATAGTGCATACATCATTTCTAAAGTGCTTAGAGATTTTTACAGAGGAAAGGAACATAAGGAGCATATGTTTAAAAGATTATTATTGCCTTTACTTTAAATTCTTTTATGTGTGAATTCTCTAAAGCATGCAGAAACACAGTACAAAGTACAAATGCAGTGGAAGAGAAAGCTCTGGAAAATAAAATTATTTCTGATCAGCAATTCTGAAATTTCCACTTGTAGGCATATTTTCAATCTATTGAAAACAAAGCTAGTTAGCTTTCTAATTCTACAGGAGATATTACATCAGGACATGCAGAATCAGAGCAGTAAGTGGTAGACATGAACTTCTATTGTAGATGAGAGACTGAAGCCCTCAGGGTGGGCAGCAGGCCTTTTGTTCTGCAATCCCTTCCATACCAACTTTCTTAAACCTGCCCTGTGAAGGCCAGTGGGGAGCACCTTTCGAGCTAACACTGTCTACTTCTTGATGGATGGTGATAGAGGGAGAACTCAAGGTGGATGAAAGAGCTACTTTGAACTAATATTGTAGCTTCAACTTTCTTTTCCTTTGTATTGAACTTCTTGGGGTGACACTGGTTAACAAAATTATACAGGCTTCAGGTGCACAGTTCTACAACACATCATCTGTACGTAGTATTGTGTGTTCACCACCCAAGTCAAGTCTTTATCACCATTTATCCCCCCTAGACTTTCCTCCACCTCTTCCTACCCCACCTCCTCTCAGCAATCACTTCACTGTTGCTTGTATCCATGAGTTTGTTTCTCTTTTTCTTTATTTTTTGCTCAATCTCTCCACCTCCCCTTCCCAGCCCCCTAACTCCACCCCTCAACAGCTGTCAGACTGCTATCTATGATTCTGTCTCTCTTTTGCTAGATAGTTTCATTCTGTTCATTAGATTCCACAGGTAAGTAAAATCATATGGTACTTGCCTTTGTCTGACTGGCTTATTTCACTTAGCATAATGCTCTCCAGGTCCATCCATGCTGTTGCAAAAGCTAAGAGTTCCTTATTTTTTTACAGCCAAGAAGTATTCCATTGTGTAAACATACTACAGGTTTTTTATCCACTCAACTACTGATAGGCACATGCATTGTTTCCATAACTAATCTATTGTATATAATGCTACAATGAATATAGGAGTGCATATATTCTTTTGCATTAATGTTTCAGGATTTTTCAATACATTTCCAGAAGTGGAATTGCTGGGCCATAAGGCAGTTCCATTTTTAATTAAAAATTAATTAAAAGTAGTTTCACTTTTAATGTAAAATCTGAAGAAGTTCGGGTTCTCTCTCATAGGATATAACATAAAAATTAAAGTGAATATGGAAAGTATGTTTATAATTTCAACCACTCTCACCCAAGTGACTCAAAATTCAAAATTATAGGTTAAACATATGTGGCTCCGCTTCCAATGATGAAAGGAATTCATTTATAGAAAATTGTTCTTTATTGTTGAGCAAGTCAATCTTTGTCCCTTAACAGTGGCTATTCTAATTGTACAGTGCTCTGGACAAACACAGTCCTTGCTTATGTCAACACATCTCACAAATCCGATTTTTTTCTAGGCAACCATAAGTTTAAGACAGACCACTTTCTTTGATTATGATCTTTTCTACATGTGTATGCATGTGCTTCTGTGCCAGTTAAAACAAACTGATGTTAATTAAACACTAATACCACCAACACCTCCATAGGTAGACTGTGAATAGTAAAACATGAAGAAAATAATATTTCCCTGTGTATTAAGTTCACCCACAAAGCTTTGTTACTACAGTGTGAAATTATGTGTCATTTGAGGCCCAGTAAACTACTGCCCTCATCCATAGCCCTCTATTTTTGGTCTTTTATCTTAGCAGGTGGTATACGTATGTATGTGGTTTTCTGTTCTTAGATAGTAAGTATTAGGTGAAAGAAAATCTTGCACAAAATATAAATTCTGTGGAAGAAAATTCTTTTTAATATTTCTTTAGTGGGGGGATACAAAACCCAATTTACATGCTCACTTTTATAGCAGACTTTTCCACATCTGTGGAAAGGAGGGGACAGAGCAAAGACTGGACTCTGGTCTGGTCAAATCTGGGAGATAATCAGTTATATTATAATGAGATTCTCCAGTATGTGAATAAATAACTGGAAAGACAAGAAAAATCAATATTAAAAATGTTTATATGGCCCTCGTTGGTGTGACTCAGTGGATTGAGCACCAGCCTGCAAACCAAAGGATCGCCTGTTTGATTCTCAGTCAGGGCACATGCCTGGGTTGTGGGCCAGGTTCCCAGTACGGGGCTCATGAGAGGCAACCACACATTGATGTTTCTCTCCATCTTTCTCCTTCTCTTCCCCTCTCTGTAAAAATAAATAAATAAAATCTTTTAAAAAATGTTTATATGACCCTTCCTCAAGAATTAATGCTGCCCTGGCTGGTATGGCTCAGTGGATTGAATGCCAGCCTGTGTACCAAAAGGTCGCCTGTTCAATTCCCACTGAGGGCACATGCCTGGGTTGTGGGCCACATCCCCAGTAGGTGCACATGAGAGACAACCACACAATGATGTTTCTTTCCCTCTCTTTCTCCCTCCCTTCCCTTCTGTCTAAAAATAAAATAAATAAAATCTTAAAAAATAAAAGAATCAATGCTGATACACGACAATGCAAGCAGTCAATTCAATGTGTGTCAGAGTGTGGGGGAGGATAACTCAAACCAGGTTTTTTTTGACATTATATAGATAAAACAAGAGTTTGGTAGACTGATTTTTTTTCTCTTTTCAATTGGCTATGCCAGAATATTGTGGGCACAGTGTAAGTAGCTGGAGAGATGAAAAAAACGTACTTAATGAATTGGTCAATGAGTTGATTTATTTTCTGTCTTTGAGGACAGTCTGCTTTCTGTTAAATCACCCTGTCTGTGTGCAAGTGCAGGGATAAAGGGAGGGGGAAGGAAGAGGGAGCACATTTGCAGTTGTGGGGATTTGTATATATACATGTATGAAATACTGTAGAGTTTCACCCCAAAGCAAACTATCCCATGATTTCCCCCCTTAGAGAGTGAAGCCATCTTACACAATGACCCTTTGATAGTTGATTAAACAAGCCCACTTTGGATGGAGGGAAGTAGAAAAGGGTAAAGCGGAGGATAAATGGTGATGGAAGGAGACTTGACTTGGTGTGCTGATCACAATACAATATACATATGATGTGTTGTGGAATTGGGCACCTAAAACCTGTATAATTTATTAACCAATTTCACCCCAACAATTTCAATAAAAAAGAAAAAAAACAAGCCCCCTTAGAAGCCATCCAGTATGAAACCATCTTGTATTAAATCCTCCTTGATAACAATAGTGTTGTAAAGAGAACCTAGTTTTTTAGCTAGTGAGTTAGATCACGTGTGGATAGGTATAAGTTCTATACTCATGTTTGTGAAAGAAAGCATAGTGATCTCATGCATTTTCTTTGGCAGAAGGCACAATAGTTTAATTTTGTAAATTCTGTTTACAAAAACAATAGTAGAGGTCTATAGTGTATGTGTTACTCTAACCCCCACCCTTTTAGATGTCACAGAAATTAACTAAAATTTGTTTTTAAGATAGTATTCTTTTAAATAATTCTTTAATTTTAAAAATGTTCTATCAGCAGTGCTCTTAAAAAGATACCTTTATTTTCTTATAAAAAAGAAAAACACCTTAATTGATTTCAAATATATTTCATATTCACTTTTCTTAATGCTTTAAAATTAACATATGTAAATGAGTTAGGTAGAGGACTGCTATTTTTAAAACTACTATCTAGGGCAAGTATAAAGCATATTCTATCTTTTTATTTTAGAGAATAGATAAGTGTAAATGATATCAAGTCACATGGTATTGTTTTTCATTGTTACTTTCTCTTCAAGATTTTTTTGAAAGAGTCACATGTTTGGATTTTCAAATATCAAATTGTACAGGTAATTTCTCAACTCTAAGGATCTACCTGTGTCTTTAAAGATTCAACAGGTGGAAAAAATACATTCTTTTCTTTGGAAAACTACATCTTTAATCACTTTCTACTTCTCCATTTTATCCCTTCTTCTCTTCCCTTCTTACTAAAATTATAATTTAAATAAAAACAGATATTTATGGTAAGCCTATTTATAACCTACAGGCAACTAACGCAACAACTACAACATCCTGACTTGGGAGTAAGAGAAAAATGTACATCCTAAATACTTTCAAAGCAACAGTGTTTTATTTTATTAAAGACAAACACAGTTCATGTACTAATGTAGGCAATGGTTTCCCTACTCTTTTCTTTTTAAGGATAAGAAACTGACTTCTAGGCATAATATTTATTTTCTTGATGGAAAGATACATGCTAGAGTTTAATAATCCATTTACATTTTGTTGTGTATTCAGAAAGTCACTGCCATATAGACAATCAACCTATGTCTGTCTATATACAATTGCATACATGATTCATATATGTGACTTCATTTACCTATCTGTAGCACCTAAATGCTTACTTTTTTCACACTCTACCCACCCCCCAATATCTTCTACTGCTCTGATGAGGTGATGAAGATAGAGCTTTTTTTTTGCTTTTACCCTGTTAAATAAAATAAAGCATTATTGTTTTTAACTCAAATTGTTATGTGAGAAAAAACCAGTACTGCACAGGCTTGAGAGAAACCAAGGCCAAAGCTGCTTCTCCTACAAAGGCCTTGGTTGGGAATGAGGTGGTGGCAACCTCAAAACAAAGAAAACCCCAGGCAGAGGCACCAACCTCCCTTGAATTTTAATGAAAATGTAATGTTAATGATATAATGAAGTTGGTAAGGAGGTCATCATAAAAGCTAACTAGGCTTTAGTTATACTTTTAAAAGAAATAAAAGAGACAATAAAGGAAACAAGTCTCATAAATATGTATCAGTAATGAATAGTAAAAATACTGATGGTGATAAATGTCTATTTATATTTATGTAAGTATCTTTGTAACATATCTGCTTATGGCTCCATTAAAGAGTTCTGAATGCACTGGTAGTTGGGTTCTGTGTACTTTAGCAAGAACAACTAACTATAAGTTTTTTAATCAATTCAAGGCAGAATTATAGATACAGAGAACAAACTGATAGTTGCCAGAAGGGAGGTTGGGGGACTGGGTGAAAAAGCTGAAGGGAGTGAGAACTACAGATTGGTAGTTACAGAATAGTCATGGGGATGTTAGGTACATCATAGGACATATAGTCAATAATATTGTAATAATTATGTATGGTGTTAGATGGGTATTGAAAATAACAGGGGGAACAAACTGTAAAGTATATGATTGTCTAACCACTATGCTGTACACCTGAAACTCACGCAAAATAACACTGAATGTAAACTGTAATAAAAAAACTATTTTTAAAACATTTTCATACGATATTGAAAGAGAAAGAGCTCAGTTGGTAAGAACCAAAAGAGAACCAACAGGTTTAAGACTATAGATTTTGTGTTTGTAGACACATCTCTATAGAATCAGTATTTATTTATAAAGAGAAATATGCCCATGAGTATACACACAACATGTAGCATATTTTCTATATAACACTCACAAGTGTACTCACTGTACACTGTGCAGCTGTAAATGATTAGGCAATCTGAAAAATGCAAGACATTACATGTGATAATCATCACCTATTAAATGATTAAATAATTTTGCTTTGTACAACAAAAAAACCACTTCAGATTATGAATTGGGGAGGATATTTATTTTTGGGAAATTATAGTTAAATGTCTTGTCTATTGCTTGATATGCATCTACAACAAAAAGTTGGATAAAGCATGCTTGTACATACAAAGACTTAAAACATAACTGCTTCTGATTTAGTAAATTACTCCTCAGCCATAACTACAGGTAATTCTCCCTTATTTTATAGAGGATCTTGTGATAAAATAACAGAGGTGAAATGGTATATAAAAATGAGATGAAGAGTAGTAAAACAAACTTTTCTTTCTAATGTCTCTGTGTAACCCTATTTTCCTCCCCCCTAGTTCATATTGGAATGAACAGAATTTAGCCTTAGAGGGCAATACAAAGTGGACAATTTATCCCAGTTTCTGGACCCAAGGAAAAGGGCAGTACTTCTTACATATAGTCGTCTTCTTTCAGGAGGAGCTCACCAAAAGGGCACTCAGCAGGAATAGGAAAGAATAAGAAGAGAAGTGGGTGAGGTGAATGACACAGAGAAGGTATGGGTCCAATTTCAGGAGGCATCATTTCAGAGAAGTGTTTATCTTTTGGACTAGAGAGAGATACACTCCTTTCTGAGAACTTAAAAAGCTAGCACCTCCTGAAATGAACATCTTGCCCTGTCAGCCTTTCTTAAGCTGCCTTGTTTCCCAACATTCAGGGTGTGTTTTGCCTGACTATGGCCCTGGGCTTGGGCATGATAATGCGCCCTGCTATGTATGTACGCAACTGTATGAAAGGCCAAAAGTCAGAGGGAAAGAATCAAGAATCAAAATAATAACTAATGATTTCTAACCTGAAGCAAAGCAGATGCACTGTTTAATGGGAATGTTTCTCTGTTTAAATGCTTCATTCCACACACTACCACACAATACAGCCAGGAGGAAAAAAAAACATATTTTTTTTGAAAAATGTTTTATTTAAACGTTTTTAATCTTTTACAACAATAAAATATTGTGTCAATATAAACCCCTTGACTAAAACTGTTCACATCAAACATTACAGCGAATTGTTTTCTTTTTGACACCCAACTCATCTTTCAAAGAGTCTCCTTTTTAACACAATGCAGAATTTATTGAAAATAAATAATTGCTGGCAACTGCAATAGGCAATTTGAATAAAATAGTTGAAAAAGCAACTCTTAATGAAAATAGCGTTTATTATACATCAGTTACTGAATGAATAAACTAAATGATCTTTCTTTAAATTAATAACTTCAAAAACGTTTAATATACAAAACTGTACAATTATAAAGTCGGCAGAAATATTTGGGTTAACTCAGGTTTGAACCATAGCTCTTAACTGCAAAGAAAAATATTGAAACAAACAAAAACAAGCCTAACAGTTTTAACACATGAACTCAATGTGGAAAAAACATCCCAGAACTAAAACCCAACTACCAACAGAATTCAAAGACTTGACAAAAAAGGAAAAAGCGTCTGGGATTTGAATTAACTCATGCTCTTGGACCTGCGGCTGGGGGGCACACAGTGTGGTGGACCAGAGTCCTGGCAGCCCTTACTAGTGCATCCTCAACAAGGGGCCCTAGGCTATCTGGTCCTTAGGTAGGTAGTTTGAAAGCTTTGTCTACCACAGCTGAGCCTGGAGGCCCAAGCTAGGTGGCCAGCCCTGGCATACAAGCTCCCAGGCAGGTCTGGCAAGCAGCGGCTAGGTGCTGGGTGCTTGGCCAGCCAGTACATGCATGCTCCTTGGGAATGAGGTGTCTCTCTGGACCTGGCCTGTGGACTTGAGAGCTAGTCATAAAGCCACAGCAACTGCATGTTTTTTGAATCTCTACATAGCCTAGCGCGATTTTTTTGTAGTTTTTGTTTTTTGTAAATAGTTATACGATACAAACAACTATCTACTCACACACACACACGTTTGCACACACGCGCACACGCACACATACACAAAAGAGACAAAAAACAGAAATCCATACGCCAGGGCGCTCACTAACTAGCCCAATCGTGGCCGTGGACTTTCCGCCAGCTGTGCTTTTCCGAGGCATGGAGATGGCTCCCCGTGTAAGCCGACTCAGCGACAGCGGTATATACATGAGAAAGGATGTGCTACGGAGCTAGACCAAAATCCCTGTGACCTTTGCCAATCATTTCACTGTTGTTCTGCACAGAGCAGAGGAGCGCCCTCACCACCCCTCCCCGAAGTTCTCTCATTCAAGGAGCAGGCGTTGAACTGGAGGTGAACCGACCTGTGAGGTGCTGACCCAGTCTGTCACCAGCGTCTCCGGGGCGTCCTCTCCAGCGAAATCAATAGCATGTAAAGGCAAAGTCCTTCGCCTGGGAGGGCCGAGGTGGGGTAGCGCTGGCGGTTGGCCTGGAGAGGCACCAGGTCTTCGGGGAGCTCCGAATGCAGGCATTCCGGACCTCAGTAGGTTCAGAAGCCCTCTCAGCAACTCAAGCCGACAGCTATCACCCGAGCGCTGCCGCGGAATCCTTATCTGGCACCCAGATTTGCGCTGTAGAAGCCCCGCAAGGGCTCCGCAGTTTTGGCAGGGAGGGCAGAATCTTTCAAAATCGCCTCTCCCCTTCGCACTACTTTGCAAACCCAATCAGCTTGCCTATTCTGCCCATCCTAGGCACTCCGCTCACAAGGAAAAAAAAAACAACAACAATTATATATATTGGTGAGATTATATATATATAAATTTATATACATATATAAAATCTCGTCAATATCATCACCAACAACTCTTTCCATTGTATCTTCTGGTCTCCTTACAGATTTGGGATGGGGGGGTTAGTGAATGATAGGCACATCTCTCACCCTCCTCCTTCCAGCCTCCCCTCCCTTTTCTAAGCAATTAAAAAACCATCAGCTCAATGAAGGAATAATAATAATAGCAATAATAATGTGGAGTGGTAGATTAGATACAAATCATCTCACAAATATTGTGTACAGCTTGTAGTAAAACACCGCAGACATTTAGAAATGCTATAGAAGTTTTTAAAAATGCAAAACTAGTCTATTGTAAAACAGATTTCACCTGAAATACAGCTGCTATAACCAAGGCGCTGAAAGGTTATTCAGAGGCACACATCTGTCTTCCCACCTCCCTCCCCTATCCCTACCCCAACCCCAAGTTACCCCACTCCTTGCTCTTCCTAGAGAGGAGTAACCAAACAATTCTTACTCAAAGTAAACAATATATATTGATCAACATAAAAGGTTGGAGAGAACTGTTCCTCAGGCGGCAAGGGATATGAAGTTCCCACTTGGACTGCTTAATGAAACCAGGTATCAGTGTTAAGAAGCCTTGAATGCATGTGTGTTTCCTTTCTTAATATAAGTTAGAACCCCCTGTTAAAAGAGGTGGAGAAAGAAAAGAGAGAGAGAGAGAGAGAGAGAGAGAGAGAGAGGTCTAGAAAGATAACAATAATAAAGCTGGAGTGAAAGGAAGGGAATCAGAGAGAAAGAGAGATCCGCGCTGCTCCCAGTGCGGGGGGTCACTTGCTCCCTTCCTGCAATCAGAGATCATGGCAGGTCGTGTCTGTTTTCACGGTGTGCGAATAAACCTCATGTGGCTGTTGTTCCCCTGGTGGAGTCATTCTTTTTTCTTTCTGTCTTCGATTACAGAACCAGACACGCACCACTTCTTTCTCCAACTGGAGGCTGTCTGCCAGCGAGGAAATCTCCTGCGCTGCAGGCTTGGGACACTTGAGGAAATGCGTCTCCAGTACACCCTTGACACTCACCTCGATGGAGGTTCGCTTCTTGCGCTTTCGGCCCTGTGCTGCGATCTTGTCAATGCTGGTCGGACTCCCTGTGGACGAATCAGCCTCCTCCAGCCACTTGTTCAACAACGGCTTCAGCTTGCACATGTTTTTGAAGCTCAGTTGCAAGGCCTCGAACCTGCAGATGGTGGTCTGCGAAAACACGTTGCCATACAGTGTGCCTAGCGCCAGCCCCACATCGGCCTGCGTGAAACCCAACTTGATTCTTCTTTGTTTGAACTGCTTAGCGAACTGTTCCAACTCATCCGAGGTTGGTGTCTCTTCGTCAGAGTGGTCCTGGCAGTGGTGCGAAGCTAGGTCGCTGTGGTCTGGGGGCTCCCGGAGCACTGGGTGTAAGCTCTGTGCCGAGGCAGAGGCCGGCGGTGGGGTGAGCCCCCCGTGCTCCAGCATGCCACTGACGGTGAAGCCTGGCTGCGAGTACACGTTAAGGGGTTGGCTGCTCGACGTGATGGACGGGTTCGGAGCCGGGCTTGTCCCCCAGGCATTGGGGTGGTTAGTGTGCGGAGAGTGGTGGGCGACGTGAGGCGAGCGGTGATGGATGATCGCGCCGAGCTGTAGGTCTTCGCGCCCGGGTTTCACGTCCTGCTGGTCCAAGGGGCTGGTGGCCAGTGTGGAGGACCACGGGCCTCCGTCGGTCAGACTGGTCACCCAATGATGCCCAAGGGGATGCCCATTGCTAGGAACTCCCTGCAAGTAATCACTTTGGAGAAGTTTCTGAGGGTTTCGAAAAGGACTTCCCTGCTGCATGCCCGCAGAGTCCGCATGGACCAGAGAGCTGGAACTGAGAATGCTGTAGGGATTCGACGCAGCTGTGGCCATGGTCGGTGAGGATCCCCTACTAGTTATAATGTGGCAAAGGGAGCAGCTTCAGCCTTTGACATCTATCGTGCTAGGGAGCCAGAGCAGCCAGAGAGAGTTACAGGCACCCACCTCGGCCAATCATAGAGAGTCCCAGCCTGGCCTGCCGTGGGTTCAGCCAATGGTGGTGCGGGAGGCTGGGCTAGTTTTCCAAATTAAGCTGGCGAAGCTCTGAGAGTTTCAGGGAGACCCAAGCAGGAAGTGAATCAAATGTTTCTGCTCCATTGGCTGCTTCGCGCTGAGTGGCGGCAGCAGCTAATTTGGTTATACCATCACCACCAACCCACCACCACCACCACCACCACCATTTACTTTGCCTGTATTGGTAGTGGGGGGTGGGATGCAAGAATCAGAGGGATGTGTGTGTTTGTGTATGTATTTGGACGCTGATGGGGGTGAGGTGGCAAAATGGCTTTAGAACTTATTTTAGATTATTTATGTTAACCCAAATAGAGGACGAAAAAATATAAAGAAAACAATATAACCAATTTAAATGTCATCTATATCTTAGTGGATATGGGATTTTCTCACATTCATTTGGCTTACTAGTTAGTTGTGTACAGAGGAATGCAAAACAAAACCTTGCTACAAAGTTTGAGGAAAGGAACGTCTTCGATAGGAACCAGAATCTATAGACTAAAGTCCATGTTTCCAATAAGTTATTTTGGCTTATGTATTTCATTTTACATTTATAAAAAACTCGATACCAAAGTCAGAAAGCATCTAAGACATACTCAGTTTCTTCTGGTAAAAAAAAAAAAATGCTTTAAGGCATAAAGAACTGGAAGATTCTGGGAAAGTAAAATCAAATGTGATACTGTCAACATTCACTTATTTTGAAGTTTGCCTCACAAAAACAGTTGATTAATTGGAAGACTTGGTTTTTATTATGGTTCTTTGTCAGGTCCATCAGCGGTCCCACAACTTCTGTCAGAGGCAGTGCTTGCTGAAGCTGGCAGCCCTTCCTCACACTCACCGCAGACTCTCAGCCGAACTAGTCCCAATAGGTATGCAGGGCAATGTTTCGGCCACCGCGCCTGGTACTGTTCTTTGGGGAAATTGTTTTTAACAAATATCTATTTCCCCCACCATCATCGCAGACAAGTAGAAGTAAATGCGAATCGTTTACTATGCCAGAGAGAGAAAAGAAGAGAAGAGAAGAGAAGAGAAGAGAAGAGAAGAGAAGAGAAGAGAAGAGAAGAGAAGAGAAGAGAAGAGAAGAGAAGAGAAGAAAAGAGAAGAGAAGAGAAGAGAAGAGAAGAGAAGAGGATTGTTTGGCATTAAGTACCACTACCCCCACCATCCCCATCAAGCTTGAATTAGTTTTCAGCTTGAGAAAACAGGAGTGTTTTAATTTTTGATTAGAGGAAAGGGAGAAATACTTGTACTCCACCTAAGCTCTTAGAAGTTTGGGAAGGATAATTCTGTCTGCTGAAAAGCCCCACGTAAAAGGTTTTGCTTGTAAGCAAAATACGGTGAAATACAAAGATTTGCTCTAGCTAGGATAAGGAAACACTGGATACATAACGCGATCTCTGAAGTTAAAAAATGACCTTTCATTGCATAATTTTGGAGGTAACCTAGCTGTGTAATTATATTTGCACTCACAGAAGACAGCATTAGAGTTCCCTTATTGGTTTGAAATTCCATTAAATATATTGCAAGAGCTCCTAGGTTAAGCTTGATTTAAATTTGCATACATTTTCATATATTTAGCAGAAATAAAAGAAGGCTTGCAGCTACCAGAAAGTCATTAAGGCATTAGTTTCTCTAAGAAGACAGATCTGAAGAAAATGCAGGAAAATGAGAAAAATAAAAACAAGGTGAGCTTATTCTGCCATTCCTTTATATAGCTAAAGAGTATCTATTTCCTGTGAAATAAGTAATTACTCGTCAGAGCACAGAGCAATAGAAGCTTATGTTGGTAAATGTAAATTGTGTCTATTAGGGAGGAAAACCTAGCATCTGTTTGAGATATATTTCTTCCTTTTTCTCTTTCTTTAAAAAAAGGATAAACACTTAGTAATTATTGGCAGCTAGGATCGTTTACCATGTTCCCCCCTCGTCCTCCCTCACTGAAATTGTGGTTTCATTTGCCGGTGCCCTATTGTAAAGGTTTATCTGCTTTTAACCTAGAATCACTCTCTCTCTCTCCCTCTCTCTTTCTCTCTCTCTCTCTCTCTCCCTCTCCCTCCCTCTCTCCCTCCTCTCCTCTCCTTTTTCTGCCTAGGAACGTCGTTTGTTTACTGCCAACTGTGTGTATCTTCCTTTGCAAGAATGCAGCCTCATTTGTGTCTGAACTCTTGCTTCCTGAAGAAAAAAAGAACTTGTTAAAATTAAACGAAAAATAAAACTTTTCAGGTGCTCTGTTAGGCTGCCTGATCGAGGGTTCTCTTGCCAGTCTGTGGATCACTTTAGAGGTCAGAAGGAAGCACATTGATGAAACCATACTAGCAAAAAGATCATGATCATTGCCATGTTGTTGTTGGCGGCAGCGGCGGTGGGTTCCCCACCCCCACCTTGCAGCTGCGTTTGGGTGAAAGAGTTGCTAATCTTAGTCTGACCATTCAGGGGGTTAAGGCAATTATCAATTGATAAGTCTTTTGCATGAAGAAGAAGGGGGTCTTTTTCCAAGACTGATTTGCCTGAGTCCTTACAATCAACCTTCCTCTTGCCCTTGGCCTCTGCTCTGGGCAACTGGTTTCGCCAGACACGAAAAAAAGGTTCAGACCATTTGTTCCCAGGCTTGCAGGGGGCGGGGGTTGGGGTTGGGGATCGAATAGG
>CM052552.1:32768736-32792818 GCA_028533065.1 Trachops cirrhosus | reverse complement strand
CTCTCTCTCTCTCTCTCTCTCTGTGTCCCTCTCACTCTTCTATTTGCTTAAAAAATTATTTCCCATGAATATAGATATCACTTATTAAATTCACATGCAAGCACATCCTGGAACAGCTGTGATAGAATCTTCTCATGCAAGTAAAGTGTTTTGTTTCTGAAGAAAATATCTGCATATAGTCAAATCTTCTTGCTGTTCTAACTAATCTACTGGAGAGGTTTCCTTCGCCCTCTCCTGTCAGTCTAACTTCCCAAGTGTAACAGATGCCGCTCTCAAGCGCTCCTTTCTGTGGCTTCTCTTTATTTAGCTTTGCATATTTCTCCCCATGATCTGGGTTTCCATAGAGAGAGGAATAAAAGGGGGGACCATGGTCACAAATCCCCTGCCCCATGCAAAATAAAAGAGCCTCATTCAATAGACGACCCCATCTGGACATGGGAGAAAAATAAATCCATGTGAAGCTACTGTTGCAAATAGTTGGTAACTTATTTTCATAGACTGAATTTTGCCTTAAATTCAAAGTTACCACTGGTAAACCTGCTCTCTTTCATAGCTGGGCTATATACAGAGCTTGGTGTTGTCCTTGCCTTGATCTTGAAGTCCACTGCTGGGTCCCCAGATCTGATTTACCCCACCCCCTCTAGAGATATGGTTTAAATATAATAATAGCTGCCTAGCCCTACTAGGCTGGGGTAGCTAAAAGTTTTCCTGGAGAGGAGCCTGATTTACAAGTGGACAAAATATAATTTTAGTAAGTCCACACACCCAGCTCTAGCAAGGAAGCACAGGTTTCCATTCCCTTGTCAAGTTAGTAGTACAAGACACTAAGTTCATGCCCCCTTGTGTTGCCTTCATACTCCAATCAGCCACCTTACCTTACACATCACATTGCTTGATTTCTAAGAAGGCAATTCAGTTAATTTCAAAAGGCAAGTCAGATTGGCTGGATTTACTTGTATGTTCATTCAGCTATTTGTAACCTAGAGGTTCACAGTGGCTCTCCTCTCTCACAAGATTTAAGGATATATAATAACTCTTAAGAGTCTTCCCAGGACACACACACCCCTTTCCAAGCAAGGAAGAACTCACAAAAGAAATTAAGCATATTAATGTGGTTCAGGTTGTGCTCTTGTGGAAGCAGGAGAGCATGGATGCAGCTGGGCAGCCTTGTACCAGGCTCTTTCAGAAAGCACCTCAGTCATGGAGATGATGCCTTTTGTAAATTGCACATATGAGTATAGATTAGGAAGCGTTCTCATTATCCGTACAAATTGGAGAAGGGGGAGGCAGTCTGGGGTTGGACTTGGCGAGGGTTGGAGAGCAGGGTCAGGAAAGAAGTCCAAAAGGCCAGATTTGAATGTATATAATATACCGTGAAGCTCCAGACTCATAAGCATGACCTTGAGGTGGAAAACTTCACGTTCAATACAAGTTTACTCTGGAAACAGGATGAGTTAGATTGGGCTTGGTAGCGACAAGTACACATTTTCTTTTTATAACTGGGGAGCTAATAAGGGAAGGGAAACAATTGAATAGCTTCTGAAAGAAGCACAGAAAGAACCCTTTTTCCTGGTGTTTGTACATTGAGCTCATGAGACTTTCTTGGTGTGAGACACAGCTGCCCTTCGGAGCGCCAGCCTACTCTTCTGGTTGTCATTGTTGTTGTCGTTATTGTTTGTCTTTTCATTCTTGGAAAACTGCGTGGGGGAAGGTAAAGGGTTCATAATATTTGGAGAGGAAAGTATTTTAAAAATTAGCCAGCATTAGCATACATTTGCCAATATGAATTCAAGCTCAGTTACTATATTTTTTTAGATCTCTGTTGGCTTTCCTCTAATGTGAGGAAACAAATCTTTAGACGAAAGCGGGGAGGTAGAGGGAGGGAACGGAGTGGTAGTATACAGAGAATGCCACAGCAGATACACAGTAATTTAAAAAAAATAAAATATCCATCATAAAATTTAATGCAAATACCATGATCTTCAAGAACACTAGTCATTCGCTAGCAAAATCGAATGTCAGTGGGGAAGTGCTTAGGCATTGTGTGGCTGGGGCTGCTGACAGGATGGTTAGAGCATAGACAGGGACAATAGAGACCCTCACTGCCCAGGGAAAGGATGCTGGCTCCCACCGCTGTGTTAGCAAGGTCGTGTTGATCCAGTCCCAGTTTCTCTTCTGAGGTCACTTCTTCTCTTGCCATTGCCATTGTCAGGGGATGAACCCCTCTCTTAAAGGGTCCCAGGGAAAAAGCTCTATGGAGACAAGCTATTGTGCAGTACTCTGCGTGGCTATCATTTTCCCAGTACCAGTATTTGGGGTGTCTAGGAATTATTGTGGGCATTTGCCAGTTACTTGTTTTGCATTGCAGACAGAGCCTAGTTTTGAAGAATCCAGTTGATGGTTTTATATAATACAGACTCCATGTGGAATTTTTCTTAATGGAGTAACAGAATGTTTTCAAATTTGAGTTGTGGTGGTGGTTTTTATTTGTATCTTGACTTTTTTCTTAAGAAATGGGAGGAGTATTTAAAGGTGAAAAAAATAATTCCAGCTACATGATCAATCACAGGGCATATACAGATGACCTATTACTTTAAACTCTGAAAATTGGTATTTGAAGCATCAATAAGTCACGGAGTTGAACATTAGAAGGTTTTCATGTCACTTTAATAGTTAATAGAGATGCCCAAAATTGCAATTTTCTTCCTTCTTCATGCACAGATTAAGGTTTAATGTGCAATATTGTAAGAATGCTCTGACTTTATTTATAACTGAGATCGTGTTTTCCCTACACTCACTCCCCTACTTCCTTAGTAAATACTATTTATTGAAATAGCTAGCATTCTGCATCCCCATGTGGTGATGGAACTAGGGAAAATGTGATTACAGACCAAAATATAGGCTCCTTCTAGGAAAATATTTTAAGTAAGTAATCTGCTGAGTGTTGGGAGTTCATGTTACTATTTCCGGACCCCACATTGGTAAAGAACCTATACCACATTTGAAAAGGAGCAGGCAATCAGATTTAACCTGCCATCATTACTAAGAAATTTCTATTATTTTCATGGGATTAGGTAGGGAAGAGGGCTGACAATTCTGAGAAAAACTGATTTTATATATATATCCATTTATATATATTTATATATATACATATATATATATATCCATGTCTATATATATCTGGAGAGAGAGAGAGAGGGAGAGAGAGAGGGAGAGAGAGAGGAGAGAGTATGTGTGTGTGTTTGGGGCAAAAACCCACTTTGCAAGGACATTTGAAAATCCATTTTTTACAAGAATATTCATGTTTCCTTTGTTGTGATTATGGAGGTGAGGTGTTGGCTTCCCCTAGGCTCTTAAAATGTCCTGCGGCTATCTTTAGGACATCTTTTGCATTTTGTCCCATTCCCCATTGAGGCAATCAATTTGACTCTCCTGTTTGGAGAAAAGATCTCCTCGATCTGGTATTTGGGTTTTCCTCTGCCGGCAGATACATGCAATTGTGTGTGTGTGTTGGTGTGTGTATTGTATAGCTGATAACTTTTTGAAATCTTTTTTTAAGTTACAAGTGCTTAGGTAGCCAGCAAAAGAACCGAGCCCCTCACCAGGTCTTTTCCCTTGGTGGGTCTGGTACCCAGGCCATGAATCCAGAGCTAGGCTGTCTGATAGCTCCAGCCTGCAGAGAGTCACAGACAGAGAAAAACTGTAAAGTCCCATGCACCATTTCAGTGGTAAGAGGGGGGCTTATTTGGACAACAATAGAAACTGCTACTTTTGAGCTTGCCTGGCTAAAGTGCTGGGATGAAGCCCAATGGCTGGAGCAGATCTTAGCCTGGTAAACAGGCTGTTGGGCCAGGACAAGGGTGAGGGTGTTAAACTGAGAGATCCTCTCTTAAGATAACTCAGTGTATGACAATTCTTTGGGCCAAATGTGTCCTATTCTGACACACAGGCAGCCAGTGAGAGGGGCTTATTTTGCTAGCTTCCTGGCCCTCATTGGCCTGCCCTTCCCAAGTTGTTGCCCTTTATTTAGAGCAGGGTGTGTAGGATGGAGGCAGGTTTGATTCCATGGTTGGAAATGGAGGCAGTGAGTGACAATCTAGAAGAGCTGACACCAAGGCAGCTGTTTCAGCTGTGTGGAACTGGGGGAACCTGGCAGAAGTGAGTTTCTCAGAATCCCCCAGGCCTGGTAAGGGTAGCCTAGCATTCTTATCCCTGGGCAGCCTCTGCTTCTTGCCAGGTGGGCCCCTTGACCATTCCTAATTTCCAATGCCCCCCTCGGTAGACAGGCACAAAGATAAGGTACTCAAAATAACCCTTTCTCAGGAGGCAAGGCCCAGTCTCTTCTACCAAATGTTGTATGTTACCACAGCTCTGACTCACTGATACCATTCTTTTGGGTGTACTTAGATGTGTACCACCCTCCATGACTCTTTTTGTGTGTGTTGGGGGTGATAGTCATCCTAAAATATTTTGTCCAGACACTAACATGTTAACTCAGATCACATTGAGGGTAGCAGGATTTAAACCTGCCAATCCTCCTTAAAAATAACAAATTTCCTGTTTCTACCAATTAACAAGGGCAAGAGAAACCTTAGGCTTCTCAGGAAACTCAGGATAATCTAAATACCAACATTCAAATTTCTTTTGTACATCCTAAGTATTACATTTTACTGACTCAGATGATAGTAAGAATGAAGCTCTCTCCTTTCCCTCACCTACCCTCTTTTTAGCACTCCTACTTTCTGAGAGAGATTGGGGTTACTGTTTTTAGTTAATCTATAATTCAATCACATCTACTCTTATCTTTATCTTTAAACACAGTATTTTTGCAGGTGCTTGATGCTTGTTGTGAACATTAGATATGACCCCTCCTTAAACAAATGGATCCTGAACACATTTTTGTGTGTGTGTGTGTGTGTGTGTGAGAGAGAGACAGACAGACAGACAGAGAGACAGAGAGACAGAGAGAGACAGAGACAGAGATAAAGAGAGAGAGAGTGAAGAGTGTTTACATGGTGAAACTATGCATATTGAAAAACAAATCAATTTGTGTGTAAATTGCCATGAAAAGGATCTGAACTTTACATATGGGTCTGAGCTCTGAAGAAACTAAGTCTTACAGCTGTGGAAGTTTAGTGTTCTTTGAACATTTAGTTGACAGCTTTGTAAAGGACTGAGATTTGTCCTATACAAACACCCACATTAATGATGAAGAGAAGCATTTCAATCTTCCCCCTTTTCTTTACCCCTCAAAGTAACAGAACTACATTTTCAAACATATTCTCTATGTTTTCAATATTATTGAGGAATGCAAAGTTTTCTAAAAAAAGAAGAAAATAAGTCACAACACAAATAAAAGGAAAGATAGAATATGCATTGTTTTTCCTGAGATTTTACTACTGGAAATCAAAAGAGACCAAGGTTTTTAAAAACACTTCTTGTAAGATGACTTGCATTATAGTTATATTTACTTTTCTTTTTTTATTTCTTTAGAAAAAGTCTCATCCCAGGCAATTGGATTGAAAACTCTATTTTATAATCTATCCTACCATATTTTAAAAGCAGTTGTACCTGTACATGCTATTAAAGGAAACCAAAATATAGTTATTGAAAGGTGTGCAGGATGTCAGGGAACAAGACAATAAAGTTTAGAGTAAAAAAAGTACAGTTAACTTTTACTAGCATTTAAGCATGCTTTATAAACTCTTCCAAATACTTCTTTGGAAATAGAAATCCTCTCTGCCTTGTACAACATATATTCATGGGATGATGCTTACATTTGGAGTTAATTGTTGAAAGTAAATAATGATCATTAAATAACCTAGCTCTGATGAATGATGGAGGTTTGTTGGGAAGGATATGTTAAAGTATTCCTAGCTCGCATAATTACTTATAGCTGGACACTGTTTTCAGATTGTTGGAGTATTTCTGACTCAGTGGATTTGCAAATTGCTTTGAAATGGCTAGTAGGGTATAAGTAGATTGCAAGTAAATCTAGTGAATTGAGATGATTCTATATCAGTTTATTTTATGTTTTATAGTTAGTTTAGCATTCTGATTTGATTGCCTTAGTAATGTGAATTGCCTACAGCTGCTGATGATACAGCCTTAATTCTGTTTTAAAGGTCATGTAAACATGTGCCTGTAGCATAAGGAATGCAAATTCAATTCCCTTTTAATGTTTCCTCAAATTCACTTCACAGACTTCACCTAGAAAATTAGCAGGATTTAATATAAAACTATTTTAATGTTATGATTTCATTAAAATTCTTTTTCAATGTTTTACTTTTCCTTTTGCAGGGTAAAGAAGTCTTCCTCCGCTTTGCAGTGCATAACTTATGCAACATACGTCACTCAGAATGGAGGCAAAAAAAATTTCTGTTAAGATTTATTTACTTTTCCAATGCTTTTTCCTAATAAAGTACTGAGAACTTAATTTCAGTCTCCTTGTAGCTGCAGGTAAAAAGGACACAAAACAAATTAGATAACCTAACCACATTTTAGGTTGCAGTGGCGAGAGTCAGAACATTGTGTACATGTGTAGGAGTTTCTAGTCACAAGCAGTTTTACAATATGAACCATGATAGAAAATGAACTGTGGAAAGCATATATATCAGGAGTAAAAAAAACATTTAAAACAGAGTTGAACATAGAGAAGAATACTTCATTTGTTCCAAATTAGTATAAAAGGCCTACAAACTATGGCTTCAAGTTTCTATGCTTAAATATTGGTTATTATGGGAGGAGTTCTTTTTTTAAATTATTTTAAAATATATTAAAATCTTCAAACTAATGCAAGATCATGCACTTAGGTCATATTAAAACTTTTGAAAATGTGCTTTAAGAAATTGAACAAGTCTTTACAAGATATGCAATTGTTAGTCTAAGAGACAGTCATGTGGAGGTGAGAAAAGTGGGGATGTAAACGTACAGGCTGAAATAAAGTGGAAAGTTTAACCTAATGCTGTGATGGCACGATTGGGATATTTTACTTTGTGTCTCTGTTGTTCCTATATCTCTAAGCTAAAACTTGTTCTCACTGAAATTTAGCTGAAAATAATGTTTTCAAATATCTTTCCCCTTAAATTGGCTTGACCAAGTGATGGAAGTATTAAAATATAAATAAAAAATATACAAATAAATCAAATTGTTAGTATATTGTTAATATAACAAAATTAAAATAAAAGAACCTAAATGAAGCTTGAGCAAGATCAGTCTCAAATGTAGTTTCATTTGGTCTTGAGGAACAATAATTCAAAAGTTTGGACTTCATTTTTGAAAGATAACTGGAGTTCCAGTATGGGAAATGTGTTTTGTTCTGTGTTTGTAGTTTAAAATTAAGCGTTACCCACAGCATGTGTATAATCATGAAAGTCCATAGAGGAAAAGAACTATGGTACTGATCTAAGTGACTGAGTTTTTAAAAATTTTGCCTCTGGTTTGCTGCTTAAAACATTCAAGCACTTCACTTTTCTTTTTCCTTCCTTCCTTCCTTCCTTCCTTCCTTCCTTCCTTCCTTCCTTCCTTCCTTCCTTCCTTCCTTCCTTCCTTCCTTCCTTCATTTCTCTCTTTCTTTCTTAGTAGCAGGAAACTCAACATACAAAGTTTATGTTTAAAGCCTGGAAAAATTGCTACATATTCAGTAACACTTTGGACTCGAACAATATAATGCTGTAGAGATAGCCAGTTGAGGATAAAGTCAGTATAAAAGTAGACTCTACTTTCTGTGATTTTACCCTCCTGCCTTATGCCAGTATAAGTAACAATCAAAATTGCATGGCAATAGATTTGGGTTTTGTTGTTAATTTTATATAATATTAGTGTCAATATACAGGGGTGGGCAAATGTTTTATGATTGTGAGTATGTGAAATACAGAGTTTATTCTTGTATTCTCATTTATTTTTTATTGTATTATTTATTTGTTTGTTTCCCATACGAACAACTGCAAACCTACTTTTGCCTATCCCTGTGTTTATGTTCTTAGAATGAAAACTATAACTGCGAAAGCTGCATCACACATAATTTATAAAAATTCTCAATGTGTTTGCCTTTAATAGAAGAACTTCAGTTAGATGAAGATTTTCTTGCTTAACGAAATTGAAATTGTACAACAATGCAAACGCTGCATTTTTGGAAATTTGCATTTTGAACAATATATTTTAATAAGAAAGTTTCTAGTTATTTGTCCTGAGTTAGAAGTTTACAGACTCTATCCAAAAAGTGCTCGCCCTTTAAATAGAAATAAAATGTAAATAAAATAGAACTGCAAAACTAGATCACTGAATGGAGGTCTATGTGTTGTGTCTGAACCGATGATCATCATTCACTCATTTAGTAGTGTGCATTTGCTGTTACCTTAGTCAGATGACACTGCATTCACAGGTGTCAGTTTCATTGTATGTACACATTTTCGGTGGTACTTTTATTGCCATTTTCCTGTCAAAAAGATTCATAGATACTCTCACAGTTTAAAATCAACTATTTTATGAATTGTATGTTTTTGCAGCAAAAGAGAAGATCTTCTTCATGTGTGAGTAGCACGTATCTCAGCAAATTGCTTTGCTGAAGTAGCTGGACTAAAAATAACACTTAAATGAAAAAACAAACAAACAAACAAACAAACAAATAAACCACACCTTAACCTCTAATGCAGACACATCGTAATCTACTTGCTAAATAGTTAATGGCCAAGCTTCTTTAACTTGTGTATATTCACAAGCATGTCCTGAAAACGAGTCAGGGCGCTTTTTTATTCAATTAAATCTACCATCATTTATTTTTAGACCTCTTTCAACTGCATTCTATTTCCACAATTTTCTAATATCCTATAGTCTCCAACATTGAAAAATGAGACTTTCTATTTTGTTCTGAGAATGAGTGATTTGAACACAAACATGTTATATAGAAGCAGTTTGTGGCTGATTTCATTAATACTGCCCCTATCAGTAAGTAGCTTCAATATGAAGAAGTTTAAATGACTCTATTAAATTAAATATAACATTACAAAACACCTGTCTCTAGTCAAGGCACCACTTTTTATAGTAATACACATGGAAGTTCTGTTATACACATTCAGGGAAAGTTTATATATTTACTTAAAATCACTTTTATTAAAACAACTGAGAAACACGATGTGTTTGAAAAAATGAGCCACAATTTGACACTTTCTAATAATATATGTTCTTGTATGTTCTACTATGTGTTTTTCTTCGTTATCTTCTTATATATGAAATTCTATTCCCACCCCTTTCCCTCCACCCCATGTATTTGATCATTTCTCTAAGTCCCTTGGCTGAACCAATCTCTTTTCATGCAGAGGATAAAAAGAGTAGAACTTCAAAGTAGGTTCAGGTAATTAACAGCTGAGGGGAATATAATCTAAACCATAGGCCCTGCTTTGCACCCAGGCTAGCTCTCTGAGCCAGCCGGCAAGGGAGTGCCTATTCCCTATAGCATCTAAATCTGCTTCCTCTGAACAGCACTGCCAGGCCTCCAGTTATCACATCTGCATTTCAAACACCATGGCTCTGGCATTAATTATTAATTAGCCTATAGTCACCCTAGAGGATTCAAGTTCCAGTCTGCACATACTTATTCATTGACCTCTATCTTAGTTTTTGTTGGGGGAAAAAAACCTCAATAGAATGCTTAATAATTTCCTTTCTCTCAGACCTTCTGTTCTAGTTTCATGGAAGGGAAACAGCATATTTTCCAAGTGGGAATAATCACACAGTGGCCCCAAAATTTGTTTACAGTAAAATGCTTTGTCAGAGGTTGAGGGGCATAGAAGTGAAATGATTTATAGACAGTATTGAGAGTTGAAATACACTTTTAAATATTCAACACATTGACTAGCTGTGGTTTCCCCTAAATTAAGAAATATGGTCATGGGACATAGCCAAATATTCTTTAGTTCTCACTAAGAGTAACTGCAGAACTTGTAAATTAAACTAGACTTTATCCTTGGAAAATACATTCTCATGATCAGTTATACTAGTAATAGGTGCATCTGAAAGCATGAGTATCCAACAAAACTTAAATAAAATAATAATTTTTTAAAATGATGGGTCTTTTGATTTTGTTTTTTTCCAAATAGAAATCTACAGATGCTCCTTTCTTACCAGTAAATATTTTAATGTATAAATGAAATTAATATGCTACTTGTGACAGACCTTTGGGCTTAAATGTGGAAACTTTTACAAATAGCATAGAGCTTCATTGAGTTAAGGTGAGAGTCAGACAGACCCAGGTTTCTATTTCAGTCCTGCCACTTAATAAAAGATTGTAAATCACATATAGTTTCTGAGACTCTGACTTCCCTTTAGAACAATGAAGATACCATTAGAACCTATTATACTTCATGGGTTTGTTATTAGAATTAAATGACATAATGCATATAAAACACTCATCATGGTGCCTGACTTATAGTAATGCTCAATGAGTGTTAATGATTTTAAAATATATTTGTTTCATTATTTTATTGTGAGATTTCTATAGTTCATCTTAACTTGGTTTTATATCAATTCCACATTACCTGCCTTTCCCAATATGTTTTTAAATTTTATTTATTTATTTTTGTTTTTAAATTGTTTTATTGTTGTTCAATTATAGTTGTCCCCATTTTCCCCCCATTACTCTCCCCTGTCTTCTGTACCTCCACCTTTCACATTCAATCCTACCCCCCTTTGACTTTGTCCATGGGTCCTTTATACACGTTCCTTGACTTGACCCTTCCCCTGCTTTCCTTTGTTATCCCCCTCCCCCCGCACCTCTGGTTACTGTCAATTTGTTCTTTATTTCAATGTCTCTGGTTATATTTTGCTTGCTTTTTTGTTTTGTTGATTAGGTTCCACTTATAGGTGAGATCATATATTCCTCTTTTACCACCTGGCTTATTTCACTTAGCATAATGCTCTCCAGTTCCATCCATGCTGTTAAGAAGGATAGGAGCTCCTTCTTTCTGCTCCATGGCATTCCATTGTGTAAATGTGGTACATATACATATTTATTTATTTTTAGGGAGAAGGGAAGGGAAGGAGAAAGAAAGGGAGAGAAACATCAATTGGTTGGTCTCCTCTCGCATTACCCCAGCTGGGGACTTGGCCCGCAACCCAGACATGTGCTCTGACTGGGAACTGAACCAGTGACCCTTTGGTTCACAGGCCAGCACGCAATCCACTGAGCTACACCAGCCAGGGCTGTTTTTTTAAAAATAACTATGTATAAGCTTGGCCCCTGCTGGCCTACTCAGACACTACTGTATCACTAGTGCCCCTGCTACCACTCACTTGCCATTATAATTGTCCGCTTCTTCACTCCAAATCCTATAGTTTTCTTTGTATTCTGGCATTTCTTCTAGAGTCTAGTCATCACTGCTGCAAATTTCTCCCTTTAATACCAGAGTCCTGTGAGGCTTTCCCAAACATTTCAACTTTTATCCTTGGCATGTGGAGCCTCCTATGGAACCATAGTCCCTGTAAGATATTTCTTTTCCCTGGAATTTACCCAGAACACCCTTCCAGAAAAAAACATGATAAGAGTAGGATTGGGGCACAGGTGTTGGTATTTCTGCCAAAATTAAGAGTCTACTTCTAATACTGAAGTGCAAAAAGATGTTTTCCAGTTGTCCTGAGCTTAAATTGAGAAATACTATCTCATACAAATAGAGTTATAAATGGTAGTTAAGGCTTGGTATTATGAACAATATGCAGTGTTTTAATTGTTTTTCTTTTTGTGTAAGAAAATAAGTGTATTTCTCAAAGATTTATACATTTTAAAATTATTTTATCACTGTTTTCATTGTCACAACTCATATTGGCAGAAATTAGGTTTTAGTCAAGGAAGTGGATCAGCTGAAGTAAGAACATTAATTTTTCTAAGCAAATATTAATGTCAAAATGGATTTTAAACAAATATCACAGGTACAGACAGGCATAGAGAACCAGCAAAAATCATCTTCTAAAGAACAACTGTATTATAGAAATTGTTAATGACCAGTAAATCAGAATGTTCTAGGACTGTGGGGTAAGGCTCTGTATCAGGCCTTGCTCCATTCTTCATTTATAATGAATGAAATGAAAACACAGATACCATATTTAGACATTTTTAGGGGTAATTAATATATTGTATGGGGATTAAAATTATGACAGCTTTTAGCAGTATGGAATGTTAGGATGAAACTTTGAGACAGAAAGTTGGAGTTAGATGGGACTTCAAAAGTCATCTAAATTAATGCAGAAATATTCTGTACAACATTCCTGAGCAATGGTCCTCTAGTCTTTACTGGGATATGTCTACTGGTAAAGAGTCCACTTCCAAAAGCAGCTCATCTTATTTTAGCACAACTTTGTTAGAAATATATCTTATATTGAACCCAGGTGTTTCAACCTTCTAGTTTGGAAAGAGTATTTCTGGTTCCACATGACATCTCTTTAAATGTCTGCAAACAATTTATCTGCCCCGCCCTGCTTCTTTTTTCCTCCCCATTCTTAATAATCCATTACTCCACCCATTCATCACTAAAGGTCACTTTCTATATTAGTGTGGTTGGACTACCATAACAAAATATCATAGACTAGATGACTTAAACAACAGAATTTTTAAAAAATATTGCGTTTTTTAAATTTTTTAATTTTATTTTAATTGTTGTTCAAGTACAGTTTTCTGCCTTTTACCCCCAATTTTTTTGTCATTACCTTTTACTCTCCTTATACTCCCCTCCCCAAGTCCAAGATCATGATGCCTGCATAGTTGAGCTCTGGGGAGGGTTTTCTTCCTGACTTGCAGATGGCCTTCATGCCATGTCCTCACAAAACAGAATGAGAGAGAGAGAGAGAGAGAGAGAGAGAGAGAGAGAGAGAGAGAGAGAGAGAGAGAGAGAGACAGGTTAGCAGAATCAGCAGAGAAATCTTTTCCTCATAAATCCTATAGGATAAGCATCCCACCCTTGTGATCCCATTTAACCTAATTGCCTCCTAAAGGCCATATCTCCAGATACAGTCACGTTGGGGTATTGATCTTCAACAAAAGGTTGGGGGTGGCTCACAAGTCAGTCCATAGCACTTGCTATTCTGGATTCCATAAACTTTACTCACTGCTATAGTTACTCTTAATATACAGTGAGATAAAGTAGGTGAGATGTGAGAAGTAGAACTATTGTTCTTTTTGAATAATAAACTATAATTTTGCTAATTTGACCTAAGACTGCATTCAGTTTTTTATTTTTTATTTTTAATTTTATTTTTATAGCTTTTTTAAAAAAGATTTTATTGATTTACTTTTAGAGAGAGAGGAAGTGAGGTAGAAAGAAACGGAGAGAAACATCAGTGTGTGGTTGCCTCTCACATGCTCCCTACTAGGGACCTGGCCTGCAACCCAGGCATGTGCCGTGACTGGGAATTGAACTGGTGACCCTTAGCTTCACAGGCCAGCACTCAATCTACTGAGCCACACCAGCCAGGACTGCATTCAGTTTCTTACTATACACGTAAGATTCATAAAACTGCTATGAAGGAAATAACTATCCCACCTCTCCCATTTAACATTTTGGTGACTTTCCTCCTTTTTTTTTTTTTGCTCTTAAATATCTGTAACATAATTGTGATAATACATTATGAGTAATTTTATCTGCTTATTTTCAACTTGATATTATATGAATTTCCTCTTATTACAAACCCTAAATATATTTTAGAGGTTGCATAGTAATTTATCTTAAGCATGTACCATAATATACATAAGAATTCTCTTTTTGTCCACTCTACACCTACTGTGTAAAGTATAATTTATATTTGAACTGAAATCTATTTGTAAAATGTTTTATCACTTTTTTTGTTCTTAGTCCCAGTTTATGGACACACAGTTACACACACATCATGTTTTTGTTATTGCAGATATTAGCTATCCTTCTTAGGATAGTGTCATGTACTTCAAAGATCCTTGTATATCTTAGTCTACATTGAAAAAAAATGTTCAAAAGTGTATGGTCAAAGACAAAACCAAAGTTCTACCACTTGAGATTTCTGTTCAGGTTTATAAAGATCCAATGACCAGCGCCCTTTTACAAAAGTTATATATGAAATTATGAATCTGTTACCCCAATGAAAAATTTAGCTCATGTATATCAAGTAAAACTCATGGGATCTTAAAGTCAAAAAAAACCTTAGATAATCACATAATCAACTCCACTACCATGACATTTTTAATGATTTGTTAAAAGGCTACCTTGTGTAGTGGTCCCACTTAGTAATCCTATCAGAAAAAGAAATAGTATTGGTTCAATGTGACTAGTTTTGGTTAATCCATGATGACCACCAATGCTCATCCTTGGATATTTTTAAATTCTCACAAATGTTTTTTTTAATCTCATTCTTTCTTTTTATTGAATGTATTGGGGTGACACTGGTTAACAAAATTATCCTAACAAGCAAAACAGAGACAGACTCATAGATAAAGAGCAGGCTGACAGCTGTCAGGGGTGGGGGTTGAGGGGCTGGGTGGGGATATGAAGGGATTCAGCAACAAATTTTTAAAAAGGAGAAAAAAACGCATGGACATTGACAACAGTGTGGTGATTTGGGGGGTAGGCAGGGTCTTGGAGGAGTGTATGGGGGATAAATGGTAAGGTTCCTACAAATTTTTAAAATAATTTATTTTAGAATTTTGTTGGGCATCAATATTAAGATAATTAGTCTATAGTGTTTAAAATTTGTCTTTTCTTTCTAGTTAAGATTCAGTTATCTTGTTGGTTGCCTCTTACTTATCATATTTGGCTGTGTATAATGTACACTTTTTTGCTCAAATTTTTGAAGGAAAAATAAGGATGCATATTATACATGGGTAGTACTAATTCTATATCTATATAAATGTTTTTAATTCTTTGATTTATGCTTATTCATTAAAATTGTAACTCTAGAAAGCAATAACAATATCCATATGCAAAATAATACCCTGGAATACAATTATAGGTTTTGTTCCTAAATATACATCAATAAAAATGGAATTAAAAAATTAAAATGAAAGTTTTTTTTCCTGAAAATTTGGTCCAAAAACGTGGGTGCCCATTATACATGGCAAAATACAGTAAATCAATAATATACTTAAATATATAATTATAATTTTATATTGCTAATCAGCAACAATGTTTTGGGGCAAAATTATTACATAGCTAGCATTGAAGAGTAAATACACAAGAATCAGTGTCTGCTCTAGTTGTGCTACTGCAATGTTAATGTGTGAAGCATGAAGAGAAATAGGGGAGGGCAGAGTGAGAGTAGACCTGATACTATATTTTGCCATGTATAATGTGCACTTTTTTGCCCAAATTTTTTAGGGGAAAATAAGGAAGTGCATTATACATGAGTAGTACTAATTCCATAACTATGTAAATGTTTTTAATTCTTTTATTTATGCTTATGCATTAAAAGTGTGACTCTAGAAAGCAATAATGATATCTGTGTGCAAAACAATATCCTGGAATATAATAATCAGTTTTGTTTCTAATATAAATAAATAAATAATTGAATTAAAATATTAAAATAGCCCTGGCTGGTGTAGCTTAGTGGATTAAGCGTGGGCCTGTGAACCAAGAGATCACGGTTCGATTCCCAGTCAGGGCATATGCCTGGGTTGCAGGCCAGTTCCCAGCAGGGAATGCACAGGAAGCAACCATACATTGATATTTCTCTCCCTCTCTCCTTCCCTTTACCTCTGAAGATAAATAAATAAAATCTTTTAAAAAAATAAAAAATAAAATAAAATAAAATATTAAAATAATTTTTTCCTGAAAGTTTGGTCCAAAAATGTGGGTGCACATTGTACATGTGAACACAGTATACATGGCAAAATACAGTAACTTATGACCTTTGATGTACTGATTCTCTAAAAATTGTTAGCTGAAATTATTCTCAGATTAAGATGTATTAATCAACCTATTATAAATTGTTGAAAATTAATTCTAAATATTTTTGTTTTGGGTATCTTTTAAAGTGGCAAATTCAGTTTTCATTAAAAAATTATTTTCTCATAACTGCTGTTTTAAAGAAGCAGTATTTAGGATATTAAGTTCAAATTGTGAAATAGTTATATTGTTCAACAGTCCCAAATGTATGTTTGAAAACACTTTAAAATTTCATCCACTAGAATTTTTAATTATTTTATCAAAAACTGGAAATGTATACAAATATGTAAATTCTGATTGACATATCTATAGAGATAATGAACTGGGATTGACTGAAGAAAATGCCCTGTGTGGAATATTTAATATGATAATGACATATCTAAAAGTAACAACAGAATCAATTGTTTAAGATGTGAAGACTTTAAGATGATTAATAAAAAGCATCTCACATCACATAACTGTATTGAGTTAAATAAATTAACATACGAAAGCACCTGGCTTTGTGACTGGCCCTCAAAACTACTTGTTCTACCGTATTTCTCTATCATCATTAAGTAACAAAAGAGAGCATGTATAATAGTAGAAACAACCTACATTCGGTATAAATCATATTTGTGTTCAAACCTCAACTCTCCCCCTACTTAGATGTATGGGAAAACCACTGGAACTCTCTAAGCCCCAATTTCCTCCTTTGTAAAATGGAGATAAGAAATTTACCTAGTTTCAGGGTTATCTTAAGAATTAAATACAGTAATATTGGGATAGTTTCTAGGATAGATGAGTCTGGGCCCAGAATATGGTAAAATATTAAGTAAAAGGTAGTTTTTTGTATAGCTTTTTCCATATAAGTGTATTTGCCAAAGAGTTTTACCTCTAAATGGCAAAAAACTTTTAAAAATATTCTTTTTAGATGTAAAAACCTATATTAACCTCTCTTATTCTTTCATTAGATGGTACCAAACATAACTGACATGTTTCTTAAGGGACCTGGGTTATCACAAAGAGTTCTCACCTCTTTTCTCTGCTCTCACACGTCAATGCCTTTGTCCTTTCCTCTAAATTGTTTCAAGTTCTAGTTTTTCAGATCTTACCTGATTTTTTAGGGTTTTTGTTTGTTTGTTTTCATGGTTAAAAGATGCTGTGAATATACCTGCTTGTAGTAGCCTGGACCTCATTATCTTCCCCCTTTTTCTCTAACCTGACGTAGGCTCAGAAATAGAGAATAATAGCTATTGCAGCTGACCTACATTGTGCTTTACAGTCTACAGTGCACTTTCATATTCAAGATCACATTTGTCACTTTGGAGTGAATAGATAGATATAACTATTCTCAGTTTACAGGTGGAAAAATGGAGGCTAAAGAAAGTTAAGAAATATGCCTGGGATATTACAGTCCAAATTAAAGTCTTAATTTTTTGACTAAAAACTTTGTAAAATGTATTTTGACTAATCAGAGAACATAAATTACATTTTATTGTGAATTATAACTTGCATACTATAAATAAAATACAAATTTAAAATAATTGTAAAGCAACTCCCTATGTAATTCTTAAATCACATAGTTTCATTTTGAATACTTTTGAACATCATATAAAGGGAATCACACTGTATGTGATGTTTTGTGTCTGGTAGTTTTTGCTCAACAGAATATTGTTGAGATTCATCCACACTCTTGTACCACTTATAGAATATTCATAAATATCGCTGTATAGTATTCCTTTAGGTGAATATACTAAAATGCACTTATCTCTTTGTATTGTTGTTGAACATTTGTATTGTTTGTAGTTTTGGCTATGGGCAGTGATGTTATGGGAATTCTTATGTATTCATTAGGCATATAGAACTGGAGTTGTGAGATATCTCCAATTTGACTAGATTATTCCAAAATGATGGCACAAATTATCAACCCTTACTCCATACCATGTTTAAGGTAACATTTCTCATTGTTCTATGTTATTGACAACATTTGATGTTTTTCAGATTTAAATTTTAGACAATCTGGTATGTATGTAGGGGTATTTACTGACTTTAATTTGCATCTATGTAATTGTTAAAAAGCTTAAATGAATTTTAATATATTTGTTGGCTAAGTGGATTTCTTCTTTTGTAAAGATTTTAAGACATTTGCACATATTTATTGAATTGCCTTTCTTATGGCTTTGGAATAATTCTGTGTTCTGCAAAGGATCCCTTTGCTGGTGATGTTTTTCAATGATTGTCTACCATTCCACACCTTCTCTTTATACTTTTTTAATGTTTCTTTTAGTAAATATAAGTTCTTAATTTTAGAAGTCAAAATTACTCATCTTTCCACTTATGGTTAGTGCTTTTTATGTGTTATGACATATTATCTTATACTGAGGGCATAAAGACATTCTTTTATATTATCATCCTTTGTGTTTTAAATTTAGGCCTGTAATCTATGTGGGATTATTTTGAGGCTGGGCTCCAATTTCTGTTTTTCCTATGTGGATACTTGGTTGTCACACCATTATTTATTGAAAAGACTATTAAAATTGTATAAATCAATAGGGTATATGAGCACTGTTCTATTTTAAGATTTTCAATTTTACCTCATTGGTATTTTTGTCCAAATATCATTATTTTTTATTACTATACTTTACCAATCTTGTTAACTAACTATCTTGTTCCAATTTGTTCTTCATAAAGGATGTCTTGCCTATTCTTAGCCTTTTGTGTTTCCATATAAATTTTAGAATAATTTTGTCAATTTTCACAAAAATCCCACTGTCATATTGATTGAGATACCATTGCATTTATATATGTTTTTTTAACATAGAGGGGTCTTTCAATCCATAAGCATGGTATTGCTATATATTTTTAGGCCTTTAATTTCTTTCCTTAAAGTTTTATATTTTTTCCATAGACATTTTTCTTATTATTTGTTGAACTTCTGTGTAGGGCATTCTTTTGAAAACAATTTTATAAACATTTGTTACTATTGTATAGAAATATAATTTATTTTTTCACTTTGTTTTATTTCTATCAATGTTGCTAGATACTTTAATGAATTTTAAATTTTACATTTAGATACTGTTGAATTTTCTAGGAGTACAAACATATAATGTAGAAATATTGTATTAGTAATTCCTTTCGAATCTGTAGAATACTGGATTATTTTCCCCAGCTATTCACTATCTCTGTGAAATAGGATTATACAACATAGACCATTGCCTTGTGAGTTGTGTATCCCTTTCCATCCATTAAGACCCCTGGCAGGGCTGTACTTCACACATCACTGACTTGGGAATTGGACATATGACATGCTTTCACCATTGGCATGTGAATTAATATATTTTTTCAACGTTTGAACTGAAGCTTTAAATGACACCTTGTAGATTGGTTTAGGCTTTCTTGCATTTGGGTGATTTTTGTCTGAAGAGATTATATCCCAGATAGGGGTTAGTCCTTAAACTGGGACTAAGAATAAGAAGACAGGTGAAGTAAAGCAGAGCTGAGTATAACTTCAGCAAACCCACAATCCTTGAGTAATGTAACCAAGAAGTAAATGTTGCTGAAGTATTAGAGTTGTTACTGTAGTAAAAACAGATATAAAACATAGTCTTTATATATTTCACTTTTATGTGAATTACTAAGCTATTGTCTCTCTGTTCTAAATATATTCTTTTATACTCTGCTCTGTGGTGCTGGGAGCTAAAGCACAGCGCATTTCTCTTTGAAAGCTGATTCCACATTAGATGTTTTCAAAAGTAGACATTAGAGAAAAAAATATTTAAGGTTAGAGAAGGTCAGAAAACATTTTCTTTTTCTCTCTGCTCCTTATTCTTGTGAACATCATTCCACCAATAGCCCTTAACTGTAGAAATGACATTTGGTTTCAATAACAGTTGGCTGTAGCATTCTGTAATTTTCCTAATCCAAGAACCAGCCTCACTGTGCTTCCTCAGAAGTGTTGAGAAAAGTTGCTAATATTAGCTACAGCCTCTCATCAAATGTCTGAATCTTAACTGCATTAGGCCCCTCTTTGGGCTTCTGAATACCATCACTAGCCATGCAGCACATCTCATAGAGAACTGAATACCAGCTCTTAGAAGATAGCAATCTTCTAGGTTCTGATGACCCTAAACTCTCCTTTGTCTCTCCAGCCCTAGGGTTGGTTTCTGTTCCTGAAGTTATGGCCCTGTTACCTCAATGTTCCCAACTGGTTTTAGTCTTCTGATATGTTTTTAACAAATTCACATTATTAAAATATTTCTGTGAAGTTAACCATTTTCTGAACTTACTATGTTAGCTAGGACCAGCTTTTAAGGTTTCATTGCCCTTCTCCCTATCTCAAATCAAATGCTTTCAGTCATGAATAAGTGTGATTTTGCAGATGTTGTTATTTCTTTTTCCAATACCATAAACAAAGTTTCTTTTTATTCTTGGTTTACTAAAGTTTTTTAATCATTAAGGGAACTCCAATATTACCAAATAAAGTTTTTCCATGTATTCAAATAATCATCTTATTCTTTTTCTTTAGTCTGATATTGTGGGTTTTTGAGTGTTAAATGGACATTTGGAAAATGTTCATTGTGACAGCATAGGAAGCCTCTGAGCTTACCTCCTCCCAATGACACACCAAAATTGCAAGTATGTATAAAACAACTCCCTCTGAAAAATACTGGAAGATAAGCAGAACAATTATTGAACAACTAAAGACAAAAAGAATAAGCCACATTGAGATGGGTAGGGGGACAGACATGCTGTCTTGTCAGTATCCACACCCTCAGCATGGCAGGAATATCACAAACATGGATCTTCTTCATGAGAAATAAAGGGTTTGAATGCAACATCAAGTATCCCAGGCCTTTGGGCCTGTACCTGGAATATGAGCTTCCATAATATCTGGCTTTGGAAACCAGTGGGTCTTAGGTCCAGGAGAACCAAAGCCTGTAGAAAACTGAGGATCTTCTCTTAAAAGGCTCAAGCACAAACTCACTTGCTCTGAGTCATAGCACAGTGCAAGCAGTTTGAAAAGTGCTTGGCTTATATGTGGAGGATACTGACTGATCAATCTTAGGGCATGTGCAAGAGGGAAAGGGAACTGTCTAAACTATCTCCAGAAATGGAGGTAATGTCAGGTTATCATTTTTGTATTCTCCTTCTACTCTGCTAGCCAGGTGCTGGTGTTTCCCTGCAGCCCTGCCTTGCCCAACCCGCATGCCCCAGCCTAGCACTCCTCCATGGTGGCACCCATCATGAAAATTCTCCACACTGACCTACATCTCACCAGACCCAAGTGACACACTCTTTCTAGCCTGACTTTCCTGTACCATGACCCCTGTCCTGCCATGCCTGGCAGGGGGACTCTGTCTATCTAGCCTGATGCTCTTCCCTCACAGCCCTGCCCTTCCAGAACTGGAGGTTTCACACATACCACACAGAGGATACCTGTTGAATGCCTGGTTCTGGTGGACAGGGGGTTTGTGTTCAACAAGGCTGAAACAATCAAGGACAGAGATTTTGGTAAGCTATCACCCACAAGGTATTGTGCAGACAATAGACTAAAACATAAGCCTACTTTTCTTGTGAAGACTCCCTTAAGACTAGAACATACAACTGTTTCACATAGTATACAGAAACAAACACAGAGTCAAGCAAGAAACAGAAATATAGGAATTTGTTCCAAAGGAAAAAAAAGAAGATAAAACTTTAGGAGGGGTAACCTTAATAAAATACAGATAAGTAATCTACCTCTTAAAAAGCTTAAAATAATAGTCATAAATGTGCACACTGATCTCAGGAGAAGATTGGATAAACACATAGGAACTTCAATTAAGAGATAGAAAATATTAGAAAGTACTGAAAAGAGGTCAAAGAGCTATGGAATAACAAAATGAAAAATAGATTGGTGGGATTCAACAGTAGATTGGATGAAGCAGAAAGAATGATCAATGATCTGGGAGACAGAGCAAATAGATCAGCAAATAGAAAAAAAAGTAGAATTTAAAAAGTAAAGACAACTTATAACATCTATGGAATAACATTAAGCAGAAGTAAATTTACATTACACTTGTCTCAAAAGGAAAAGAGTGAGAAAGAGACAGAGACTTATTTGAAGAAATAATGGCTGAAAAGTTCTTTGACTTGTGGAAGGAAACAGACATCCAGATCCAGGTAGAACAGAGAATTTCAAATAATGTGAACTCAAAGTGATTCATACCAAGACATGTTATAATCAAAATGTCAAATGTTAAAATTAAAGAGAAAGTCTTAAAAGAAGCAAGAGCAAAACATGTTATATACACACACAGAAACCCCCTAGGCCTATAAGTAGATTTTTCATTACAAAATGTTGCGGGTCAGAAACGAATGGCATGACATAGTCAAAAGCTAAAAGCTAAAATTTTTAACCAAGGATACTCTACCAGCAAGATTATCAATCAGAATGGATTGGGAGATAGTTTTTTAGACAAGAAAAAAAAAAACCTAAGGGAGTTCATCCCAATTATATTGATCTAAAAGAAAAAGGGAGTTTTTTAAATTTCTTATATTTTTTAATTGTTGTTTAAGTACAGTTGTCTCCATTTTCACTTCACCATGCCCCCTGCCACACCCATCCCCACCTCCCACCCTCGAACCTACCCCCTTGGGCTTTGTCCATGTGTCCTTTATACATGTTCCTTGATGGCAAAAAGGGACTTTTTAAGCTAAAAAGAAAGGGTACTAATAAGTGACAAGAAAACATAAAAAAAAACCTCACCGGTTAAGATAACTATATAGCAAAAGTAGTGGACTCAACAATTTTAAAGCTAATATGAAAGTTAAAAGACAAAGGTGGTAAAATAATTATAACTAAAACAATTAGGGGATACAAAAATGAAAACATAGAAAACGTGCCATCAAAAACATAAAGTGTGAAGAGGAAAGTAAAAATGTAGAGCTCTAGAATATGTTCAATCCTAACTTGCTATCGATTTAAAACAGACCAGAATAAAAATTGGCTGATATATGTAAGTCTTATGGTAACCAAAAAGCAAAAACCTACAGTAAATACAAAAAATACAGTCAAATCTTGGTTCTTGAACATCTCCCATCTTGAACAATTCAATTCTCAGCCAAGTTGTTCACAGAAAAAAATGTCTCGGCTGTTGAACAAAACTTTGGTTCTAAGTTCTCAACCTGACAACCCATTTTCATGTTGATACCTGTATAATCAGCCATACATCTCTCAGGTGACAAAGGATATTCCCTGTTTGAACAAATTGCTTCTTGACACAGCTTTCAGAATGAATTAATTTCAAGAACCAATGTTCCACTATAATGAGAATGGAATCTAACACTAAAGAAACTACTGAAACCAGAAGGAAAAACTAAGAAAGAAGAAACTTATAGGAACTATAAAATAGCCAGAAAAAAACAATTACCACAAAGACAATATATACAAATTTATCTGAAATTACTTTAAATGTAAATAGAGTAAATTCTCCAATTAAAACTAAAGAGTGTTAGTCTTGGTCAGGTAGCTCAGTTGGTTAGAGCATCATTCCAATATGCCAAGGTTGTGGGTTTGGTCCCCAGTTGGAACCAACCAATAAATGCATAAATAGGAGACAACAAATTGATCTCTCTTGATCTCTCTCTATCTCTCTCTCCCTCACCTTCTCCTTCTCCCTTCTGCCTCTCTCTAAAATCAATAAATAAAAATTTAAATAAAACTATAGAGTGGCTGAATTGATTTAAAGAATTCTTATATGTATTCTGCTTATAAGAGACTCACTTTAGATACATGTATACACAGAAACTGAAAAAGAAAGCTGAAGGCCCTATACTTATATCACACCAGATAGACTTTTAAAGCAGACTATAATAAAAGACAAATGTGGAACTACATAATGACAAAGCTGTCAACTCAACAAGATATAACATTTATAAATCTATGTGCACCTAACATAACACCATGAATATATAAAGCAAATATTAACAGAACAAAAAGAAGAAATTGACAGCAATACAATATCAATAGGGGACTTTAAGAACCCAATTATTTTAATGGATACATCATTCAGATAAGGACGCATCAGACTTAAAAGACATATTAGACAAAATGGAAATTATACATAAATTTAGTCAAAAACTGCAGGATTCACATTCTTCTGAAGTTCACATAGATCATTTTCCAGGATAGATAATGTTAGGCCACAAAAACGTATAATAAATTT
>CM052552.1:32752537-32768236 GCA_028533065.1 Trachops cirrhosus | reverse complement strand
GGGAGAAGGGAAGGGTTTACAGGAACAAGTATAGAGGACACATGGACAAAACTAGGGGGGTTGGAAATATGAGGGAAGAGGGGAGGGATGGGTGGGTGGGCTGGAATGGGAATAAAGGATAGAAACTGTACTGAATAAACTAAAGTAAAAAAAATCCACAAAAAGTACAACTAAGTGATGAAGAGATAGCCAACCTATCAGATACACAGTTCAAAGCACTGGTAATCAGGATGTTCACAGAATTGGTTGAGTATGGTCACAAATTAGATGAAAAAGTGAAGGCTATGAAAAGTGAAATAAAGGAAAATATACAGGGAACCAACAGTGACAGGATGAAAACCAGGACTGACATCAACGGTTTGGAGCAGAAGGAAGAAATAAACATTCAACCAGTACAGAATGAAGAAACAGGAGTTCAAAAAAAGGAGAGACTTAGGAATGTCTGGGACAACTTTAAATGTTCCAACGTCTGAATCATGGGCGTGCCAGAAGGAGAAGAACAACAGCAAGAAATTGAAAACTTATTTAAAAAATAATGAAGGAGAACTTCCCCCAATCTGGCAAAGGAAATAGACTTCCAGGAAGTCCAGGAAGCTCAGAGAGTCCCAAAGAAGTTGGACCCAAGGAAGCACATACCAAGGTACATCATAATTATAATTACCAAAGATTAAAGAGAAGGAGAGAATATTAAAAAGAACAAGAGAAAAGGACACTTACCTACAAAGGAGTTCCCATAAGACCATCAGCTGATTTCTCAAAAGAAGTCTTGCAGGCAAGAAGGGGCTGGAAAGAAGTATTCCAAGTCATGAAAGACAAGGACCTACATCCAAGATTGCTCTATCCAGCAAAGCTATCGTTTAGAGTGGAAGGGCAGGTAAAGTGCTTCCCAGATAAGGTCAAGTTAAAGGAGTTCATCATCACCAAGCCCTTAATATATGAAATGTTAAAGGGACTTATCTAAGAAAAAGATAAAAAATATGAACAGTAAAATAACAATAAACTCACAACTATCAATAACTGACCCTAAAAATGAACTAAGCAAACAACTAGATAAGAACAGAATCACAGAAATAGAGATCACATGGAGGGTCATCATCAGGGAAGGGGAAGGGGGATTGAGGGAAAACATACAGGGAATAAGTAGCGTAAATGGTAGGTAGAAAATCAACAGGAGGTGGTTAAGAATAGTGTAGGAAAAACAGAAGCCAAAGAACTTATATGTACAACCCATGGACATGAACCAAGGCAGGGTATGTAGGAGGGAGGGGATATGCAGGGTGGAGGGTAATAAAAGGGGAAAAAAGGGAGAACTGTAATAGCATAATCAATAAAATATATTAAAAAATAAATGGTGTTGGGAAAATGGAACAGATACATACCAAAAAAAAAAAAAAAAAAAGAAAGAAACTAGAATACCAATGTATACCACAGACAAATGTAAACTCAAAATGGATAAAAGACTTAAATGTAAGTCACAAAATCATAAAAATCCTTGAAGAAAACATAGGTAGTAAAATCTCAAACATGTCTTGGAGTAATTTGTTGCTAATATGTCTGTTACAATAATTGAAATAAAAAAACAAATGGAGCTACATCAAACTAAAAAGCTTCTGCACAGCAAAAGAAACCATCAATAAAATGAAAAGACAACCCACTGAATGAGAGAATATATTTGCTAATGATACATCTGATAAGGAGTTAATCTCCAAAATATATAAAGAACTTATAGAACTCAACACCATGAAGACATACAATCCAGGTAAAAAATGGGTAAAGGACCTGAGTAGACACTTCTCCGGAGGACATACAGATGACCAAAAGGCATGAAAAAATGCTCAATGTCACTAATCATCAGAAAGATACAAATTAAAACCACAATGAGATATCACCTCACAACTGCCAGAATGGCTATCATACATAAATCAATGAACAAATTCTGGCAAGTATATGGAGAAAAAGGAACCCTAGTGCACTGTTGATGGGAATGCAGACTAGTGCAGCCACAGTGGAAAGCAGTATGTAGTTTCCTCAAAAAATTGTAAATGGAATTGTGTTTTGACCCAGTGATCCCACTTCTGGGCATATATCCTAAGAATCCTGAAACACCCATTTGAAAAACTATATGCATACCTGTATCATAGCAGCAATGCTTACAGTTGCTAAGATCTGTAAAGAGCCTAGATGCCTATCAGTAGATGAGCAGCTCAAAAATCTGTAGCACATTTACACAATGGAATACTTCATGGCCATAAAAATAAAGAAACCTTAAGTTTCTTTTTGGCATTTTATTTTATTTTAATATTCCATTTTATTGTACTTTTCCATTACCATTTATCCTGCCTATACCCTCTTGCACCTTCATCCACTTCCTCCACCCCCTTGCAATCACCACACTGTTGTCTGTGTCCATAAGGGAAATCTTACCCTTGGCAACAACACAGATGGACCTGGAGGTTATTATGCTAAGTGAAATAAGCCAAAGAGAGAAATATAAATATTGCCTGATCTCACTGATATATGGAATATGAAGAACAAAATAAACCGACAAACAAAATAGAAACAGAGGCATGGACGCATAAAAGAGACTGACAACTGTCAGAGGGGAGGGAGAAAAGAGGATTGGATGAAAGAAGGTGAAGGGATGAGCCAGAGAGCATATGTGCATGACCTGTGGACGCCCACAACAATGTGGTGATGTGGGGGGAATGACGATCTCTGCAATAGTGTCAACAATTAAAAAAAATGTAGAAAAATAGCCCTGGCTGTTGTGGCTCAGTGGACTGAGCGCAGGCCTGTGAACCAAAGAGCCATAGTTTCGATTCCTAGTCAGGGCACATGCCTGGGTTGTGGACCCAGTAGGGGACGTGAGAGAGGCAACCTCACATTGATGTTTCTCTCCCTCTCTTTCTCCCTCCTTTCCTCTCTCTCTAAAATAAATAAAATCTCAAAAAAAATAACTGGATTAGACCACTAGGGGCCCTCCAAATCAGGAAGATGATGGTGCACTTCCTCTGTACCTCCACATGTAATACAAAATAATACAGAACTAGATATTAGATGAAAAGTATTATTTTTATAAATGACACAAAATTATCTGAGTGCGGAAATTTAAATATTACTAATCACATAATGGTGGTACCCAAACATGAGACTAGTATTCAAGGTGTAGTCTGATGTTCATGGAGCAACACAAAGTTTTACTACCTCCATTAGACAAAATGCCTTGACTACAGGGGAAAGCCACATAATATTTCCTTAATTAGTCAACATAATTATCAAAGCAGTCGACTTTCTCAGATAACTTAATTTGTAATTATTGATTGACTAGGACAATTGTTTTACTGATCCACAGACTCTGCCAATTGTAACATACATGGCATAGTAGCAGCTTTCTCCATGGTTTCATTCCTTTCACATGGTGAATACTTCATCTTCATCCACTTTAGAAAGTTAACTATGAAAAAGAATGACACTTTCCTTTCAAATTTAACTTTTGTTCAAAGTATTATTCATTTATTTTACCTCTGGGCCTGCTGCTGTTTTTTCTTTATCACTATGAGCAATTTGGTGTTGGAGGAAGTATTGTTTCATTAAAGAGTAATTCTCTTTCTGAACTTTTCAGCAGAGTTTGAAGTGAATAAGGAAAAGGAAAGAATTTTTCCATTTTTCTTCAACCTACTTTCTTTCTTCTACTTTCTTCTACTATTTTAACTTTGGCAAATAAGTTAGAATAGTAGAAGAAAGAAACATTTTTTGCTTTTTTTATGTATGTTTTGTTTTGCTTTGCTTTTTGATAACAAAAATCATACCAAATTTTTGTTCTGATTCATTGCATGCACTACTTTTAAGAGAGTGGGTTTTGAGAGTATATATTACAGCATTAAAAACTAAAGGACAGGAATACAATATTCTAATCAATTAATGCAAATATTATAATTATTTTATGATTCTGAACTTAATTTCTCTCATAAAACCTGATATGAGAATTTAAAATTCCAAACATTAATTTATTCATTCATTAATTTATTCAATATTATTCACTGTTTTTAATTCAATAACATAAGAGATTTTAAGGTGAAGAGATGATTTGGAGAAGGCAAAAAAAACAGTTCCTCATAGGGTACAAATATTTCAGGAGTAATTTTAGAGGGAATTTATCATACTATTCAATTGCCAAATTATTGCTGTCAGAAAGAGGTCATGACAATGAAAGTCTTAAATATCTTGGTTTGAATCTCAATTTTCCCACTTTCTTCGTTCTCAGTACATCTTCAAAATAGGGATAATGATAGTACTGGCTCTTACTATCTCACAGAGTTTGTGAATATCAAAGGAGGTAAGGGATGCATTTTCTGACCACATTCCAAGTAATATAAAAGACTGCCAGATAATAGTCTTGTGAGAAGCACCTCATTTGTGTTTTTGTGGTAAAATTTTTCATTTAAATTAGTAATTTGTTATTGTTTTTAATGTCTGTTATTCTTCTTGAGACTAAGAGCTTCAGAGTAGGAAAAGCCTACTGTCTTGTATACCAGTGTATCTCTGAGAAAGAGCACAATGAATGATACAAAGTAATGAATGTATAGATATTTGATGAATGAATGAAAACACTTTGTAAATTTTATAGCATTTTACTGATTTTGCTATTACTATGCTATATTAAAAGTGGTGAAAAAAACATAATCTTACCACAAAAAAAGAACACATGAAAAATTTTGGAGATAATGGGTTTATTTAGTACTTTCCTTGTGGTGATGATATCATAGTTATCCTAAATCATCAAAATGTGTCCATTAAAAGTGTGTACATTTTGTATATCAATTATACTTCAATAAAGTTAAAAACAAAAAACAGGAATCATACTAAAATCAGATTTCACAATCTAAATGGTATCATAATCTTAAATTTTTAATAGTAAAAATATCAAAACAAATTAGTGAATTCAAGTGAATTTAATTATTAATCAGCATTCTTATAAATACCACTGTTTTCTGCATCAAACATTACTTTTTATCATAAAAATATGAGCTATTCTCAAATGTATTATGTGCTACACTATTCTTGGATTTTATCTAACTACAAAGAGCAGTGCCATTCCAAGCACTGAATCACTGAACTATAATAAAACTTTATTTTTCTTTCCTGCATCCTCACTTCTTTCTGTTTGTGGCTTCTCATACTGGAGCTTCACTAGACAATAATATAAAGGGCAGAGTGACCAAACTTGAAAGATTAATTCCTCCTACTTCTGAGATGTGATTTTACAAAAGCTATGTTTATCAGCCATCATACACTATCTGCACTCTCTCTCAACCTACCCCCTGTGACCCTTCAACATGCACGCACAAAATCATTTTACTCTCATAAGGACCAGAAGGTGCTCAACAATCAAAATGGTTTAAAAAACACTATGTCTGCTTAAAATTTGTTGAGTTTCACTACTTTAGAGTATATTTTCATAATGTGCACCATTAACTTTGTGCCATAATGTAAAACATTTCTCATTTTTATGAAGTTATTGTTTCTTCAATTTATTAGGAGATGGTTAGCTGTTTTAATTTGCACAGAGTGAAAAGAGCTTCCAAAGTTTAATCTGAATAGAGGGTCATGATGACCTCTAGTAACTAGTTTGGTGGTTTAAAAATGTACTCATTTTTATTCTTTATAGGGAAATGCATATAGTCATAAATCATATTCAACTAGGGAATGTGTGAGGAATTTCTTTATGATATAAGGACAGAAAATGTAACCTTATTTAAAATTATATCAGATAGAATTAGTAGTCATGTTATTAGAGACAGGATAAATGTCAAGAATTCATTACTTTGTTTCAAACTTAGTTTATCATAAATCTGCCCTATGACACATAATAACTCGTACTGTTTTGCAGGTTATTTGATAGCAAGTTCAACAGTGTAGGTGAGTGACAACATGAACTGCATGGTAATGACTCCCCAGGGAAATCAGCCTTTAGGACACAGACTTAGGTATATATGGGCTTTTATTCAAATTGAATAAAAACATATGCAAAAGTTTATTTTTGCTCTCATAAGGCCATCAGCTAATATACAGAAAGTCAATTCAAACAGATTAGTAGGCTTGAAAAAATAACATAACTGAAAAAATATCTTGACTCTTTTAGTCTAAACTAAAAATATTTAGCACCTTGTGTGCTAAAATGCTTGAGTTGAATGTACATAAAAATTTTTATATGGTTTTGGTCTGTTACAGAACTATGTGTTAAAAAGAATGGTAGTCCAATTTGATTTTTTATGAAAAGGTAGAATTAATTAGAGAGCACATCAACTAATAATTTTTAATTGTTCTATATGCAGTAAACATGTCAAAGTATGAATATGAACAGCATTAGTTTAATGGTTTTCAGAATGCAGAACATATATCAATTGAAACATACTGTTTTCTGCACAAGTCATTAATAGACATTAATATGATAGTAATGTTTTTTTATCCTAGAAAATGAATTAAGCTTAAAATTTGAAATTTAGTAGTTATCTGGTTTTTCTCCAGTATATGGAAACTGTCTATATAGAAATATGCAGTGAGAAATTTCCACTTAAACATACATATCACGTTTCTAAAATTCTAGACACAGTCCGTTCAAGTCCCTATCTAGGGAGATGCTAGCAAACTGCCACCCACCTTAACATAGTAATATAAAAACTCCCACAACATGAGCCTTCCTTCTGAGTTGTCACTGTGCATTGGAAGTTTGGGTTGGTTAATTTAGTCTCTCTTTTCACTAAGATTTTCAGGTTTACAACTTTACTATTTCTGCTTATCACAAGACATACATGTTTTCCTTGAAAAGTTTATGTGTGAAAAGATAATGCACTTTTTGAGAAGTTTGCAATTATTTTGTGAAAGAAATAGCCAAAATTTATTCTAAGTAAAAACTTGAGATGTTTGAAATGATCTTACATGGCTCATGCAATTAGATACATGTTATAGTTGCCAAACACTCTAATTTCCTTCTAGAACTACATTGATGTGTCCCTTTGTATGCATTGAAAGTCTGACTCAGAACACATCCCTGGTCACTGAAATAAAAATTAGGCTTTAGTTTCAAATGTTCTTGTGTTTTAAATATTATCAACACAATCTATATTTCATCCTTACTTTACAGTATGTCTTCAGGATGAAGAAACAGAAAGTTCTTGGTAGATTTTATAAAACAGAAAAAAAAATGGGACTGAAAGAGACTCTAAAGGTCATTAATAACCAAAGAATTGCATTCTCATACACATATTTTCAAGTTACACATTTCCAATGACCAATTGATTATGCTCTTTTCCTTCACATGGTGGCTTATCCATTAAAAGAACAGAAAGGAAAATTTGTGCAAGTACCATATAATACATGTAGTATAAATACAGCACAAACATGAACCTTAGGAAAAACAATACACACTTAATAGCTTGTGTGAGAAAATTTGTGTTAGAATAAAAGTGCAATAATACTACCACTTAGTCTTTTCTATCCTTACTTAGTATTAACAAGTCATTATTTTAAATGTATTTAAATCATTAAAATTTGAATGAAAAACTGTGTAATAAACATATATGTACACTACCATGTCATCTGCAAACAGTGACAGTTTTTCTTCCTCCTTTCCAATTTGGATGCCTTTTATTTCTTTTTCTCATCTGATCGCCATCGCTAGGACTTTCAATACTATGTTGAATAGAAATGGTGAAAGCAGACATCTTTATCTTGTTCCTGATCTTAGAGGGAATGCTTTCAGTTTTTGCCCATTGAGTATGATGTTGGCAGTAAGTTTCTTGTATTTGGCCTTTATTATGTTGAGGAATGCTCCTTCTACTCCCACTTTGCTGAGTGTTTTTATCACAAATGAGTTCTGTACTTTATCAAATGCTTTCTCTGCATCTATTGATATGATAATGTGATTTTGTCTTTCATTTTGTTTATATGGTATATTATGTTTATTGATTTTTAATATTGTACCATGCTTGCATCCCTGGAATGAATCCCACTTGATCATGGTGTATGATCTTTGTAATATATTGCTGGATGCAGTTTGCCAATAGTTTCTTGAGGATTTTAGCATCTATGTCCATCAGCGATATTGACCTATAGTTTTCTTTCTTTGTTGTGTTTTTATATTTTGGGGGATTAGGATGATGCTGGCCACCATAAACAAATCAACAAACAACCAGTGTTGGTGAGGTTGTGGAGAAAAGGGAACCTTCCTGCACTGTTGGTGAAAATGCAGACTGGTGCAGCCACTGTGGAAAACAGTATGGAATTTCCTTAAAAAACTAAAAATGGGACTGCCCTTTGGCCTGGCAATTCCACTGCTGGGTTTATACCCTAAGAATCCTGGAACACCAATTCAAAAGAACCTATGCACCCCAATGTTTATAGCCACACAATTTACAATAGCCAAGTGCTGGAAACAACCTAAGTGCCCATCAGTAAATGAATGGATCAAAAAACTGTGGTACATTTACACAATGAAATGCTACACAGCAGAAAGAAAGAAGGAGCTCCTACCCTTCATGACAGCATGAATGGAACTGGAGAGCATTATGCTAAGTGAAATAAGCCCGGCAGTGAAAGACAAATAGCATATGATCTCACCTATAAGTGGAACCTAATCAACAAAACAAACAAGCAAGCAGAATACAACCAGAGACATTGAAATAAGAACAAACTGACAGTAACAGGATGGCGGGGTGAGAGAGATAATGGGACAAAAAGGAGGACGTGTCATCAAGGAACATGTATAAAGGACCCATGGAGAAAGCCAAAGGGGATAGGATCATGGGCTAGAGGCAGGCAGGGATAGGGCGGGAGAAGACTGGAGGGGGGGAGAATAGAGACAACTGTACTTGAACAATAATAAAAAATAAAAATAAATAAATAAATCATATAAAATAGTGCTCTTTAGTACCTAATACTAAGCTATTACTAAGTGATTTATGAATCATTACTTGCATACATCAAATCTTCCCTTAAAACTTTCCAGTAATGATAAACAGATAGTTATTAATTCTCAATTATTATAGAATATTGAGAAAATGTTCTCAAATATCTAAATATGAATAATAAATGTTATCAATAACCATAATGTACTCTCTTAACTAAAGTTATTATTTCACTGAAATGATTGGTTTGAAATGTACCTTGGTAGCATATGTAAATGATGTACTATGAAAATATTCATATATTAGCATGTACAAATCCTAACAAGCATAAAGCTTCTGAAAGCTAATTTAACAAAGCTATTCACAGGTAAACACAGGAAGTCTATTCTTGGTTTTTCCTCTGTGTGGTCTTTTAGAACTATTGTTATCGCTTTCCTGTTTATTATTGTGCTTAGTTTAAAGGGAATTTGCCAAAGAATCCCTGGACTCCAATTTTTATGCCTTTTGCAGGATAAATTAATTTCTGTTGAAACCCAATGTACCTCAAATGCCATCTATCAAATGTAGGATGAATGAGGAAACTATATATGTATTTTTGTGTAGCTTTCTGGAGATGGAGGAACAAAGCAGAATACCCTGAAGAAGTAAAAGAAAAATTACAATACAATAAAGTCAATAGGTTTTTAATTTTAGGCAATGACATTTAAAATACAATAAAATATCATAGAAAATTTACATGGAGCAATAGATGTCAATATTTTTGTACCCATTTACACTGTTCTGCATATCAAATCAAATGCTTGTTTAATTATCTACTTTTCCGATTTTTTAGTAGACTAAAAAAGTATATTATTTTTAAGAAAATTATTTATCTTCCTATGACAAATTAATTATTGATTTTTAAACTTACAAAAAGACAAAGTTTTCAATTGCTTTGTTTATTTTTGCTATTCAGACATTTTTACAATTAGAAATGTTAAGGCTTAAAAAGTCCTTGTATAGATTGAAACCTAAGTTGAAGTTAGGCTTCTACAAAATTACCCAGACAGTTCAAATTTAAACTCTTAATTATGTTAACACGGTTATGGATTTTATGGGATGGAGGTGGGGATGTATATGGAGGGGTGTTCGGGATCTTCATATACTATATCCACATAAATTATATGAGCTGTCTGAATTTATCAGATAATTGTCTCTCCCTCTTTCTATTGACCTTGAGAGGAAAATAAAGTTATACTAAAAACTCACCTGACCAGTCCATCAGTAACACATTGTTAAAACTCAGTTAAAACTGTAGTCAGTTATCTGTATCTTTATTAACTCACCATTAATAAAAGTATAATACTGATCATTTTATTTGCCTTATGAAAATTTTGTGAGAATAAAATCAGATAATATAGTTTAAGGGGAAAACCACATTGAATTAAATAAACATTTTTTCTATTATTTCTTGAATCCAAGAAGCTGGAGCATTGTATTAGTTTCTCATATTTTGAAATATGAAAGCATAATACAGGGAGGGGCAAAAGTAAGTTGAGAGTTGTTTGTTGAAAAACAATATAATAATTAATAAATAATAATACAAGAATAAACTCTGGATTTTGTGTACTCACAATTATAAACCTACTTTTGCCCCACCTTGTATTATTAGGTAAGCAATATATAAAAATACTCTGCTCAGTAGTTTTTTTCTCGAGCTTTATGTCTAGCACAGGAACCAGCTTGGAATTTTGTTCACATGAAGTTTCTGGAACAGTAGATTTGCAGTGCACCTGAAATACTCCATTTTGCTTTTCTAAGCAGGTCTAAAGAAGTGAGATGTTGACCACTTTGACATTCCCCTTTAAGGGGGAGTCCCATTTTCCTTATTAGCCAAATAGAGATAATAATCCAAACCCAATGTCCTCCAAAGCTTGTTGGAAAGATAAATATATATAATTGTTAATTCATTTTATATGAATATAAGTTAAAGACTACCTTTCAGGTAAGAATCCTTATTGATAATTCATGGAGATTAGCTGAGTGGGTACAATGAGTTTAGCAGTATGCTAGATGGCATTTGAGCAAGTGTTGTTATGTATAATAGTCAAGATCTGGAAACAGCTCAAGTGTCCATAGATGAGTGGATAAAAAAACTGTGGTACATTTACACAGTGGAATACTATGCAGCTGTAAAAAAGGAGGAACTCACCTTTTCTAACAGCATGGATGGAACTGGAGATTATTATGTCAAGTGAAACAAGCAAGTCAGAGAAAGACAAATAGCATATGATTTCACTTATATGTGAAATATAATGAAAAAAATAAACTGAGGAACAAAATAAAAAGAGTCATGGATACATGGAACAGACTGACAGCTGTCAGAGGGAAGGGAGGAGAGAAGGGCTGAATGAAAGAAGCTGAAGAGATTAGCCAAAGAACATATATATATGACCAATAGACACAGACAAGAGTGTGGTGATGGCCAGAGGATATGATGGTGAAGGCTGTGTGGAGGTGGGCAAAGAGGGAAAATGGAAACATCTGTAAAGTGTAAACAATAAAGATAAAGTTTGAAAATGATCCTTAGTTCAAAGAAAATTCAGTGTTAATTTGTATATCTCTATTTTTTTTTTTCAGTAAAAGCAGTCAGTATATTCTGATTATTTTTTACTTTGTCATGGTGGTAAATGTTTGCTGTGTTTGAAGTTGAATGACCCCTCTACTTAGTTGAATAATAGAATTCAAATACTGTAAAAATAATTCCTTAATTTTTGGTACTACTCATAGTGTCACAGCTACAGGCACATTACACTTGTCAATTTAATCTGCATTGTTACCATTCTCTCCACCATATTCTTAAATTTAGTCTAAGAGTTTGAAAATTTTTTAATGTGGAGACACAGTGTAAATATTTTGGGTTTTGCAAGTTGTGTAGTCTCTGTTGCAACTACTATGTTCCAGTAAAACTTTATTTACAAAAACAGGTGGCAAGCTAGATTTTTCCCATTGTCTCCTATGTTAAAAAAAATCAACAACGTGATAAATCAAATCCTTATTTGTAGCACTTTCCAATTTCCATGGTTCAAATACTCCCACTATGTTCACTTTCAAGCTACTAACACGATGTCACTGAAGGCAGAATTGGGAAGCAATGTGGAGTGGTCAAAATTACAATATACGTGTATAGTATTATGATTATGTAGGTGTAATAAATGTAAATAACCTTACAAGTATGGATAATAGTAAAATGTATTAAAATGATTAAGAAATAAGTACTTGTTTTCTTTGTTTTTATTATAATTTATTTAAATATAAATTTATGTAACTTAATAATGGATGATATAACATCCAGCTAACAAAATTCAGAAAAATGTAACTCTTGGCTCCTAAGAGGCAATAACACAATTTCCTGACAAGAATAAGTTTAATTGTGCATTTTCACATCTTCGCTATTTTTTTTGATTCTAGACAGATGAAGCTTTGGAGTGAGAAAACAAACTGTATGTGCCTGTTTCTACACTACTATTTGTGCTTCTCTGAATTATAGAGAATAGAAATATTCTTCAGAATGTAAAATGGCAAAAAATATAGGAACATAGATGAGGCAGGAAATAAGTGAAAAGTAGCAAAGATGGAAGTCCTACATACTAAATTTCCTATCCCATCACTCACATAAAGACAACAAAATTTACTGATGACAGGAGTATTCATGTGTATACAAATGAAGCATGCAAAAATTTATACCTCCAAAATAAATAACCTAAAAAATAAGGGTTTTTTTCCATTGAAGGGGAAAACGCTATACATAAAAAATAACTAAATAATGTTGGCCCAAACCCAAGTAGGTCATATTGAAGTGAAAGAAAGTGTAGAGGGAAGAAATAACATTATCGTTAGGGCAGAGGCAGTCAAACCTTCCACCACATGGTATAAAGGTAAAAATCTTAAATTGTTAAGGGCTTTGCTAGAAATTTCTTTTGTATTCATATGTGGCACTCCCATAGGATTCAATCACATAAGGCTGATATGGATGGATGAAATTATAAGTGGAATTATTCTCACCAAATCAACCTTATTTTTAAATAATTAAATTCCTTGTGTTTTTTTTCTTTTTTTACAATTCAACTTGGAAAAGAGGAAAAACTCATGCCTTTGTGTCTGGTATATACTTTGTGGCTGAGTATTTTCAAACTGTATTATTCAGCAAAGCAAGAATACTTTCACACTTGATGACTTCTTTCTGCATCAAGCAACTTTGACACAAATAAAACCCTGAAAACTCAAAAATTAATTATGAAAATATAGGTTTAGGCAGTTGTAATGGTACTTACATAGAATGTAAATAGTCCTCCCCCCAAAAAACAGTAGCTAAATGAATATCAAAGAAAGTAGTATGTAAAACATATAACATATATAATGTATAAATTGTGTTATTTTGTTTATGGAAATCATAAACTACATCATATGTTAAAATGGATTTCCTCACTGTTTTTCAGTTACAGTGTCTACTTTATGAGAAACAAATAAGCTTAAAGAATAAGACTGCATACTCTAGTCATGCTGTAGAACACTTCTGAAAAATACAAAAAAGGCCATAAAGCTACTGTATGTTTTTGCCTAATTGTTTTTTAAAAGCCCATTCCAAAGCAAAGGAAAAGATCACAAGCAACTGGGAGCTTTTTAAAGTTTATGAGTAATACTTGCAAAGGCAACCAGGAATCAATTGTCAAATTATTAGATAAAATATTAATCAAGGTTTAATTTGCCTTGTGAGAAACCCCATCAGGTAATCTACTTTGCTGAGAAATAGGGTATCCAGACCTGCATACTAAATAATCAAATAATGAATCATTTCCATTATTTCATTCCATCCAAAGTAGGCAGTCTCTTTATCACAAGGATATGTATTCAGATCCACCTCATTTGTTGTTGGAACAACCTCCTAATGACTTACTTTCTTCTGGTTTTTCTGATTCTCCTTTTCATTCTATACACTGAAGGCATGTCAGAATTATGTTTCTGAGGCGCCAATTTGCTTGTGGTACTCTCCTGCTGAAAACCTTTCAGTGACTCTTTATTGCTCACAGGTCAATGTCCAAGTTCCTTATCTAAATATAGGCCAAAACTACTCATTTACACAATGGAATACTACACAGCAGAAAGAAAGAAGGAGCTCCTGCCCTTGCGACAGCATGGATGGAGCTGGAGAGCATTATGCTAAGTGAAATAAGCCAGGCAGTGAAAGACAAATACCATATGACCTCACTTATATGTGGAATCTAATGAACACAATAAATAAATGAACAAAATAGAAACAGAGGCATAGATACATGGAACAGACTGACAGCTGCCAGACTGGGAGAGGCTGTCTGGAAGAAAGATGGTGAAGGGATTAGCCAAGGAGTTATAGAGATTGATGGAGCAAGGGGAGGAGGATCAGCTTGGTGGAAGGTAGTCAAAGGAGAAAAATTGAGGGGAACTGTAATAGCATACAATTAAAAAATTTAAGTATTTAAAAATAAGTATGATGTTCGCATAAAAACAGACACATAAATCAATGCAACAGAATGGAGAGCCCAGAAATAAGTCTATACTTATCTGGTCAATTAATCTACAACAAAGGGGGCAAGGATATACAATAGGGTAAACACAGTATTTTCAATAAGTGGTATTGGAAAACTGGACATATACCTGCCATAAAAATAAAAACAGACCACTTTCTTACATTCATATACAAAAATAAATGTGAAATAAATCAAAGACTTAAACATTAGACCTGAGACCATAAAACTCTTAGAAGAAAACACAGGCAGTAAGAATTTTGATATCACACTTAGCAATATCTTTTTGGGTATATCTCCTTGAAACAAAAGAAAAAATAAAAAGGTAACTACGTCAAACTAAAAAGATTTTGCACAGCAAAGAAAACCATCAAAAGAAACAAAAAGATAATTTAATGAATGGAAGAATATATTTTCAAATGATACATCCAATAAATGGTTAATATCCAAAATGTAAATATAACTCATACAACTTAACACCCACCAAAAACGAACCATCCAATTAAAAAGTGGGCAGAGGAGACTTCCGGCCAAGATGGAGGCATTAGGTAGATGCACTGTGCGTCCTCGCACAACCAAGATGGGGACAGCAACAATATAGAAACAAAATAACAACCAGAACTGACAGAAAATTAAAGTGTATGGAAGTCGGACACCCAAGGATTTAAAAATAGACACTTTCATCCAGACCTGTAGGAGGGGTGGGGTCGGGCAGCCTGGCAAGGGATGCGGAGTGGAGAGCTTAGCACCTGGGGCAGCGTGCAAGCCCGCAGCAGGCACACCCTGGGCGCACAAGCAGCAGTGGCTGGTGGGCTCCGACCAGGGGGTGGTGACCAGCAGACCCAGTGAGGCAGACATTGTGAAGCAAGGCACTGCACGCAACTCAGGGTCCCAGCACCGGGAAATAGAGCTTTGGGTCACTGACTGAGAAGGAAGGTCCCACAGGGTGCACAGGCCCACCCACACCAGAATTGGTGCCAGAGGGGCTCGGTTGGCTTGCGGAAAGTGGCGGAAGGGTCTGGGGTCCTACAGAGAGCAGAGCAAGCGCCATTGTTCCTTCTTGGACCCTGCCCCCACATACAGCATCACAACCCAGCCACTGGGGTGCCTCGCCCTGGTGAACTCCTAAGGCCCCACCCCTCACTACAGGAGCTCGACAAGACCAAAAAACAAAACAAAACAAAACAAAAAAACAGCAAAAAGATGGCTCAAACAGAACAAGAATTGAAAGCTCCAGAACCCATCCTTTT
>CM052552.1:32733144-32752037 GCA_028533065.1 Trachops cirrhosus | reverse complement strand
GCTCACAATTATCAACAACTGAACCTAATAAACAAAAACGAAGCCAACAACTAGAAGAGGAACCGAATCAGAGAAATGGATATCACATGGAGGGATTTCCCTGGGAAGGGGGAAGGGAAGAATCGGGGGGGCAGGTACAGGGAAGAAGAAGCATAATTACTAGGCATAAAATAGATGGAGAGAGGTCAAAAATGATATAGGAAATAGAGAACTCAAGGAGTTTATATGTACAACCTATGGACATGAACTAAGGGTGAGGGGGAATGCTGGATGGTTTAGAGTGCAGGGCAGAGGGGGGATAAAGGGGAAAAACTGTAATATCATAATCAATAAAATATACTTAAAAAGAAACTGAAAAAAAGAAATTAAAATTCAAAAAACTTAAAAACTGATATAAATAAGTGTATTTCTGGTTATTTAATGTATAATGTTTGTTTATTTCAGATATTTTCTGTATATTTTTTTTCTTAAGCTTTACTGAAGTATAATTGACAAAACTGTAAGATATTTAAAATATACAGTATGATGATATGCTGTATGTATGCATATCAATGGGATTCTCCTCCAATTTAGTTAGTTAACACATTCATTATATCACATATTTACCTTTTTGTGAGAACATTTAAGTTCTAGTCACTTAGCAAATTTTTATTATACAATACATTGTAATCAACAATAGTTAACCATGTGGTACTTTAGATTGTCAGAACTTATTTATGTTGTAGCTGAAAATTTGTACACTTTTCCCAAACTGTCTGTTTCCCTCACTCCTAGACTCTGGAAACTACTTTCCTACTTCTTGTTTTTAAGAATGTAAGCATTTTTTAATTACACAAAATACTGATTCCATACAGAGTTTGCCTTCTTTGTTTGGCTCATTTCACTTAGCATAATGCCTTTCAGTTTCATTCTCGATGTCATAAATGGCGACACTTCTTTATTTTTAAGGTTGAATAATAATTCATTATATATAATTATAATCTGTATACATATATACAATCCATATATGTATATGTTATATATATTCATTGATGATATATTAAATGAATATATATATAGTCTTCATCAATGAACATATGTACATATACATATGTTCATTGATGAACACTTAGGTTGTTTCCATACCTTGGCTATTGTGAATAATATACATATGGGACTACAGATATCTCTATAAGGTAGTGATTTCTTTATTTGGATATATACTTAGAAAGGAGATCACTGGGTCATCTGGCTGTTCTATTTTTAAATTCTTCAGGAACCTCCATACTCTTTTCCATATGGGCTCAACCAGTTTACATTCCTACAAACAGTTCACAAATGTTCCTTTTTCTCCAAATCCTGAACAACATTTGTTATTTCTTATTGTTTTCATAATAGACATTGTTACATGTGTGAAGTTATATATCATTGTGGATTTTATTTGCATTCCTCTGCTGATTAGTGATGCTGGGCACCTGTTGGCCACTGTTACATTTTCTTTGGAAAAATATCTATTCATATCCTTTGCCATTTTTTTTATTGTTGTTCAAGTACAGGTGTCTCCGTTTTCCCCCCACCTCCCACCCTCGAACCCACCCCCTTTGGCTCTGTCCATGTGTCCTTTATACATGTACCTTGATGGCCCTTACCCTGTTTTCCACCATTATCCCCCTCCCCTTCCCCTCTGGTCACTTTCAGTTTGTTTTTTATTTCAGTGTTTCTGGTTGTATTTTGCTTGCTTGTTTGTTTTGTTGTTGGATTATTTGCCTTTTTAATAAAAATATCTATTCATGTCATTTGCCCATTTTAATTGGATTATTTGATTTTTTATTTTTGAGTTGTATGAGTTCTTAACATATTTTGAATAATAATCTCTTATCAGATATACTATTTGCAGTGGCTTTATAATTGATTACAGTGGCTTTGTAATATAGTTTAGTGTCAGGTATGGTGATTCCTCCTACTTTGTTCATTCTCAAAATTGCTGCAGCTATTCAGGGTCATTTATGGTTCCATATAAATTGTTGAAATGTTTGTTCTATATCTGTGACATATGTCATTGGTATTTTTATAGGGATTGTATTGAATCTATATATTGCTTTTGGTAGTATGGACATTTTGATGATGTTAGTTCTTCCAATCCATGAACACAGTATATGCTTCCAATTATTTGTGTCTTCCTTAATTTCTTTCCTCAGTGTTGTGCAGTTTTCTGAGTACAGGTCTTTTACCTCCTTGGTTAGAGCTATTCCTAGGCACTTTATTTTTCTTGTTGCTGTATCAAATGGGATTTTTTCCCTGATTTCTGTTTCTGATATTTCATTGTTGGTGCATAAAATGTCTTCAATATCTGAATATTGACTTTGTATCCTACTGTTTTGCCAAATTCACTTATTAGGATGAGTAGTTTTTTGGTGGAGTGTATGGGATTTTCTATATGTTTGTGTATTTTGTATATCTTTTCAAAATCCTAGCTCCATATTTCCTTAATCTTATTTTTAGTTTTTCAGTATCTATTTTATTTATATCTACTCATTGTTATTTCTTTCCTTTTCCTAATTTTTCATTTAGTTTGTTTATCTTATAGTTTCTTGACAGGTATTTGAGATATTTCTTTTTTTCTTAATGTAGGCATTTATTGCTAAAAACTTCTTAGAACTGCTTTTGTTGCATCTTTTAAGTGTTGATATGTTTTGTTTCCATTTTAATTTGTCTCAAAATTTTTTAAATTTCACTTTTAATTTTTTGTTTGACCCCCTAATTGTTCAAATGCATTTTATTTCATCTGTATATATTCATGAATATTCTGGTTTTCCTCTTTTAATTACTTTCTAGTTTTATACAATAGCAGTTAGAAAAGATGTTTAATATTATTTCAATCTTCTTAACTTTCTTAAGGAGTTGTTTTTTTTTTTTTTTTGCCTATGATTTGATGTATCCTGGAGAATTTTCCAAATGCCCTTGAATAGAATGTGTTTTCTGCTGGTAGTGAATGGAATGTCTATTAGTTCCATTTAGTCTAATGTGTGCTTTAAGTCCAATGTCTCCATATTGATTTTCTGACTGAATGATCTATCCATTGTTGCAAGTGGGATATTGAAGTACCCAGCTATTATTGTATTGCTGTCCATTTTCCCTTCAGATATGTTAATACTTTCTTCATATATTTAGGTGCTCCAATATTGGATTCATAAATATTTACAATAGTTATATGCTATTAATGAATTGATACCTTTTATTATATAATAACATTTTCTCTCTATTAAATAAACTTAATTTAAATATTAATACAAAATACTTTTAAAGATAAAATAATAAAACAAATATACATATATATTACTATAAATAACAGATTCGAAGAATAAAATTACATTTTTCCAAACCAAATTATTTTACCAAACCAAACTACTGGTGGCTTTGTTTTCCAGCATGTGAAACTTTTTGGAATGCTTTATCTAATAGAAAATATATTTTCATATAGTGTTTGATTCCATTTTTAAGGTTTGTTGCAATTTTCAGGTCCCTGTTGTCTCTCCTTCACTCTTGTCCCACATCTGGGCCAGCTGCTAAGAACACACACACAGTACTCCTTTGACACCAGTATGAAGTTGAAAGCATGCAAGTCCTGGTACAGCCATCCCCTAAACAAAGTCAAATCTAAGCCCATTCATGTTTTTTGTTTGTTTGTTTGTTTGTTTTGTTTTTTCAAACCATTTTTGGACTTGCTTGGGAGACTTCCCTGCTGTCCTCAGAAAGTCTTATTATGGGTGTAATAAACCTTTGCATACCATTTTATTGTATGTGTGTGGCAACATTCTAACGAAATTTTGGGTTGAAGGTCTATCTCATAACTCTGGTTTGACCATAATACATGTAATACACCTGAATTCTGATATCTCCTTCTGCATTTAGTCTTTTGTGATATCTTCTTTCAGTCAAAATATAAAAAGACAATCCAGCATTTCACAGACACATAATTTGAAAAGAATTTTTAATAACTTTTTTCAGATACTTATGAAAACACTTTTTTGCTACTATGCCAACACTTGATAAATGTTTGTTGTAATAAGATGGTAATACAGTGAAATACAAAACCATGTTAATGTATTTGACATTTGAAAAATGTTTGTTCAGTGAGTTACAAAAATCTCTAAATACTGATGCATTTTATTATATAACATTAAAAACCATAATCCTTACCTCCAACACCCTTGTCATAATAACAATTTTAATTATTGGGAGCTTGTCAAGCTCACAGTGGCAAATGCAAATTTTCAAAACTATTAATTTTGCTTGAAAGATCAAATTTTATTAATGGCAACAAATAATGTCAGTTTTTTTTTCATTTAAATGACTGTCTTGCTTTCTTAATTTTTGACACAATGTCTGCTAAATATCCAAATCTAAATAACTATAGTTTGTCTATTAGTCATTACTTTAAGTAAAAATGTGTTTCATTAAAAAAATAAGTAGCAGATTGTATCTCGAACAACCAGACAATTGCTTTTCTTGGAGTCAGCCATCATAGTTTAGCATATAGCAAACTTGCTTTATCTGTATTTGATGTTTTATCACAAAATTATTGCAAAATTGTGTATTTAAGAATTCAAATTTAATTAAATTAATAGTCTATTATCTTATCAAGGTTATTTTATGTGAAACTGGCTTTTTGTTTTTTTTACTTACATGGGTATGGAAATAAAGAATACAGTAACTACTAGCAATTTGGTGACATTGCTTTGATTTTTGCTAAGGTGCCAGAGGATTTAACCCCAACTGCTTTTGCACCATCTGTGAATAGGTCCACACAGTAACAAACAGGCAGATTAAGACTAGTACCTTAACAGAAATCATTTTAATGTCATAAACTACATGGAAAGATTATAGAAAATTGCAAACTTATTTGAGCCACTCTCTGAGAACCACATTTAGCAGCCCAGAAAAGGGGATGATTTGTGTGAGTTGGTGAACTTGCAGAGGACTTCATAAAGTAAGTATGATTTGAGCTGGAGCCATAAAGACATCAATTTGGACAGGTGGCATGAGTGAAGATAATCAGGTATATGGGAGAAACAAGTGTTCTGGTGTAAGGTTTAAGAATAAAAGAAAAATGAAGATAAATGACTCATATACAATGGGACTTGAGGATACAATCAGGCAGTCTAATAATGGATCATATGAAAATAAACAAGTATCTTTTAATGTAAAATTAATTATAAGCAATTAGTGGAAATCAAGTATTCGGTAAAATAAAAGTTCTTCGTTATTTATAAGGACTATTAATTAATGCTTTTCAAAGATTTTATTATAAATTAAGTGGAAACACAAACATGATTTTGTTAAATGAGAAGCATATTTACTGAAAGGCACAAATCAGCCATATATCTCCACAAACATCACTTTAGCTGTTTTAATCAGTGGCTTTGCTCTTATTTGATTCAGTCACTCCTTCAATCTTCTAAGATTTATGTTTGTGAAGAAAAATTTTTGAAACAATTGTTGAGTTCTTTTTTCTTCTTCATTTGGGAGCGTTTGTTTTTGTTGATGGCTTCCACACTCTGTATAGACCAATAAAAGGATGAATGCATAATCTCAGCATGAATAACAGATGCAGTGCTATGAGGACAACCATCCATATCAGTTTTGCCCAGACTGAGTCCAAATTTGGGACAAAACAGAATGTCAGAAGGTGCCAGAAAACACTAGAAGATACTAATCATGTCTAGATATAAGCAAGAGCTTTGATCATTTTTCTGGACTGAGTGAAAAAACCTCATACGTGTTTGTATTAGTTGGCTTTGTGTTTGCCTATAAAGTTCTAGAGGTGAGCAATATTTGTAAGCAAACCACATGGAAAACAACAGTTGCTTTATTTTATGATGGCTGTGGCAGTCAAATAACAGATTAAACTCAACTAAATTGACAAGTTCATTAAATCAAATGAATTGTCTGGTTATTTTTGGTTACTTGGTGATTATTGTTGGTCTCCTCTTTTCCCTTCCACAATTAAACAAATTTAAATATTTCTTTTTTTAATTACTTTATTGTTGTTCAATTACAGTTGTCTGCATTCCCCAACCCCAGCCAAACCCATCGCCCTCCCTTGCTTCCACCCTCCCCCTTGGTTTTGTCCATGTGTCCTTTACAGTAGTTCTTGAAAACCCTTCCCCCCATAAACATACTTAAACATTTCATAGCAGAAAGAAAAAATTACTCCCAAGAAATTAAGATTTTATTTAATAACTTAAGGTTTTTTTCATTGATTTACTTTAAACTCCCATAGGTTTGAGTGTTTGGAGGGATCTCTACTTTTATTTTAAAATTAAAGACTTGTGTGTGTGTCTCTGTGAGATCATGCATGTGTGTGGTTATAATGGATGCGTGTCTTCTCTAATTTTTTTCAGTCATAAATTATTTTAATAAAACATTGCAGGGATTTCAGAAACAAATGTAAATTAACCAAATCAATAAGGTTTTTGAATAGAGAAAATATAATTAATTTGTTTGGGGTATGGAAAAGGTCTGTGGCCCTTTGATGCTGAAAGAAATAATTATTGCTCCAAAAACAAATAAAACAATAAAACCGTTGCATTTATGTTGAAGTATTTAGTTAAATATTTTAAACTGAAAATCCATTTATTTTAAAATTAAAATGACACTTATTATAAAAGCAATACTTATTCATTATGAAAATCTTGAATCGGACTCTACTTAGTATTTTGAGCCTATTCTTGAGAGAAAGTCATGCTTTCCAACAATATTTCAGATTTGAGAATTCTCCATTGTAAATGATACAGTGTTTTACATATGTCTTGTTGGTATTTATTAAAACCTCAATTCACTATGACTCAAATAGAATATTTTACTAACCCAGGATTTCCACATTTAGTAAATAAATATACAGGGTTTCCAGCTATAGCTAACTTTTAGCTACAGCATCCTTATAGCATAAGGATATCTCAAATACTGTACTATATTTTAACTTTCAACACTATAGCCTGAATTTTCACGTTATTCCCTCCATTTCAGAGACTGAAATGTGATGATTACAAATAATAAAAAGCTCAAAACAAATGCTTATTAGGGAATTAGTAACATACAAATGAAATACAAACACATTCCAGAGCTTAGAACATATCTAGGTTACTCTCCCATATTTACTAGTGTTTCTAGCGTCAAATGATGTGAGGCAGATACATTAAAGTGGAAATGTCCAGAATCCAGAGAGTTTTGTAGTCATACAGAGCTCCCAACAATTCTCAGCTTTCAGTTTCTTGTCTGTAAAATTGGGTAACCTTTTCATACAATGGTTGCTGTGAAAATTAAATGTGCTAACATGTAAAATGCAGGGCATGTAGTTATCTGGCTATTTCTTCACTTAAGTAAAGGAAGATTAAAAGTATATTTATTAAACTCTACTGGGGCAAAATCTTGGAAGAGTTTGCTTTTACATTGATGTTGAAAAATTTCAAATATATCTGAAAGTAGAAAGAATAATAACAATGAAATTTCATTTGCTTAATACTCAGTTCAGTAATTACAAACAGTTTGCCATTCTTACCCTTCCTTTTTTCCCCTGGAGAATTCTAAATTATATCCTAGACAAAATATACTTTTATCCTTACATATTTCAATATGTATTAGAAATATATTTAATAATAAGGATTAAAATCTTTTTCCAAAAATTACTTGGAAATTGGAATCACCTCTCTTATTATTTGAACCTTGATATTAACTGATGTATCTTGGAAATTTAATTTCTAAAGTCAATAATGAGATACATAGATTGTACCACTCCAGATTGAACATGCAAATATTGTTGAAAGATTATGTTTTGTATAATAAAAGCACAAAACTTCACCACAAAAAAATTAAAAGCAGTATAACAGAAACATAAAATTCTCAGAAAATGAGAAATTTTTACTTGTCATTGCACTTGTATTTTTGTACCAATGGGATGAAATATGTTCTTAGAACTAACTGCAGTTTACTATTAGATATCTTGTACACCAAAACCCTTCAGTTCTTAAGGTGATTTGAAGTCTACATAGTATTAAATGAAATATGCTCCACTGAAAAGAATTATATGGGATTATTCTTCTAACAACCTAATTCTCTTATCCTTCCTATCTCTGTAAACATTAAAGCTAAATGAATCATTTCTGATTCACATCATATTTAAAACAAGAATTTCCATAATAGTAAAAGTAAAAATGAAAAGCCCAAGTGAAGATTAGATTATACATATATACATATAAGCCTTCTACTCAAATGTGTAAAGACAATTGGGAAATTTTAACCAATATTAAAGCACTCAGAATCTTACAAAACTCCAGTGGAAATGGAGTGGAAAATGGGAAGAGATGCAGCATTGAAAGACCTGGAATACATTCTCAGTTCTACCATTAAGTAGCTAGATGGCATGAACAAAGATGCTGTAAGGTGAATGCTCTCCACTGAAAGGTGTTGCCGGTATATATAATACACTGTTTTTACCGCTATTTACATCTATTTCTTTTCCTATGGGCAAAACTCTCCTGACGTTATTGCAATAGCCAAGCTGCCAAGTGAATTGGAGGTTGCTGTGGTAACTGCTTGCCACCTAACAGTAGAATACACAGATGTAAATATGCATATGAGTTAAAGGTATCAATGCCTGGGGGCAGCATAAAAACCCACTGTCAATTGCAGCATCTATTTTCAGATTTTATGCAGTTTTACTCAAATAGGCTTGCAGTCAAATACTTCCTCTTTCCTCCCTTCTTTCATCTAACCCCATGTGGGCTTCTGCACCCTTCTGACCTCCAGAGGTGAGGTGATAATGGAGAAGGGCAAGGGAGAAAAAGATTGATGAATTTTCTGAATAGACCTAATTGAAAAACAAAGCTAGCTACATTGTATCCTTCTTTGTAAACAATCACTGAACAGAGTGGAGTTAGAGATTTTTCTTTTTAAAATCAATGAGTGGCTTGTACTTTAACTGGAAATTTATTAGCCGCTAAATTCAGTAGGTTTGCATCACTAACATGAGCCAAACCATTCCAGTCTGTTAAAATACTGGCATCTGAGCAGAACTTTGCTGAGGTGTATGTTCTATACATGCAGGTATTATTTAACTGGAAACTTGAAACTGGTCCAAATGGGAACGGATGTCTTCTCCACTACTAGTTTCCAGTTTCAAGTTCAATATCTGCACAAACTAACTACAATCAGTGTATTATTTAAATATGTAAATGTCTTAAATTTACACCAGTGAATTTAGGAATGGAGCCTTTACAGGGCCTCTTTTCCTACTTGCCTCTCCACTTTGTTACACAATTCTCATCTGAAATTTTTTTCCCCTTTCACCACAGTTCTTAGATTTTACAAAGTAATTCATGAATGTAGCTAAAAAGAGAAGCCTTTAATAGCTAATCTGCATTTTTTTCAGCACAATATCAATATGACAGTAACAGTTTTGATAAGGTGCAGATTTTGCAGGGTGGAACAAAGAGCAATACATTAGTTTTGAACTTTTGTGATCCTGTATTATAGTCTACAACAGACGCTGTATTCAAATCAATTGTCAAAGTGAAGAAGGATTAATAACTGTTGTACTATATAACCTTTTACATAAGTGCAACCTGAGGAAGGATACACTTTAAGATCTATTGCGTTATTTTATTATTCTAATTCTAAATAAAAGACATTTTCAATTATAGAAAAAATCACTAAAATGAGCAAAAAAAGCAAGTACTTATTTTATATATTTGTTTATAGAATTTATTTTAATACAAGTCCTCCATTTTTTCCTTGACATGACCATTAGATGAAGTTAAAAGTGGGCCTGGAGAAGAAAACTATCTACAATAGTTTTGGGTTAAGAGGTCAAATAACGGATTAAATAGCAGAGATGCTGCTTTTCAGGACACATCATGTTAGACTGTACTATGTTTTTCTTGATTTTTCACTGATGGGATATCATTTGTCTAAAAATATTGAAAATTCCTACATATGTAGTAATTTTTATGGGCCACAGGGCCATACATAGGGGGCCTCAGAACCAATATTGCTATTTTCTAGAGAAAGAAACTGAGTCACGAAGTGGTTTAGTGACCACCCTGAGATAACTACTGAGCCCTGTGATTCTGTTCTGTATTTTACTAGCTGAATTAAAGAAGAAAGCCAGACTTTCAGGCTCCTGTGTTAAACCACCATACATGATTTCTGTCACCTTGATGATTATGGGACTATCAGAGGAATTCTAAAATAAACTCCACCTCAATGTTGCTAAGAATTTTGCACAATAAAGTCAAGTGAGATCTCTTTTGATGCTAGAGACCAATAGGTTATATTCAGTTTAGCAAAGGTAAAGAAAGAGGCTGACTTTTCCTTTCGAACTGTTGAAACATCCAGCAGCTTGGCTATAAAACACTCTAAGTATCTTAAACCATGTGGGAGTCAGAGAGCTTCCGTAAGATGCTTAGGCCTAAAGAAATACAGTGACAGGACACTATCCTAAGATGGACTTTAGGACCCACCTCAGGGAGTAGTTAGAGAACCTAGAGATACAACACTCAATCTCCAGACCCTAACCAGCTAGGGACCTTTGTGCACTGCCTTTCCTGTTGTGGAGTTTTCCCATCTTTAATAGGAGCTAGTTAGACTAGAATTAGTGACTCCCTTTGTGGAGGCAGGGCAGTGATGATCACAAATAGTTTTGAACTCTAATAAAAACACAGGACCCTCTTACTCGGAAATGGCCAGTAGTCGTGGAGCCACCTGCACCCTCATGTGTATTTACACATCATTATACCCAAATTTTCAGATTTCTGCCCCTCTAAGAACCTTACAGTAAACACTCTTATTTCTAACTCAATTAAATATGATTTGTTTATGCACACTGCCTATTAATAAAGATAACTGCCCAGTCAAAATATGTAAAACATGGACAGGCAGGGCTATTTTTCAGGAGTAGCTGCCCTACCTGATGGTCTCGTATTTTTAGGTCCAGGCCAGGAAATTCAAGTTTTTCAAGAACCTATAAACATTCTCAGAAGCTGAAAAATATGCAGTGTCTTTAAAATATGTGAAGACAATGTTAATATCAAAATTTAACCACCTTTAAATTTCTAGAAAATATAACTTATCAACTAGTTAACTGTGACTCAATTTTTAAATTCTATGTAAATCTCATAAAGTTTAAATCACAACATATTTTTCTTACCAAGCATGCAATTATAATAATAAAATTGCTTAGACTTTCAAATCAAAAATTATATTTAATGTACAAGTAGATATATTTTAATATTTTCTCATATGATGTGGGATAGGGCTTCCAAATCTAAGAGTACCTAAGGCCTAAAAAGATCTCAGAATAGTTCTGGTTCAAGACATACCCTCCAGCTTTCTGAATGGAAGTAGCTTTTTATATCAGGGCCCTAATATTCACATATACCAGGACCCTAACCTGAGAATTTTAGTTTTAATGATGAAGTAGAAAGCAGTTGCAGGAGCAGGGAAACAGTTAATGTTAGGCTCAGGATCTTGAAATTGGGGGCAGGGAAGAGGGAATTGAATGCAAGTGGAGAGAAGAGAAAACAGGAAACGTTCTGTTTTAGAATTTCAATGTTGGCTGAAGTACTTGCTGGTTTGTTTTTTTTTTTAAAGTCTTTTGGTGTGTGCATGTATTTTTAACTCTTTATTATAAAATCTTCTAAATGTACAAAAAATCTGAAAGAATTATATAATGAACTCCATATACTCACTGCTAAGATTTAATGAGTCTTAATATTTTGCTGTATTTGTTTCATCTATTTTTTTGGAATTATTTTACAGATAATTTTAGATATCATGATATCTTACCCATACTTTTCTGCATATGATTCCCTGAAAATTAAAGTCAACTTGTATATCATAAAAAGTATCATTTTTACAATTATTAGTGAAAAACAATTGCTTGATATAATTTAATTTCTAGGCCATATTCTAATCCTCCTATTGTCCACAAAATGTCTTATATAGCTTACTCGAATCAGTATCTGATCAAACATTATGCATAATTTTTCTAATCTAACAGATACTCTATTATTTTTCTTTATAAACTTGAGCTGTTAAAGAGATGGGGACTGTGGTTATACAGAATGTTTGATCCTCTGAATTTAGTTACATCCTTTCTTGTGGTATTTAATTCATTTCTCACATCCCTGTATTTCCTGTACAATTAAACTTAGGTCTAAAGGCTGAATAAGATTTTTGGCACGTATGTTGCATAGGTGCTGCTATACCTGCTGTACCCTCTGGTTGTTCTGATGATGAGTGATTGATTTGCTGGTTACTGGTAAGAACTCAGTCCCTCCATTTTAAAGTTTTATTATTTCTCTTGTGACTATAAATTGGAATGATACTTTTGTCCATGTAGTTTTTGAAGGATGAAAGGGGGTAAGGATAAGAACCGTATGAGAAGAACGCTGGAATGTGGTTGATTACCATATTAATTCTTTTCAAAAGGTCCTTTTTATTTTTGGTGCTTAAGACCGTCCTTTCTCTTTCCATATATCCTTGCTTTCTCTATGAAATATTGGCAAATTGCTGCTGGTTTTATTATTTCAGAACTGAATTCTTAAAGAAAATTTAAATAGTCGCTTTTAATTATTATAACAAATAATAGGAAATCACCTAATAATCCATTCATTCAGACAACTGTTCTAATAGAATAGAGTGGCTTCCAAGACCATGATGTAGGACAGAAATATTTTTGAAAAAATTTTAAACCTAGTGTTTTTTCTTTGTTTTTATCACTTTTCATTTTATAACATACTATTAACTTCTATGAATGCTTATATACGTTTTTACAGCTCCGTTGCAGCCATGCAATTCATGTGATTACAATAGTGTCTGATCTCTCCTTATATTTATGTATCATTTGTGCTGATTTTACTGACATAGGAAAAATTGCTAAAACTGCAGAACTGCCTGGTTTAGGTCTGTCCTCGGTGAATTAAGGTGTGCCACCAATTGAATAATCACAAAGAGTTTCTGTATTTAATGGAAAATAATTTTATTTTTATGACAAACATCTGTAAAAAGATCACAAAAATGGCTTTTGAGGAATTCTTTTTAATGGCTGATTTTTAATAAACTCACCTGCTGGACTGAAGAATTCAAGTGCAGAAACAAAAGAATCTGAAATCGCCTTAGGGAGCGAGGTCAGGTGAAGGTTAATCAAAGGAAGTGACAGTGAAATGACATTCATGACTTTTGGTAAATTTTTAATCATTACATACACAAACACACATTGGAGCGTGTGCTTATGGGCATGTGTGCTCATACGGCAATGAAACTTAAACTCCACAGATATAATTTTATAAAATTAGATGACTGTTTTACTTTGTTGTTATGTTTTGGCTTTCTGCCTTCATTTGTGATTCAAACTAGAAGCTTTTAATTTGAAAAATAGGGTACATTAACATAGTTATGGGGTGTAGAGGTATTCTAATTATTTTTTGGCTTGGAATGAAATGAATTTTAAGACAACATTGAAACAGATGATTTTATATAGTTAGAATTTGTAGGAGACACTAAGGGAAAAATATGAGGAATTATTAGAATCAAATATTTTGGTCCCAAAAATCTGCAAAAAGACAGCAATGTTTCTACATACACTTAACTGGAAAGTGAGGTTATGAGCAGAAATGCCTTTTATTATGAGGCAGCTGAAAACATAAGAATGTTTTTTTATTTCTTGTTAGAAATCCTTTAAGTAGAGCATTATGTATACTCTCAAATAATATTATAGTGGTCAAAAATACTTGATTAAATATTAATTCACTCCCTTTTTTTGCTGTTTTTTATTCTACTCTTGGAGATAAAATAAGATTAAATAAGAAAATGTTTTAAGATTTATGAGCTTGTTTCTTTAAAATAAAAATTCTGTTAACTATATTTAGTTTTTTCAACAATCACTTTGGTTTAACAGGATGTAATCAACTTTTAGTGACTTTATTACTGCTTCAGACAATTGCCTCAAAGTGAGACAGATTTTTTTCTTTTCATTTGACAATATACAATTAATGTTATGTAGAGACTTTGTGGTTATGAAGCAGAAATTTCTTTCTTTTCTGATTTCTACCAAGTGTATCTCCCCAAAGAAGAAGAACAAACTTAAGTTTCACTTTATTCATAATTACAAACATGGAATTGGGAAAAATAATAAATAGTTTTCCACTCTCTTAAAGTGTTAGATCACCATAGTTATCATATTAATTTTCTAATAAGATCTTTTAAAGATTTCTTTCTTCTATTAACATGGATAACTGCAATGCTACACATCTGAGAACATATTGGAGGACCCTTGCAAACTGAATCAGAATGGATAACAAGGAATTGTATTGAACAGGAAACCTTTTATGTGAAGCAAAACTGATGAAGTCTACACTTTGTTGGGTCTGTAAAATTATGGAAATGAAAACAAGTTGTGTTGTTGCTAAAACTTTGCAGAGGCTCTTTCTCTGTAAAAATCTGTTTGTATTCTCTTTTAAATATTCCTCCTTATGGCAGAAAGTGAAGCTAGTGAGATGTACAAAATAGAAATGACCAGTGAATTTTAACATTTCTAGAATCTGTATTTTCCCCACATAAAATCTTTTTGAGATGTCACCAGGAAGATGCTGCTAAAAGAAGAGTGTTGTGACAGAAAGGGATTTTTTTTTTAATCAGGACACCAAAAGTACTGGGCATTTATTTGTTAACTTAATTGAAGTCTATTAATTTAGTAACAAAAATAATTAAACAACCTTGTAAAAACTGTCCAGCTGTTAGTTCTGCTCTTAACACAGCTCTGTAACTTATTTTTCTTTAATTTGGGGTGAGAAGATAAACACTCTATTACCCTTAGATAAAGAGAAAAGTCATTACTTTGAATACCTGGAATGAGAACTACAGCATTTATAGAAGGGGAGGCTAAGAAAAGTGGGGTTAAAAATCTGTGAGTACCTTCTGCTTATGTTTGGTGATTGCTTATAATTTAGACTGACTCTATAGAATCGTGAGTAACTCAAAGTGGAACAAAAACCAGATGGGCAGGTCTTATTTGATGGCCAATAATTTAATATTTTCTAAGGACTGATTTCATTATTTATGGATCTTTAATTGTGCAACTTCTAAATGCAGATAAATATTGTATCTAAAGAAAATGGACAAGTAACATAATCTCTGAATTTGTTTCTTATCTATAACCATAAAATAATACCTATTTCATAGGGTTATTGTGCTAGAATGGGAAGAAAGAATTTTTAAGCCTTATCTGATCGGAAACCTTTGCCTATATAGACAATAAAGTGGGAAACTGAAGAACTGTCCAGAGAACCTGGATAGAAATTTCACTTTAATATTAGATTTTTTTATGATTTCAAAGGAAATGTATATTCTATGGCTTGAGCCAGCTTTACATTTAACTTCTATTTTTTGCAAATTATATAAAAATATTTTTTCACTCGCATATCAAAAGTTTCAAAGCTGTAAAATGTTTTTTCTCATTTCTGTTAGTATTTAAAGTTGTGAAATTCTCTTTTTCTTTGTAGAACTTAAGGGCTGATTATAGCTGAAAAAAAGGATAGCAAATGTTTTCTTTATAAAATGAAGGTAATTCCTTCCCTCTCATTGAACTATTGTGAAAATCAAATACCCTACTATATGTAAATATACTTCATAGGCAAAATGTTATACAAATGTTAATTGTTTAACTTACTATTCATGCTGGCTTTTGTATATGTAGTTCATCTGGAGAGCTTGCCCTTTGAGAGACTTCCTGATCGTGGGCCTGGGCTTGCACGGAGCCAGTCACACTCACCTGATTTCCATTGGCATAAAATCAGGCATTTGCTTTTGGTTCACTAAGGTGATGGTTACAATTTGTGTTATTGAAAAGAGGTGATGCTAATTGACCATTGTGGAGATAAAACTTGTCGCTATGATCTTATTAATGTCATCATTGAGCCAACAGAGCTAACCAGGCACAGAATAAATGACAGAATAACTAACTTCTCATTATATGATTTTCCAATAGTCGGCATTTTTACACTTACATTTTTCCTACATTAGCAAATTGAAACCTATTTATGCTCCTAAAGATTTTTCAGATTTTAAAAAGACTGACAGTGAGCATCTATTGTACAGAAAGTAATTTGCAAATGTGTTTGAAACTTAACAAAAATTTATAATTTTAAAGACTTGGCAGTGTTTTAATATATGCACCTCCCAAGTTTTACCCAGCTGGAAAGAGGAAGCCCTGATGAATTTTCATGCCTTCTGGAGAGCTAATGACGATATTTGTTGGTGTGGAGATTTTCTTGGGAACTCTCCAGAAGAAACTCTTCTCCTTGAGCTGGTGAAATTTGAAGAACAACTTCAAACAGCAAAGCTGTTGTCAAAAGAAACAGATGGGGCAACATCTGAGGTCACTTCTTACAGTATCTAAAATTAATTTACAGTAAAATAGTTACCTAACTAGGGGCTAATTTCTTTTAAGAATTTCTGAACTGGAAAATGAGCTCACCAGCTTCCTGATTCAAATTTCTCTTTGTAGAGCTGATCAAGCGGAAGGATGGGTATTATCTGAAATGTAGATCTGGAAAAGGAACATTAACAATGGTATTTCTTCACGGTGCTCATTTGGAAATATGAATGTAGCTAGACTATAGATAGAAAATGCCTTCACTTACAATCCATCTGTTCTCAATGGGGTCATCAGAAGGTCAGATGTTGTGCCACCTTGGGACATTTAGCAAAAACTAAAGCCTTTTCTCTAACCTCTAGGCCCTCTTTTATTTTCTTGGAGATTGGTTTCCCCTTGACAACAGACCAAAGTGTTAATTCCATGGGATGAAGACCTTTAAAATGGAAAATGAAAATCCCTCTTGACTCACAGTGACTGATTAGTTTGTTACTAGAGTAAGGTGAGGGACAAGGAAATCTGCCATTTCTTTTTTCCAAAGAAGAAAGGATAAATGTGACACTTAGCCTGCAGAACAGATTGCAATTAAAATATGTCTTAAGGAACATGAGAGTTACAGAGCAATATGTGCAGAATTTGTTTATAATTTATTTTTCTAATATAAAGTAATATAATTTGTTATCATCATGCCATTCTTGGACTCATTTTACAAACACTGGAAACATTTCTATTTTATTTTCTTTATTTTAAAAATTTTATTTATTTATTTTTCCATAATTTTTTTCCCCTCTAATACCTTCTTCTACCTTCACACATCCCCTGTCCCCTCAGCAATTACCACATTGTTGTCTGTGTCCATGAGTTCTTTCTTTTTTTCCCCCTTTTTGGCTCAATCCCTCCATCCTCCAGTCCCCACCAGAGCTGTCAGCCTGCTCTCTATCTGTGAGATTGTCTCTATTTTGTTGGTTAGTCCAGTCGGTTCATTAGATTCCACAGATGAGAGAGATCATATGGTATTTGTGTTTCTTTGGCTGCCTTATTTTGCTTAGCATAATGTTCTCCAGGTTCATCCATGCTGTCACAAAGGGTAAGGTTTTCTTTTTTATAGCCAAGTAGTCTTCCATTGTGTAAATGTCCTCCAGTTGTTTTATCCACACTCATCTACTGATAGCCCTTGGGATGCTTCCATATATTGGATTTATTCTGAGCAGTACAGATGCAGAGGATAACTTTTGTCCAGAAATACTTATTTGCCATGGGGTATCATTATCTTGAGTTTTTAATATGTGTCAGAAACTCCTATGCAGTTTGCATGAATTATCTAATTTCATCTTCATCCTAGACCTAGAGGTATATGCTTTTATTATCCTTTTCTCATAGGTAAAGACAGTGAGAACTAGAGGTGTTGAGTAAGATATCCAAAGCAAAAATTCAAAGCTAATAGATGGCATATTTGAATTCAATTGCTTAACTCCAAGCAAGGTACTGACTCCCAAACCAGCTGAGTGACTTATGTGACTTCCCTCCTATTGTTGGTCATTTTAATCTTGTACCTAATCTTGAGATCTTCTATTTTATAGCAATGGTAGCAATAGTTAAATTTAGTCTGTACTTGCACAATTGACTTTAAATCAATCGTTAGTAGAGAACTTATATTTTTTGTTGTCCATTTTCCATCCTGTTTGGTTTTGTCTTTTTAGATTTTTAAATCCTGCTTTATCTCTTAGATTATTGTCATCTATTGAGTTGAACAGCAAGTCATTAATATCTTTACTTATACCTAAATGTTGACCATGACAGGGAATGTCTTCCAAGTTGATATGGGTTCATTAACTCATATTCTTTGTATGATTATAAAACCTTGTGCGACCTCTCCTAATAATAATGTCATATAGCTTATATTTTCCATCTGGTTTCCAAAGATATTATGAAAAACTATCAATGACTTTGCTAAAATAAAGCTTCATTGTATCTGGAGCATCTTTCCATTGATTGAAAGATTATTTGTTGAGCATTTGCTAGGCAATGACAGCATGCAAAGATGACTATTAACCTTAAAGCACCCACAGTTAGTACAAAAAAGACTGTAATATAATTAACTGTAATGCACAGTAAACAGTGTTTAGAAAGAGGTTCATCTGGTCCTGGACTTTTGTGTGTCAGGAGTTTTTTTATTACTGCTTCAATTTCATTTGCTGTTATTGGTCTGTTCAGGCTTTCTGTTTCTTCTTCATTGAGTTTTGGAACATTATATTTTTCTAGGAATTTGTCCATTTCACCTAGGTTTTCAAATTTCTTGGCATACAGTTCTTCATAGTAATATCTTACAATCCTTTGTATTTCTGTGGTATCAGTTGTAATCTCTCCTCTTTCATTTCTGATTGTGTTTATTTGGGTCTTCTCTCTTTTTTTCCTGATGAGTCTGCTTAAAGGCTTATCGACTTTATTTATTTTTTCAAAGAACCAGCTCCTGGATTCGTTG
>CM052552.1:32710892-32723365 GCA_028533065.1 Trachops cirrhosus | reverse complement strand
TTCCACTCCCCCCCCAGGTTTTGTCCATGTGTCCTTTATACTAGTTCCTGTAAACCCTTCCCATTTTCCCCTGAAATCCCCTCCCCTCTCCCCTTTGGTCACTGTCAGCCTGTTCTCAATTTCAGTGTCTTTGGTTATATTTTGCTTGCTTGTTCATTTTGTTGATTAGATTCCTGTTAAAGGTGAGATCATATGGTATTTGTCTTTCACCACCTGGCTTATTTCACGTAGCATAATGCTTTCCAGTTCCATCTCATTTGCTTTTTAAGGAGATGCTAGTGTCCACTTTTTCCATGTATACATGCATAACAATTTCAATTATTCTGAGTTCATTGAAATACACATTTATGTATTGTTGAGAGATGTACCTACTTTTAATTTTAATATTGTATTTTTATCTGTGTATGGGCCAGATGCTTTTAGGCATTTTTGTAATTCATGCTAATTTATAGAGTTGGATCACTCTTGGGGTCATGGGCATTTTTTCTCGAGTCAGTTGCGTTATCTACCCAGGCCATGTAGTGTTTCTCCAGGAATTAACTACATCTTAGACTGAACTCACTTAATAAAATGTTAGTTCTGATATTATTAAACCCAATATATCAGAAGCTCTTATAAGTACTAAATAAAAATGAATGCAGATTTTTCATAAATCTACAAGGCTCCAAAAACTTTACTTGGTTGGTTTTCTTAGTCATTTTGGGCTACTATAACAAAATACTATAGGCTGAGTGCCTTATAAACAACAAAAATTTATTTCTCACAATTCTAGATGCTGGAAGTCCAAGATCCTGGTGTCAAAATGGTCACATTCTGGTGAAGGCCTTTTTTCTGGTTTGTAAATGGTAGGTTGATGTGTTCTCACAAAGTGAAAAGGTTGAGGGGTCTCTGTGGGGCACCTTTTGCAAAAAGTAATTCCATCTATGAGGGCTTCACCCTAAATATTTCAATATATCAATTTGGGTAAGAGACACAAACATTCAAACCATAGCAGTGGCCTATGCATGTATGTGGGGATCGGGGGAGGGAGGGATTATTGACCAAAATGTTTCTGTAAATTGTACATGGAAGTACTGAATTTGTTTCTTCTCCTGGAAGTAAGGATAGATATCCTTGTTTTCATTCATTGTCAACACTAGTCTTCTTTTCTGGCTCTAAGGTAATGTAGTCCTCCACTCTGTTGGCCCCAAATCACTCATTTTCCCTACTGGCTCTTCATTTTGGGACCTCCAATTAGTCTGATTGGAGAGTGGGTTGGGGATATTGAGCAAATAGTGTGGCATTGTTTGTATACAAGAACACATGGTATGGGTTCAGCTCCAAATGTGGAGTAGCCAAAACAGAGCTACCTGGACGGAAGGGGCAAAGAAGAATTCAAGTAGATACATCACTGTCATTTTTTTATAAACCAACTAACTTTTCAATTGTGGAAGGGAAAAATTAATTCTACAATTCTTAAATCTGTATGTTTCATCAAATAGATACAGTTCAGTTTCCAAAACTCTAGCTCCATTTATTGAAAACGGTATATAAAATAGGATTTCATACATGAGTGCTGAAATCTTCTGCTTCAAAATGTATTTTCATGTCAATACTTCTACACAGTGTTGTATGTTAAGTGAACATAAAATGAAAGATACTGTTATGTGGGATGCCTCATCCCATGGAGCTCTCCCAGCTACCATAGAGGAGAATGAGTCATCCCAGACACAATCTGTTGTTCCAGTGGGAAAGGGGGTGGTGATTCCCTCTAGTGGAGAATGTCCCAAGATGGCTTTTATTGGGATCGGTATGCACAGGGGAATAGTGTATGCATGCAAAGCTCATAAATCAATATCTAAAGGCCATAGTTACAGAAAACAGATATTATCTATAGATAACAGTTGAGGAAACACAGAGATCTGCCTCAGGTCAGGGTCTGTTAGATATGCTGACACCAGAGAGTCGTTAAGGCGTGATTCATGAGATTAGGAGTTCACTCCCTTATGCTTTGAATTTAAACATCGGTTTATACCAACAGGGCTATACAAAGCAAAGCAAGCTGGAAAGGATACAATGTATTCTTCAGGCCTGATTTCCCATGGGACCCTCAGTGTTAGTATCAGGGCATGCCTGCCACCAGCATTCCCAGCTTTCTGGTCAAGACTTACAGGCAAGGCCTTGCTCGTGCAGGGCTACAGTTTCTGATACCACACAAAGTGGCCCCCAGCACTGTTAGGTTTTCTTTTTTGTTTTAATTGCCTTTAAATGAACATTGATTTTCCCTTTACAATTTTTATCATATTCATGGCTCAGTTGATACATTTTACCTTATATATTAGTAACTTTGGAAACGATAAATAAATAAAACCATATTGAATTTGATCAACTGTAGAGTAGTAATTGGAAGAAGAAGACATTATTATCTCTGTACAAAACCCAGGATAGATACTAAAAGTATTCCCACAATGCCTGGCCATTAGAGTTTGGCAACTTGCAATGTTCATTTTGAAGGTTTTCCAAGTTTCTGCCAAATTAAAATATAAATTTGTGCAAATTCAAACCCAATTGTATTCTGTTTTTTCCCCATTGGCATATAATTGATGTACAATATCCTATTAGTTTTAGACATGCATTATATTGATTCCATATTGATATACAGTGTTTGATATTGATATTAGAGAATGATCCCCACAATAAGTGTAATTACCAATTGTCACAGTTGTTGCAATGTTATTGACTGTATACACTATGCTTTACATTACATCCTCATGACTTATTTATTTTATAATTGGAAGTGTGTGCCTCTTAATTCCTTCACCTATTTTACCCAGCTCCCAACTATTCCACCCTCTGATATCCATCAGTTTGCTTTTTGTGTCTGTGGGTCCATTTCTATTTTGTTTTTGTTTCTTTCTTTTGCTTTTTAAGATTCCACATATAAATAAAATCATATCATATTTCTCTAACTCATTCCACTTAGCATAATACCCTCTGAGTTCATAAATGTTATCCCAAATGGCAAAATATTATAAATATATATGTATGTATATATGTTTATATTATAGAGAGAGATAAATAGATTAGATAGTCTGGAACCATATATATATAATACAAAATATTATAACATGTACATACATAGTCTAGAAATTATATATCCATTCATCTATCATTGGACAGTTAGTTTGCTTTTATATCTTGTCCATTGTAGATAATGCTGCAGTGACCATAGGGCTGCATACATCTCTTCAAATTAGTGTTTTTGTTTTTGATAAATACCTTGACTTGGAACAGGCAGGGATTATAGATTTGGATGATTTAAGAACAGTTATACTGGCTGAACTCTTGACACTGATCACTTATCTCATAAGGTTACATTTATTTTCTATCAAGTTGTAAGAAGATTAGAGGCATTAGTCAGAATAAGCATATGATATCCCAGGTAGCAAGGTGTCAGCAAACACTCAACCAGAAGTCAATCTTGATTGCTCTCTCTGGGAACCACAATCTGATGAATGCATCTCACAACTAACAATAAACATCCCCTGGCAGTTCTATCTTAATTTCTCCCATTTGGGTATTACCTTTCAGAAAATGTAAAATTGCTAATGAAAATAAACCTAGTAAAAGATGAAGGCAGGAATAAAAAAAAATGAACTGTTGCTTGTTTCACTATTCTTTGAAATGAAATAATCATTTGATTATATATTCTGGACCTTATAAATTTTTCAAATTTTAAAATTTATTTTCTAGTGTAGTTTATATTCAGTATTATTGTATATGTGTTTCAGGTGTAAAGCATAGTATTCTGGATCTTTCTAAAGCTTCTTATAAAATTCTAATATTCTATATTTAAAAAGTAGAGAGTTTAGAAATTAAATCACTGTTTTGATCATTAAATACTTAATTGAGATGAATAATATTCTTGAAATAATTGGTTAGAAAACCAATTTACCATTTTAAATTGTTTCAAATTTAATTAAACTTAAAAAGGTCCTGAGATAAATAAAATTTCTGTCACCAGCCTGTTTTCCCCCACCCTATTATAAGGCAGCAGAACAACAGAAAACATTTCTGAATCTCTTATTAATGACAGACATGTTAAGATGTGGAAATTTCACATGGGTGAGTCCTATGGTTCACCAAGGACAGAATTTTGTTTTGCACAAGGATATTGTCTCAGTGTAATCTTATAGGAAAGTCTAGGTGCTTTTCCTGCTTTCACCTTAAAATTTCAGATGATCCACCACTTAAATAAACCACATATTTTATATACTACAGTAGTTGATTTAAAACACATTTTTGCCTGAAGTATGCACAGCTTCTTCCCATTCCTTATTTTGCAACTTTGGAGTACCTAGGCAATTTTGTCTTCAGGACACACCATATATATTCCATAAAACTGAGGAGTAAGTTTATAAATTATTTTTTATAGAATATTTCCTTTCAAGACGGCACCTCTAGGGACACCAAAGAGCCTGCACACCCAGGGGACAGCTACAGATCATGTCAGAGCACCACTACTCAACTACCTCCACAAGTGACACACTCAAGGTGTGGACTTATCAGGAACCATAGCCCTGTGGAAGTAAGTCTTGTTCTGTGGAGTGGGCCCCTGCACAGCTGATCCACTATGGTGATCAGTGGTCAGTGGTAGCAGCCAGTCCTTGCAATTGATCAGCCTGGGTAAATCCCTCCCATTGAAGTGCCAACAGCAATAAACTCTCAACTATAGGAGGAAGGTGTGCTAATCCCACATGGGGAGCAAACCTTGAGTGCCCAGCTTGGGTGATAGCAGAGGCTGTGCCACCGGACCCTACTGGACACCTACTACATTAAGCCACACTACCAAGACAAAGAATCATAGCAGCTCTACCTAATACATACAAACAAACACAGGGAGGCTGCCAAAACAAGGAGACAAAGAACCATGGCCCAAATGAAGGAACAGAACAAATCTCCAGAAAAAGAACTAAACAAAATGGAGACAAGCAATCTTTCACATTTAGAGTTCAAAATACTGCTTATAAGGATGCTCAAGGAACTCATTGGTTATTTCACCAACATAAAAAAAGAAACCAAAAGAAAGAATCAGTCAGAAATGAAGGAGACTCAAACTGAAATGAAGAGCAATTTACAGGGAATCAACAGTAGAGTGGATGAAGCCAGGAATCAGATCAGCAATTTAGAATATAAGGAAACAAAAAACACCCAAATTAGAGCAACAAGAAGAAAGAATAACCAAAAAATGGTGATAGTGTTAGGAGCCTCTGGGACACCTTCAAGTATACCAACATTTGCATCATGGCGGTGCCACAAGAAGAAGAAAAACTGCAAAAAAAATTGGAAACCTCTTTGAAAAAAATAATGACAGAAAACTTCCCTAATTTGGTGAAGGAAGTAGACATACAAGTCCAGAAAGCAGAGAGTCCCAAACAAGATGAACCCAAAGAGGCCCACACCAAGACACATCAGAATTAAAATTCCAAAGGTTAAAGACAAAGACAGAAGCTTAAAAGCAGTTAGTTAATTACAAGGGAGTTCCCATAAGGCTATCAGCTGATTTATCAAAAGGAACTTTACTGTCCAGAGGGATTGTCAAGAAATATTCAAATTAATGAAAAGCAAGGACTTACAACCAAGATTACTCAACAAAGCTATCATTTAAATTGAAGGACAAAACCAAAGGTGGGGGTAGGATCAAGGGTGGGAAGTGGGGATGGTTGGGGTTGGTAGGGGTGGGGGAAAATGGAGACAACTGTACTTGAACAACAATTTTAAAAAATGAAAAAAAAACAAATAAATAAAATACAATTGAAGGACATATAAGAGCATCCCAGACAAGAAAAAGCTAAAGGAGTTCATCACCACCAAACCATTATTACATGAAATATTAAAGGGTCTTCTTTAAAAAAATAAAAAATAAGAGCAATAAAATGGCTCTTAATATATTCTATATATAAGACCTATATATGATATATGTTGTTAAAATATTTTCTCCCTATCTATGGCTTTTCTTTTCATTTTCTTAGCAGCCTCTTCTTAAAAAATCAAACATATTTAGAAGTGGGAAAACTCAGAAGGCGTACAGTAAGATGATTTTATTGGCATATACTATTCACGTAGAGAAATGGTTGGAGAGGAGGTTGAAAAGGTAGTACTCAACTCTGCTCTTGAAATGCATTATATGTCTCTTAATGGCCTATTTCAGGTGTTGGGATAAACCAATCAATCTGCACATTAGATAAATGTAACCCATACTGTGAATGTCAGATCCTCCAAACTATAATGTTTACTGTATGTTAATATTCAAGATACCATTAGCTGATGGAAGTAAATTTCCCTTCAAAGTATCTATGATTGATTTTAGGAGAGGCCTGTGGTGATTATTTAGATATACTTTGGCATTAAAATATACACAATGGAATTAAAATGTACACAATGGAATACTACTTGGCTGTAAGAAAGAGGAAAAATTTTACTCTGCGGCAGCATGAATGGATCTGGAGAGCATTATGCTAAGTAAAATAAGCCAGTCAGAGAAAGACAAATACCATATTATTTCACTCATATGTGGAATCTAATGAACAAAATAAACTAACAAGCAAAACAGAGACAGACTCATAGATGGAAAGCAGGCTGACAGCTCTGGGGGAGGGCAGTTGGGGGTGGAGGGATTGAGCCAAAAAGAACAAGGACTCATGAACATGGACAGCAGTGTGGTGATTGTGGAGGATAGGGTGTGGGAGAAGGTTAAAGAGGGTATAAGGGGGGAAAATGGTAATGAAAAAAACTAATGAAAATAAACTATTAAAATAAAAATAAAATAAAAAGTTTAAAAATTTATTTACTGTGCTTTACTTGAACTATTTCCTGAGAATAGATGATACCTTGCACCCATTAAGAGTTGAGCTGCCTGTATCAATTGGGATAGTTTTACAGCAAAAGAAAAGAAAGGAAACAAATGTACAATAATGGGATTTGAAAAAGTACCACATTTCCTAGATGTGGGTCCTCCTGCATGGCATCACTATTTGACTAAAAAAATTCCCATAATTTGAAACCTATTGATGTGAAAATTTAAATCTGAATGCAGGTATAAATTACTTTTTAGATTTGTGAAATAGAGAAAACATTGTGTCCAACAGTGCTGTAATTAAGCTTTTCTTGATACGGTTTCAGAACCAACTGCATTTAGAGTTACTTGGAGAACCTGTTAAAAAAGTCAGGTCTGGCCCTGGCCAGGTGGCCAGTTGGTTGGAGCATTGACCTGTACAACAAAAGGTTACAGGTTCTATACTCAGTCAAGGCACATACACATAGGTTGTGGGTCTGATTCCTGGTCAGGGAGGGTATGAAGGCAGTCGACTGATGTTGCTTACATCAATGACTGATGAAAGTTTCTCTCTCACACTAACCTCTCTCTCTCTCTCTCTCTCTCTCTCTCTCTCCCTCCTTCTTTTCTCTCTAAGCATATCCTTGAATGAAGATTTTAAAAAAGTAAATTCTGAACAAAAGTTATCAAAATTTTACATGGCAATACTGAAAAATCTGCATTGTTAGTATTTTCCTGGCAGATTTATTTCCATCATTTTATTTTTTGGTATGCAATGTAGTATAATATTGTTTTAATTTGACTTCTTCTAAATAGTTTGTATTTTGATTAAAAACAACCACCTGAGTATTAATGTGCACTTTCAATGCTTTCACAGTTTTGTGATTAATGATATATTGCAATTATTTCTGTCATCTTATGTTTTCCACATAGCTTTGTTTCCCTTTTTCTTCCTTTCTTGTCTGTTGTTGATTTGATTAAGTTTTCCTATATCCCCACTTTTATTCTTTTGAATCTTGTATATTATGTTGCTATTCTCCTATTCTCCCATTAATGACCGGACACATTTCTGGAAACATCTTTGCCAAGTACAGTTGATTATGATTTAACAACATTGTCTTAAATAAGTTAAGAAATGTAAACTTCAAAACTGATTTCAATTCTCTGCCATACCACCCACACCCAAAGTATGTGATTTACTTTACAATATTTATTTTCAAAATGTGGTTAAAGGACTACCGACATTAAATTCACCTGGAGTGATTATTAAAATTGTAAATACCTGAGCACATTCTAGGTCTACTAATTTAGGATCTCTCAGAGGAGAGTGGCTAGAAATCTGCATTTTTAAAAAAGTTCCCAAAAGATTTCCTATGTATACTAAAGCTTGAGAATACCAATATTAAGGTCTACCTCAGCACTTGGCACCTATCTTTGTAACAAATACTTACTGGTATTATTTCAATTGAATTTCATATTTTGTGTACATAATGTAATTTTCTTTCATCAATTCAGGTAATAACAAAATTAATATTTATAATTTCTCTCAGAACTTCTGTGCTTATATCCAGAAGAATCTTTCTATATGAATAAATAAACAACTGTATGTGTGCTATTCTTAAAGAATAGCTATATTACATTTTTCTTACCTTCTGTATTTGCTATTGGTTATTGCTTGATTTACTGAAGTAGGAGAGAAGTACAGGAGATAACTATGTAGAACTGCACAGAAAGAATTGGTGAGAGCTGTATTTAAAAGAATGAAGGATGCAGCTCCATAAAAGGAAGCAGGAAAGTTAGATCTAAAGGTTACCTATCCAGTAAGGAGGACAAAATTTACCCATCTATCTCTACTTTCTGTCTTTTTAGAAGCAAAAAGAGTATGGGTTTTAGAGAATTCAAATCCAGGCTCTGCCATATATTAACCCATGTGGCCTTAAAATGTTATTTAACTTATATGTGCCTATAGTTTATTCATATCTAACATAGGGGGAGTGATAGTACATATGCTGTTGGGTTGGTTTGAGTATAAATGAGATTGTTTACATGAGAACACAGCAAAATTTGGAGGAATATAGTATGTTCTTAACCTATGGTAATTTTCTTTCCTCCTTTTACCAACTGGCAAGTGTGCTTCAGTCAGTAACAAAACTTTTACACAGCAATGTTACTGGGGATCTACTTGCTATTTTCTGCCACTGGCATTTGCAGTTTCTCAGCCAATCTTATAAATTCTGACTTAATAACAGATCACATAAAACTCTACTGCTTCTGAAGAATATTGTGTGTCTTACAGGAAACAATGATCTAGTTGGCTTATCCAGATATGCAGCCCTTTCTCTGGAGCCAGAGAATGAAAGAATATACATGTATTTAGAGCCTGGCTTATCTCAGTGGAGGGAAGGGAAATGGTTGGACTAAAATTTTTTTGAAATCCTTTATTCAGAAAACCTGTAGCTTCCAGTCTCTTTTGGGAACAGCAGGATCTGAACTATTCTAGGCCCAGATGTTGTAGCCAAAGTGAGCTGTGATGATAATGAGTTACGGACTGAATAAAAATATTTTACACACACACACACACACACACACACACGGAACTTAACTTGAGCCTGATCCAAATTTATATATTTTTGAGAGCTATTAAACTGCAATTAAACTAGAACATCCACTACATCTGTCTAAGCCTAAGTACTCCATACTTCTGTGTTCTTGGTTTGTGTTCTCTCTGGAGATAAAGCAAAATGTTCAAACTGAACATTCAAACCCATAGCTCAGCCAGGTTGTTTTGCTATGTACAGTGCCTAATTAACAGGGGAATTATCACTGGCATCAAATATTGTTGAGGTATTTGGATGTATAAGAATGCTTGAGAAAAACAAACAAAGCAAAATAAGATGCCCGAAATTTCATTTACCATAATACCCTCTAGGTCTATCCATGTTGTTGCAAATGGCAAGATTCCTTTTTTTGTGACAGAGTAATATTCCCATTGTATATGTTATGTGTATTGCAACTTTTTAAACCCACTCATCCATTGATGCTAAGAGAAATATGTCAGAGAAAGGCAAATACCATATTATTTCATTTGTATGTGGAATCTAAAGAACAAAATAAATGAACACACAAAATAGAAGCAGACTCATAGATACAGAGATCAGATTGATGGTTGCCAGAGTGGAGGGGCTGGGGGCTGGGTAAAAACGTAAAGGGATTAACAAGTACAATTGTTAGTCACAAAACAGTCACAGGGATGTACAATACAGCATAGGGAATATAGTCAATAATTTTAAGAACTCCGTACAGTACTAGGAGGGTAATAGAAACATTGAAGGGAACACTATAGAAATTACATAATTGTCTGACCACTCTGCTTTACCCCTGAAAATAATACAAAATAGTATTGAGTGTAGACTGTGATTGAAAAATAAAATTAAAAACAGAATACTTTAAATATGTCAATACTTTCTTGGCATGTGTTCACAGATGCTTTCTCTATTTTCATATTTGAAAATCCAGAGTTTAACAAATGAAAATTATCCCTAATGAGCAGTTCACATATTTTGTCCTGTTATTGATATTTCTTTAATGGTTTATTCTCTTCATGCTGTAGGATTTTAGCTTAGCATTGGCTGAGATGGTTATTTTTCAGTGTCAATTTATTTCTTTGCCAGTTGTATAGTAAATATGTTAGTTGTAGAGTGGCATCATAGTCACATAACAGAGCAAATGATATATAACATCCATATGAATTGTCTCTGCGTGTGAGGGCCAGAAGCATTAAAAGGATCCTTTTGTACATGGCCTGACCAAATGCAGAGAAAGCTTGTTTTATGCTGTCCAAAGGAAAATAACAAACAAAAACAGCAATACATTTTAACTAGATGAAAACAATTTAAAATAATAGATAAAATATAATTTTACCTATTTTTAATTAATTTAACTTCAATTTGTCAATAAACTGTTTTTAGATTTTATTTTTTTATTGTTGTTCAATTACAGTTGTCCCCATTTTTCCCCATTAATCTCCCCCACCCTACCCACCCCCACCTCCCACCCTCAATCCTACCTTCCTTTGGCTTTGTCCGTGGGTCCTTTATACATGTTCCTTGACTTGACCCTTCCCCTTCTTTCCCTGTTATCCCCCTCCCCCACCCCCTCTGGTCATTAATATTTTTAAATGAAAGCATTTATTTTCAAACACATTAATTGGACTCATAACACTTTCTCCTTGATATTTAAAGTAGAGAATATAGTTTTTCTTCTGAATTTAGAGAGTTCCTTTTTGCCAATTGACAAATGCACTTATTTTTACTTATGAGTCTTATTAAGTGCAATTGAATTTACCGCCTTCCTCTCTTCTACTGGCCTCTCTTTGTTATAATGTTATGAAGCTTGTAAAAGACCCCATATTAATGTAAAATTATAAACAGCAGATTTTCTTATTTTTTAAACAATAGCAGTAATACAGAAATTTGTGGTAAGCTATGAGGAATGTATGTATTATGGCACATTCTATTCCAGGATCTTCCTATGGGACAAATCCTTCATGCTTAAATGGGAGTTTGAAAAGTTCATTTGAAAACTCCCACAACTATGGATTTTCTGTAAGAAGGCTGTGCATTAAATATTGCTGAAATATCTAATAGAATATAACATTATTTGTGGCTAACATTATAGAACAGTCTCAAACTTGAAGAAGCTGAAAATAATAGAAAAACCATAAATTCTATATATCCTAGAAAAAGTAGAAATAACACAAAAATAAATTCAAGGTGGATAAAAGACTTAAATATAAGCCGTGACACCATGAAAGTCCTAGAGGAAGACATAGGCAGGAAAATCTCAGACATTTCATGCAGCAATATTTTCACTGAGGACTTCCGGCCAAGATGGAGGCATAGGTAGACGCACTGTGCCTCCTCACACAACCAAGATAGGGACAACAACAATATAGAAACAGAATAACAACCAGAACTGATGGAAAGTTGAAGTGTATGGAAGTCGGACACCCAAGGATTTAAAAATAGACACCTTCATCCAGACTGGTAGGAGGGGCAGAGTCAGGCTGGGCGAGGGACTCAGAGAGGAGAGCTCAGCAACTGGGGCTCAACAACCAGGGCGACGCGCAAGTCCGCAACAGACCCTAGGCTCACAAGCAGCGGTGGCTGGTGGGCCCCTGCCAGGGGGTGGTGACCAGCAGACCCAGTGAGGCGGCCATTGTGAAGCAAGGCACTGCGCGCAACTCAGGGTCCCAGCACCGGGAAATAGAGCTTTGGGTCACTGACTGAAAAGTTAGGTCCCGCTGGGTACACAGGCCCACCAACATGGGAATTGGTGCCAGAGGGACCCATTCAGTTTGCAGAAAGCAGTGGAGGGGTCTGGGGTCTACAAAGAGCGGAGCAAGCCCCATTGTTCCTTCTCGGACCCTGCCCCCACCTACAACGTCACAACCCAGCCACTGGGGTGCTCCGCCCTGGTGAACTCCTAAGGCCCCACCCCTCACTACAGAAGCTTGACAAGACCAAAAAACAAACAAAAAAAAACCCCAGCAAAAAGATGGCTCAGACAGAAGAAGAATTGAAAGCCCCAGAAACCATCCTTTTAAGTGACCAAGAGATAGCCAACCTATCAGATGCACAGTTCAAAGCACTGGTGACCA
>CM052552.1:32669379-32710392 GCA_028533065.1 Trachops cirrhosus | reverse complement strand
TTTGATCTCCAAAATATATAAAGAATTCACATGACTCCACTCCAGGAAGACAAACAACCTAATCTAAAAATGGGCAAAGGACTTGAACAGACACTTCTCCAAGGAAGACATACAGAGGGTCCAGAGACACATGAAAAGATGCTCAATATCACTAGCCACCAGAGAGATGCAAATTCAAACCACAATGAGATACCACTTCACACCAGTCAGAATGGCCATCATAAGTAAAACAACAGACAACAAGTGTTGGAGAGGTTGTGGAGAAAAAGGGACCCTAGTGCACTGTTGGTGGGAATTCAGACTGGTGCAGCCCCTGTGGAAAACAGTATGGAATTTCCTCAGAAAACTAAAAATGGAACTGCCTTTTGACCCAGTAATTCCACTGCTAGGATTATATTCTAAGAACCCTGAAACACCAATCTAAAAGAACCTATGCACCCCAGTATTCATAGCAGCACAATTTACAATAGCCAAGTGCTGGAAGCAACCTAGGTGCCCATCTGTAAATGAATGGATCAAAAAACTATGGTACATTTACACAATGGAATTCTATACCACAGAAAGAAAGAAGGAGCTCCTAGTCTTTGTGACAGCATGGATGGAACTGGAAAGCATTACGCTAAGCAAAATAAGCCAGGCGGTGAAAGACAAATACCATATGATCTCACCTTTAAGAGGAACCTAATCAACAAAACAAACCAACAAGCAAAATATAACCAAAGACACTGAAAGTGACCAGAGGGGAGAGGGGAGGGAATTTCAGGGGAAAAGGTGAAGGGTTTGCAGAAACAAGTTTAAAGGACACATGGACAATAAAAAGGGGGGTGGGTGGAAGCAAGGGAGAGAGGTGGGGAGGGCTGGGGTGGAGGGAATTGGTGGGGGATAAATGCAGACAACTGTAATTGAACAACAATAAAATAATTTTTAAAAAGAGGAATTATAAATGAAGAATTTCAAATTCATTGATTTGCATTTTATTAAAAATTATTCTATGCATATGTGTTTCTTAGTAAAAAACAAAAGAAAATAAATTAATAAACAATGTTTATTCAGTGGTAAGAGTAACCACACAGTTTTGTGTTCCTCTTCAAGATCATTCTTAATAACTAACATAAAAATGGACCCTATAAACAGTTACTATTTAGGTGTGGTAATTTATTGACTAATGTTTTGTGTTTTTGGAGAAAAGCTTAGTCCCTCATTCACACATTCATTTATTCAATCACTCATTTACAATGCTTTTAAAAACAGATTTTCTCCTATAAAAGTAGTGGCAATATAGAGATGTAAAAAAAAGTGAGCCTTTTGACTATAGATATAAGTGCTATATAAAATTCCGATGAAAAGTTGATTTATATATTTTTTCAGTGTATTACATATTCTCCCATACTGTCTGCAAAACAGATATTTTACTTCTGATAAAATATCAGTGAATCCTGAAATTTAATGTAGCTTAATTTCAAGGAATAACTGAAAACGAGGGCTAAGTAAATGTGACTGAGTATGTTTTTATTTGCACCTGTGGCTTGTTAGGATCACCTAGAAATATTTTATTCAGTAGGTCAATTGTTAGAAGGGCAATGTAGGCTGTCTGGATCCTGGCTGGTGATCTGGCAAAAAGGGAGTTTATTTATAAGACTAGATGACGCAATGAAAATGTTTTCTGCAAATCCATTGCTACTACTGATGGAAAACAATTGAAAGCACATGTTTTACTTTGGGTGGGCTAAGTGTGTCAGCTTTGTGTGCAATGTCAGCATGTCATGTTTCTAAGCTATAAAATATGTCTGGAAAGATAATTGCTTGTGAAAATCATACCACATGGGAAAATGGCATTTCTCATTTATTTATAATAAGTAATAACCAACTTTCCAGGACACTGTCTGTATGCCTGGGTTTATTCTGGGCAGATTGCATCTTTAATTACAATCTTAATAAACGCTGTAAAGCAGACACTCCTATGTCCTCTTTTTACAGATGAGGAGACTGAGGCTAAGAGAGATTCAATAATTTGTCTAAGATTCTTGTGTTTATAAGGGGTGAGACTACAATTTGAATCAAGAAATCTGATGTTAGAACTCAGGTGCTTAACCATTATGCCACACTAATTAGGAGTGTTTCAACTTTAATACATCTAAAAATTTATAATTTATTATTATTACAGATGTGGCTTTAAGACAGCATTTCCTCAATCGGTTTTCCATACTTTCCGATCTAACTTCCTAAACTAACATTTCTGTTTATCAGTGTTCTCATCTGAAACTGGAAAGAAAAGTACCTACCTCATAGGGTTGTTTTTATGATTAAATAAAATAATATGTGTGTTAGGTAGTATGGTATGTACCAGATAATAAGATGAATCTCATATAAAACATTAATGAATTTTATCATTTAAATTGATAATAATAATAAAAGTACTTGGCATTTACTGATGAATTACTATAATCTAGTCATTGAATTAAGCACATTTTATTATGTCTTTTAATCCTCACAAAAATATGATGAAGCAGCCCTGACTGGTAGCTCAGTAGATTGGTCATCATCCTACACACTGAAAGGTCACTGATTTGATTCCCAGTCAGGACACATGCCAGGATTGTGGTCCAGGTCTCCAGTTGGGGGTGTGCAAGTGGCAACTGATCAATGTTCCTCTCGAACAAGGATGATTCTCTTCCTCTCTTTCTCCTTCCCTTCCCCCTCTCTAAAAATAAATAAGTAAAATCTTTTAAAAATATGATGAAACAAACACATCTATTTTACTGATGAAGCCACTGAGACAGTAAAATTAATTAAAATTATGAACATCACACAGCTAGCTACTTGCAGAGTCACAAATAGAAACTCAGGAAGTCTCGTGCATTGTTTGAGTTAACTGTAGTTATTGAGTTATTAACCCTTGCCTTTCTGTTTTATTTTGTGGCATCCTCTTCTATTCAGTAATGGGGCAAAGCTGACCAGAAATTATGTTCTTACTAACATCTGCACAAATACTTCTGTTATTTGTAACAACAGAATTTTATATATTCTTTTTTGGAATGATGTTGAAGGAAAGTAGCTTGCAGAAGGAACAACCAGAAGGTAGTATGGGTGGAACACAATGAGCAAGGGAGGGAGTGGTTGGAGGAGAGAGGAAGAATGGATGATAGAGGAACAGGATGATAACAGGGAGAGTAGTTTGGCCACCATTACAGTAATTACTTCCCTTAAGTGACAATGGTTATATGATTTTTATTCTACTTAGAATTTCTCTATGTACAATTTAAAGGAATTGGTGAATTTACCCAACTATTCAGTAAAGCCAATGAGTTTGTTTCATTAGCCCTTTCCCATACAGTGTGGGAGATGTTTTTATTCAAATGCAGAGGGAAACTAGGTGATTTTTTTGTAATCACATGTACTATCTTTAATATTAATTATTTCCTAGGATAACATCAGGCAATGTTATCATTGCCTGAACCAGGCAAATGGTTATTAGATTATGATCCTCTACAGCCTCCACAGCATAACTTCAAAAGATACACAAAGCCCCCAAAATGGTTATTTGATTTGATAATTGGACTGGGGTTCGATATGTCAAAAAGATTACCATAAAATTATACTTTTCTAAAAGAAAATAAACTACTTCTGTACTTATTGTCGATGCCTGCAGTTTATTTCTTTATCCATTCCTTACTGTGGGATTTGCAGCGAGACGTTTGACCACTCTGTTTCAGTGCTATCAGATGCAAATCATCTATCTCCAGTTATCTGTTTGTTTTCTAAAATGATTAACTGAATTACTGCACGCAAAGTACTTACAAGAGTGCCTGGTGGTCAGTGTGCATTCAATAAGTTCTTTTCCTCCATTATTCAGTATTCTGGTGTTTAGCCTTTGCTTAGCTTTTTTTATTTATGAATAACAATTTTGTTTACTTTTAAGAAATAATAACTGAGCATCTCCTATGTGGTGGACATTTGGTATACTTTGGAGCTAAAGAAAAATACGGTACTTATACATTTTTTAAAAACACTCATGGATAAAAATGGATATATACAAATAAACAACAATTTTTAAAAGTAGTGAATATTAGGGATGCATAAGTAAGTTATTGAGGGTAAAAATAGACCTGAACTAAGGTGAGGGGATCAGTCAAAGAACGTATATGCATGACCCATAGTCACAGACAACAGTGTGAGGATGGCCAGAGGGAAGGGGAGTAAGGGCTGAGTGGAGGGGGCAAAGGGGAGGAAATGGGGCCATCTGTAATAGTGTCAGAAATAAAAATAAAGTGAAAAATAATAATAAATAAATAAGAACAAAAATAAACCTGAACTATGCATCCCACCTCTGGGCTGGTGTGCTCTAAATAAGTAAATTCTATCAGAGTTTGATTCCTATAATCCCTCAACTTTTCAAAGAAAGTCCATGTTTTATCAAAAGTTTGTTGAGGCATCCAGTGACAAAGGAGCAGATTCACTTCCTCATAACAGTAAACTGCAAGATAATCATTCAATCTCATCATCATCTTCAAAAAAATTATATATTGTCATAGAGTTTTACATGTTTAAATGGGTATTTTGGTTTCCTCCACTCACTGCTGTGTAACATCAGCCCAATCACTAATGAGTAACTCTTCAAGTGTCTGAACAAAGCCCATCATTTATTTAGAAAAACAACTCAGTATGTATGTAATTATTCCGTCTTCCAACATATTTTGAAAAGGTTCAGTGTGCCCTTGGAAGTCTTTTCTGTCAGAAAAAACATAAATATTAAAGAATCTTCCCCACTAAACACTTAAAAGAAAATAATAAGTGGCAGGATGCATATTTTATTTGGTAATTTTTGAGACCAAGGGTTAAGGACATTCAGCATTAGTAAGTAACAATAAGGATAACCCCAAAGACAATATGTAAGTATATTATGCAGAGACTGGTGAATATGAGATATATATGAATACCTATTTCTTTCTTTGCACATATGTATCTGTCTCTATTGATTGAGAAATAAGTGAATTCACTGGGGTATTCTTACCAATTAAGCCATAAAGTGGCAAAGCATAATTCTGTAGAATACAGTTTTGTGGGATCACGTAGTTATGAGTGATGTCAATGACAATTAATTTTCTCGTATGCTCAAAGAATTACGTGTATATTTTTATGCCCAATGTATAGCGATTAATAGCAGAGTACAGGTCTAATTTAGTAAATAGGCATGATATTTTATATTTTTATCTTTATCTTTAACAAAAAGGGATTGTTATGTGTTAGATTTTAATTACATAGAGTTGAACTTCTAGAATCATGGGATGAGTACTTTTGTGTACACACACCACCAAAAAAACCTAACACAATTAGTGAGAATCACTTTTTACAAAACTCTTGTGAATAAGCAAAATCTGAGAGGTATTTGTTCAAGAAAAAAATCTGTTAAATCTGGGTAAGAACAGTAAGGTTTGTGATGGTTTAAATTTGCCTACCATACCCTCCTCTTCTCAGCAACACCAGCAGACATTGAAAACCAGCAGGCTTGCAAGTGTGATAGTTGTAAAAACCATTGGTCTTGTAGTCACCAGGGAAAGGAAACTAGGTTTTCAGGGCTTGAAAAAGCTCTGTCACCAGGGTCTTATCACTATTCAAACTGTCTCCCAGATCTTTGGAGAAAAAAAAAACATTATCAAAGTGTTTTTCTTTTTACATAATTCAGAGCTAATTCTGCAAAAAGAATCTGTATCCTCAGGGTGTTTTTCAAAAGCAATAAGCAGTGATTATTTAACATTACAGCTGCCTGAAGGTATGATATCTCTTGGGTTTAACAAGTACCTGACAAAAAATTTAAATGTCTGTAAAACAAACCTCTACAGGGAATTTGGAAAACTCTGCCATGCAGTCTATAGGGTAGGGATATGTGAATTCCCAGGAAACAATGGAGAGGGCCCAGATTTTTCACCTCTTGCTGCCATGGAGCAGCTGTGCATACAGGAGGTGAAGGTGATGGAAGAGTTGTGAACTACATAAGCATTGAAGTCATGCCACAATACACACAAAGACCCTTGGGAACATGCAGAATGGTTATTGGTTTAAAGTACTTAAAGTGTCTGTTCAATCATTATCTGACCACTAAGTTAATCAAACACACGTCAGTGGTCACACACAAAAAATAATATAGACTTTACAGTAGTTGTCAAGGAAAATCACTAAACAAACAAGCGGCAACAACAACAACAATAATTGCATAAAATCTTGGGGGATTTTTTTATTTCTATAGTTGCCACATTATATTTCCACATAATATTTAAAATACCCAGTTTGCAAGAAAAAAGATATGGAGAGAAGCAGGAGATATGGTCCAAAGGCAGAAATAAATAAATAAAAACTGTCCCGTAAGAAGCCCAGATTTTGGACTTACTAGACACAGACTTTAAATGAGTTATTACAATATGGCCAAAGAAGTAAAGGAAAACGTACATATTAAAATGAAGCAAAGTATAAGGATGACATCACATCTAATAGAAAAAAAACATTAAAGACACCAATACATTTTTTAAAAAGCCAAAGAAAAATTCTTCAGTTGAAAAGTAAAATAATTGTAATAAAAAATACGATAGAGCCTGTCCAAGAAAAAAAAATCACCAGTCTTCAAGATAGATCAATTGATATTATCCAGTTTGAGGAACAAAACCTGAGAGAAGGAGGAGCAAGGGCTAGGTGGGGGTTTGCAAAGGGAGAAAAAGGGGGACATCTGTAATAGTGTCAACAAAATAATCAGTGCTGGTGGGAATGTAAACTGGTAAAGCCACTATGGAGAACAGTATGGTAGGTCCTAAAAAATTGAGAATGGAGTTCCCATATGACCCAGCAATCTCTCTTCTGGATACCTACCCCCAAAATTTGAAAACATTTATTTGCAAGCACTCCCATGTTCACTGCCTTATTTATGGTGGCCAAGACATGGAAACAACCAAGCTATCCTTGGCTAGATGATTGGATAAAGAAGATGTGATACAATGAATACTACTCAGCCATAAGAAAAGATGAAATACTGCCATTTATGACAACAAGGACGGACCTTGAGAATATCATGCTAAGCGAAATAAGTCAGTAAGGAAAAGTTAAAAATCATGTGATCCTCTCATATGTAGGATATAATACAAATCAACAAATGTATAAACAAAAAATCAAACAAAAACTCATAAACACAGACAACAGCATGATGGTTATTAGAGGGAAGGGAGGTTGGGATTAATAAATGGTAAATGAAGTCAAACATATGGTGACAGAAGTTGCGACTTTTTGGTGGCGGGCACACAATGTAATATGAAGATCATATATTATAGATATATATACTTGAAATATATATAGTTTTATTAACCAATTTCATCTCCATAACTTTAATAAAAAGAAAGAAAAAATGGGTTCTTTGAAAAGATAGCAAAATTGACATAAGTTTACATTAACTAAGCAAGAGAAAAAATATACAGACTGTGGGGATTAAGAATGAAAGAAGAGATATTACTACTAACACATCAGGAATTAAAATGATTATAAGAATATACTATAAAACACTTTATGCTAACAAATTTGGCAACCCTGATGAACTGGACAAGTGCCCTAAAATCACAGATTACCAAGACTCCCTCAACAAGAAATCAGAAATATGAATAAAAGTTTAATGAAGCAATTAAATTAGTAATCAAATATCTCTTCATAAACACAAGGTTAGAAGAATGAAATCCTTCCCAGTTCATTCTACGAGATCAATATCACCCTTATTTCAGAGCCAAAAATATCAGGAGAGGAAAACTACAGACTGATATTGGCCACAAATATAGATTAAAATTGAAAAAATAATGGCTATCCAAATCACAAAAATGTAAGAAAGATTATATAGCATGACCAAATGAGAGTTGTCCTAGGAATTCTAGGTTGGCTTAACATATAAAAATCCACAAAATAACACCAATATTAATAGAATAAATTATACCAACATCATAACAATTTAAATAGACTCAGAAGAAGCAGTTGACAAAAGTCGATACTCATTCCTGATAAACATTCTTTATCAACTGGAATAGAAGGGAACTTTCTCAAGCCTATTAAGATTATGACCTATTTTCTTCAAATCTATTCAACTATCCCCAATTAGAGAGCAGCAGGTATTCTTATTATTTATTTTATTGCTAGCTGGACTCCAGTTATTTAAGAAGTTGAAATAAAACAGTATTAAAATTAAAAAATATTTAAGAAAGAAAGATTAAAGCAGATTAAATGGCTACAGTGATAAAGAAACTAAAACCCATTTTCATTCGAGTCATATAAAGATGTTTTTATTTTCTACCCTTTATTCCCCTCTGCCCTGCACACCCCTCCCATCTGCATCCTCCCCCCTTTAGTTTATGCCCATGGGTGGTACATATAAGTTCATTGGCTTCTACATTTCCTATACTATTCTTAACCTGCCCCTGTCTATTTTCTACCTAACATTTATGTTTCTTATTCCCTGTACATATTCCCCCTTTTTCCCCTCCCACTCCCCCACTAATAACCTCCCATGTGATCTCCATTTCTGTGATTCTGTTTCTGTTCTAGTTGTTTGCTTAGTTTGTTTTTGTTTTTTTTTTAGGTTCAGTTGTTGATAGTTATGAGTTTGTTGTCATTTTACTGTTTATATTTTTTATCTTCTTTTTCTTAGATAAGTCCCTTTAACATTATTCATATAATAAGGGCTTGGTGAGGATGAACTCCTTGAACTTGATGTTATCCAGGAAACATTTTATCTGCCCTTCCAGTCTAAATAATACCTTGCTGAATAGAGTAATCTTGGATGTAGGTCCTTGCTTTTCATGGCTTGGAATACTTTCCAGCCCCTTCTTGCCTGTAAGTCTTCTTTCGAGAAATCAGCTCATAGTCCTATGGGTACTCCTTTGTAGGTAACTTCTTCCTTTTCTCTTGCTGCTTTTAGGATTCTCTCCTTATTTTTAATATTGGGTAATGCAATTATGATGTGCCTTGGTATGTGCTTCCTTGGATCCAACTTCTTTGGGACTCTGAACTTCCTGGACTTCCTGGAAGTCTATTTCCTTTGCCAGGTTGGGGAAGTTCTCCTTTATTATTTGTTCAAATATCTTTTCCACTTGTTGTTTTTCCTCTTCTCCTCCTGGCACCCCTATGATTCAGATGTTGAAACATTTAAAGTTGTCCCGGAGGTTCCTAAGCCTCTCCTCATTTTTTTTTTTGAATTTTTATTTCTTCATTCTGTTCTGGTTGACTGTTTATTTCTTCCTTCTGGTCCAACCCATTGATTTGAGTCCTGATTTCCTTCCTGTCAACGTTGGTTCCCTATAGGATCCTGATTACCAGTGTCTTGAACTGTGTATCTGAGAGGTTGGCTATCTCTTCATTGCTTAGTTGTACTTTTTCTGGAGCTTTGATTTGTTCTTTCATTTGGGCCTTTTTTTCATCTCAGCATACCTGTTAAGGGGCGGAGCCTTAGGTATTCACCAGGGCAGGGTAATCCACATTGCGGCATTATAGCACTGTACATGCGGGAGGGATCCAAGGGGGAACTATTCCACGTGTTCAGCTCTCTGCCGGCTTTCAGTCACTTCTGCCACTACCCACAAACAAATTAGGCCCTTCTGGTGCTGATTCCTGGGTGAGTGGGTTTGTGGACGCTCTAGGACCTTGTGGGTCTCTCCAACGAACTTTCCTATGAGGCCGAAAGTTTCTCCTGCTGCCTCCACCCTCGCAGGTTTTTCCAGTCAGAGGTTTTGAGGCTTTATTGCCACATGCTGGAACCCTATGTTGCCTGGTCTGCCTTGCTCTCCAGTTGTTCCTCCTTGTTTATCTGCATGCAAATGTGGGACCGCCCACTCCACCAGCCGCACCTTGCCTCGTCCACCAGCTGCTGTCTTGCCCATCCTGGTCCTCCAGCCGCCACCTTGCTGTGAGTCTTCTCCCCCCAGCTGCCCATCTCTGCCCTTTCTACTGGTCCGGATGAATATTTCGTCTTTAACTCCTTGGTTGTCAGATTTCCATAGAGTTCAATTTTCTGGCAGTTCTGGTTGTTTTTTCTTTAAATTAGTTGTTGCCCTTCTTTTGGTTGTGCAAGGATGCAGTGTGTCTACCTATGCCTCCTACCATGGTAGGAGGTAGACACAGTGTGTCTACCTATACCATCTTGGCCGGAAGTGTAAAGATTTGTTTTTAATGATGAATAAAATGCTAAGTTCATTCAGTAATCAGCACATTTCACCTCCTAAAATTGGGGGTTCCTTAAAAGAGATCTTCACACTGGATGGGGGAAAGCCAAAGTGTGAGAGAAAGGGGAATGATCTCAAAGTTCTTACCTTTACCTCACACTACAGGCTTCACATTCAGGACCTATGCATCTTTTAGATGCCGTAGGCATAAAGCAAGGAGGGCATGCCTGTTAGGCCATAGCCAGGGCCGAATTCTTTGCTTGCTCCTGATTTTTTGTACTACACTTCTGTTGTCCCTCATGAGTGCATTTAGTCTCTATTTAATTGATGTTTAATTGATTGACTTTTTTTTTTACCACAAATTGCATTCTCTTCATATTGTTGATTTGTGGAAAGGATATATTACAGAATAAACCTACCTTCTTGAAATTCTCTGTATGATGTTAGCCTGTGACACTTTGAGAAGGCTGATTTCTTGTGAGTCAACTATCATGTGAATTAACACTCAGAAGGAGAAAAGCACCACTTCTGAGTTGCTGACACAGTGGGGTCCTGTAATGAATGTGAATCTATAAGCACACTATTCCATCTAATCATGAAAAATCTAAGGTGATGAGTATCCTGTAACACAGAATCATTTTGATGCTATTTGGAATCTAGTAGACAGACAACAGTCCAACTTTGGAAGGAAATCATGTGTTAATAGTTTCATGGTGTAGTTTATGCATCTACCTAATGCCCTTAACCTTTCATCTGGGACTAAACTTACTCATGTCAGTGGCTGCAACATTGTCTGAAATTTCCACCATTAGTTAATCTTTGGATTAAAAGTTTGAAAGATTGTTTTACATATAGGAAAAAGATAACATATATCTTTTTTATTTGTTGTAACATCTTTTATTAGACTAGTTTATCACATTAGTCCACATGACCAGACTGGAAAAGAGGCAATAGGATGGATACAGAGAATATTAATAAGGGGAGAAAACACCTCAGTTTTCCCAGACAGGGACTTCTGGGTTATCAGGATCCATACTGAAGCTTCTTAGCTTCTGGAAGTATTAAAGAAATATGAAAGACATTTGCATGGAGTCACAAAATCAACAGGAGAGAAATTCTGAAAACCAAGGTGCTTGAGTCTACTGGAGGGCAGTGAGGGTAAGCCTTATAAACATTGGGTCCTCTTGAGACCTCCACTATAGAGGCTTACTGTACACTCATTTGCACTCAAGACCAGCCTTAGCTTGATTTCAGTTTATCACTACCTAGGCCACTTCTGTGTACAAGGTCTAGTTTGGGAATTGGTACTTTAGTCAAATGAGGCTTGCCCTTGTCCTTCTGGAGGTCATTGACTAGTGAGAAACATCCCTCACTTCCAGATTCTGCCACTTTACTGGGTACTCAAAACTGAGAAAAATTACTTAACTTCTCTGAGCTTCTGTTTTCTCATCTGGAAGATGATGATGATGGTGGTGCCTCCTTCATAAGACTATTGAGTATGTTCAATGGGATAAAACTGATAAAAGATGAACTGAGATCTATAAATGGTATCTGTTTTTCCTTGGGATAATGGCAATGATGAAGCACTTAGTAAAATACCTGATGCATGATAAGCAGTCAATAATTAATATCTGTTATAAGCAATTATTACTTACAGGATTGTGGTTTTTATGAGTCCTAAGAGAACTACCTTGCCATAATGAATACAAGCATTAGTTATACCAAAGCTTTTCCCACTGCTCTATCTTCCTCATTTCATTGTCAGCCATTATATGTCTGACAGCAATTGTCATAATTTAGTGTGTGTCATAGGAACTTGTAAAAATATATCTCTTAGCACTGTCTTCAAAGATTCTGCCTCAATCTCCATAGAAATGATTTCCAAGTATCTAAATTTTTAACAAATGTGTTAGGTAACACTAATGCAGGTAGTTCTCATACCACATTTTGAGATAGTCTGGCCTATACCCTCTCCAGATGCTTTTTGGGGATACAGTGTTTTTCTGACGTGTTTTACCATGTCTATTCTAGCTCTTCCCAAAACAAGTACTATGCCCAAGAGAAGAAAAACCTGGGGTAGATTCCCATAATGTCAGCCAGGATGGGAAGAAAGAATGAATAGATACCATGGGAGGAAAATATTTGCGGAAGGCAGGAACAGACACTTTCCAATTAGGTCCATGTGGCTGCCCCTGGCAAAGTGGGCACTCAGGGGGCAACAGTGCTTCTCATACTCACTGAGTTGTGGAAGAGGCCAGAGCGCAGCTGGAGATGGTTATTCCATGGCGAGAGCCTTGGCGGAGCTTAATGAACAAAAATGTGGTAACTCAAAACCTTGCTAATTCAGTCTAATTGGGGATCTGAATAATTTTTTTAATTAAACCTCTTTAATTAAAAAGTGACAGAATATTTGAAAGGCAGTTTTATTACAGTGAAGGAGCTACAGCAACCTGAACCAAGCTAACAAAGTATTGCCAAGTACAGAGCCTTTGGGAGCTAATGTAATGAATAGAGAATTATTTGTCATCAACAATTTGTATGTAAATGGATTTGTATGTAAATGAATGCTTCAAAGGTGCTTAAAAACAGTTTGTTCTTTTAAGGGGTATAAATATGCTCCTAGTAATCATGTTTGCATGCTTTTACTCACACCCACTCCCCATTCCTCCATTAGACAATCAAGTTTTACTTCTGTTAGAATTCCTTCAAGTTTATTTGCAAAGCTCTTGAAATCACAGTTTCCACGTGGAGAGTAAAAATGCCATAAATTTGTGTCAGTAAAATGAAAGTCTGAAGTGGAAAGGTGCTTAGAAATCATTATGTACAAAATCCTAATTTTACAGATGGAGAAACCGAGGCTCATAGCAAGGATATGTCTTGCCCAAGGGCTACAGGGTTGGGGTAGAGCCAGGACTAGATCCCAGATCTCCCACATTCCATAGCTGCTTGCTTCCTTCTCCCATGGACCATGCTGCTACCTAATGAATGCCATTTACTAAAAAGTATTCTGGCCAGTAATGCATGTTTTCATTATGATTCTTTTGTTAAGCAATTGCCTTTATGTATTGTGCAGATGTGAATTAAAGTGATTCTATAGGAAGATGATAAGAACCACAAGGGGCCAAGAAGCAGAATTCCTATTTGGTATTCGAATTTAACATAGGATTTGTTAATAGAAAAAAACTGTTACTTGAAAGTACAGGCAAAACATACAGACAAGCAGAAATTGATCAGATAGGTAAATGGCAAGAGATCCAATTGGAGCTCTAGACTTTTCAGCAACATTGTTTCAGAAAGGTGTATCTTCATCAACTACTCCCTCTCTCACTACGTGCTCTTTTGTGCCTTATCACTTCTGAGAAAATTAAGAAACATATTCTTAAAGTAAAGGTTAAAGGAGATAAATTAATTCCAAAGAGTTCTGGCCATGCCACTCTCACCTCAGAAGGGGAATGTGCCAATGGGGAAAGTATGTTTTTGTGTGTTTTGTTTAAAATGTATTATTTTATTTATTTATTTTTATTGTTGTTCAAGTACAGTTGTATCCATTCCCCCCCACTGCTCTTCCCAGCCCCACTGACCCCCACCTTGCACCCTCAATCTACCCCCCACTGCTTTGTCCATGGGTCCTTTATACATGTTCTTTGACGACCTTCTCCTTTTTCCCGTTATCCCTTCTGTCTCCCCTCTGGTCAGTCAGTTTGTTCTTTATTTCCATGTCTCTGGTTAGATTTTGCTCGCTTGTTTGTTTTATTGATCAGGTTCCACTTATATGTGAGATCATATAGTATTTGTCTTTCACTACCTGGCTTACTTCACTTAGCATAATGCTCTCCATTTCCATCCATGCTGTCCAGAAGGGTAGGAGATCCTTTGACATGATAGTGTACATAGAAAATCCTAACAAGTGCCTGGTTTCCCACATAGACCAACTCTCTGACCAGTCCTGAGTCTGGGTCACAACCAGTCATGGCCTTTCTCTTCTCCCAGCTCCAGATGTGACCCACCTGCCCAATTCCTTTGCTACTGTCCCAGCTGGGGTATGCCTACAGCCGTGTGTCTCTTACTGCCTTTTTATCCCCCCAGTAACTTTAAGCATCCAGGTATCTCCTGGCATGGGTCTGGGACTTCCCTTCTCTGGCGGGGGGTGCTGGTTGGTTGCCTTCACTGACCTGGCTCTCCTCCAATGCTCCTGCGGCAGTGTGGTCTCAGGCACAAGGCCCAGGGACCTTCCCATGGGCTACAACATCTCCTTACCACCTGTTTTTTAAGTGTCCTCTGTACTCTTTGGCTTCCAAACTTCATATCAGCTGGGATTCTGTGGGCTGTTCACTCTGTTCTTTGAAAGATTGGCTAGGTGTTCCGATTGAATGTATGAGAAAGTGAGCTCAGCTACCACCTACATTGCCAACATCTTCCCCTTTGACAATGGGGAAAATATTTTAATTTCCACTAACCACTTGTGTTGCTATAAATCAAAGCTAGATGGCAAAGTAATTTATCAACCAATCCTGAATACTTTTGAGATTGAAAGGGGATGCTATTAATACCTACACTGAGAAAGAAGACAGAAATTGGGACCATCCCATGGAAATTTAGTAATCTTTGAAAAAAGATGGAACACAGTGTTAAATCAAAGCAGAGCACAGCACCACCTGACTCAGATGTCCACAATGAGGTGGAGAACATGTTGATTCCATACATGATATTATCATTTTACATTGGCTACTATCATAAAGCCCAATCCTTTCTAATCTTAAAAATGCTCTCCACTTAAATGCAGTGATTATTAAGGTCATGGATTTCCATGTCAAACTTGAAGTCGGGTGCCAGCTCTGTCATTTATTAGCTGTGACCTTGTGTTTAACTTACTTAGTATTTCCAAATTTTAATCTGTCATTTATAAAATGTGGATAATAGTAATAGCTATTAGTCTATAGAAGGTGCATACAACATAGTAAGTGCTTAGGAAATGTAATAGCTATTCCTATTATTATCATTATTTTACCAATGTTAAAAATAAGTAATTCATTATATGAAGAAGGGTATCATTTGAGAATTAAGTTACATAAACTAATTTGATCAGATTTCCTTTTTATTAAATGCTGTGAAGATACATTAGATCAGAAATAGTCAGCATTGTTATTCAGTAGCAATAGTGTTTACATACAAAAAAAAGTCAAAAATAATTACATTAAAATAATAGTAAGAGTGAAACCAACATCCATTAGGATTTGTTTTATGTCCTTAGGTATAAAGATTCATAGGATAACATTACCTTAGAGTTTAGTACTAGGGGGAAAAATATATTGCTCTTGATAAATAGCATTCTGTCTGATAAATTAGCCCTGGCTAATTGGAAGTTTGAAACAGAAGTGTGTATGTTCACTTACAGCAAACGATTTTTAATTCCTTTTTTATTTTGCCTGTATTTTTTGGCTTTTGTTGTTTTATCATTATAATAGCCATGATGTAGCTACACTTTTTATTTCAAAGAATCTCAATTGATACTTTTCCAAATAAGGATATAAATATTAATTTTACTTAGCTTAATTAAATAAATATTAAGATGTAATTTGGATTGAGCTTTTTACTTAAATGTATCCTATTAATTTGCCAGTATATGGATTTAAATAATTTTGGTTTATGTGGTCTGCTATAATACTAAAACTTCTCATCATCTCTGTGACTACCACCATCCTTTTCAGGATGACTGTAGTAGCTTTCTAACTGGCATTCTTGCTTCTATCCTGTTTCCAAAGAGTCTCTTCTTCCCAGAGGATCCAATCTGTTCTTTTAAAATTGTGAATAAGGTCTTTTCCTTCTCTGCTTAAAACTGTACTTTAAGTCCATTGCATTTATAATACAATACAAACAGCATATCATGGTCTTAGATGATCTTACTTTTACCTACCTCTCCACTCTCATTTCATCCTACCTTCTCCCTCACTCACAATACTCTTAGTACATAGGCTTCTTATTTTTTCCTCAAAAACATCAATCTTTTTCTTTCCTTATGGTATTTGCACTTCCTGTTCCCTCTATCTGCATTGCTGTTCATCAAGATCTTAGCTTGGTTGGCTCTTTTGTTGTTCAAATACCATTTCTTTGTAGTAGCCTCCCCTGACCATCTAAAGTAGCTCTCAACTCTGTATGCAATTAACCTGTTTTATTTTCTTCTTGCCATTTGTCATGATCTAAAATTTATTTAATTTATTCTTCATTTATGCATTATCTAGCTTGCCATTTAAAAATGAAAGTTTCTTGTGAGCAGGAACCTTGTCTGTCTCGTTTTCTGCTATATCTAATTTTCTGCTATAAAACACTGCTTAGCACATTGTGGAAATTCAATTAAATACTGTACTTTAAAATAGAGGAAACACAAACTCACTGCCTTATATTAGGTCGGGTAGAACTTACCATTTAGTGTCCAAATCAAAAAGTGATCTTTGATTATGCTAAATCGTAGGGTCTGTAACACTGACAATGACTGCCAAAGAGCTGATATGTAAAGGCTTTAATTTGAACTCAATCTAGAAACATTTATTTTATTTCACTTTTTAGTTCTCTGAAATTTGTCTAATGTCCTGATGTTTATATTTTTTGAAAATAATCTGTCTAGGAAAATACAGTATCAAATATATTTTAAATAATTTGAGTAAATTAGAATGTATAATTTCCTAATGCCTCATAAGCTAATAAACAACACCTGAATCAGATTCAGGTATCCCTGTTCTAGTCTGTTCATGTAAAACTGAAATCTTTTGGCATAAAAGACTAATTTAAGTGGTATTCTTTGCTGTTGACACTAGCTTGGTGTACTGTATCCTGTCTGGAACTCTGCAGAATTTTCTTCAGCCTGTTGAGTTCTTTGGCAGAGGAAAAAGTTTAAGTTGGATCAGTTCATCCTATTAAATATTACCAAAGATGTATTCAAATGGCAACTTAGACTTGGCATTTGTTTCACATGGCCAAAAGGGTTGGCTATTTTAGACAGCAAATGGAAAACTACGTACATCTGTCCAGACAAGACTTCCTAGTAGCTGTCAGAAGAGAAATATATGGCTGGTAGTTCTACCATTTTTTTTCCTTTTATAAAACAAGAACCTCCTGGACCAACCTTTCCTACATTATTTTAGAACATGTGAGGACTAAGTCTTGTTGACATTACTGATTATGCCAAGAATTTGTGCTTGGAATGGCTTAGACTCTAAGCCTTAGAGCATCTGAAGGACTGATTCAATCCCAGAGGTTAATAGAAGAACTAGGCCACTGTTTCTTTCTCTCTTTCTTTCTTTCTTTCTTTCTTTCTTTCTTTCTTTCTTTCTTTCTTTCTTTCTTTCTTTCTCTTTTCACTTATATATTGACTCTATATAGTAAAAAAAAAAAAAGCTCAGGTCTCTTCTTTCTCTCACTTTTTCTCTTTCCCCCTTTTCAACCTCCTATATTTTAACCTGATATCTTCTGCTCCTATTCCTCTGTCTTTTTAAAAATCTTTTCACCTTAATTTTGTTAAGAGCACAGTTTTCTCCTTGCTATTCATTGAAACTTCTCCATAGGTCAGTGATGGTCTGAATATAGTCATTTGTTTTTAGCTCCTGCTATGTACCCAGTAATGTGGAACAACATGTTATTATTTTTCAATTGTTCTTCTCACAATCTGACAGTATTCCAAGATATAATTTCAAAAACAACTTGAGAGTGATTTGTAGGGACTCAGTGGAAGGGAGGAAATGGGACAAAGTGGATGGAATCTAAGTCACCTACCAACTCTGTTGAATTAGGGCAGGACTGTTTTATGCATTGGTCTTCCATGTCAGATACTTTCTGAAGGAAAATAGGGGCTCCATTACTAAGGAAATAGGTGAAAATTACTAATATTGCAGAAAGAGCAGGCATTGACATTGGAGTCAGAAAAACCTTAGATCAAATGTAATTTGAACTCTCTGTAGCCAAGAGTCTATCTGTATATTTTTGGGTGATCTTATTTAAACTCTTTAAACCACAGAATTCTCATTTCTTAGTTGGAGATAATAATATTTATTGCAGAACAATTCTCATGGATTAAATGAAATAATATATAAATAAAGGTACATATATCAACATCTGGCACACACTAGGCATTTCATGTTTTAGTTATTAAAGTTCTATGTTGGAGAGAGGAAAAAAAGTAAATGACTCTTCTCATTCACAGTAGGCTTATATTCTAGCTAGGGTGAACAGATCAAAATTAGTAATATTTTTAATTATAGTTCACTGTTGTATAATGATATCTATAAGGAAATATTAATTCTGAGGAGATTGAGTTACATGAACCAGAATAATTGACGATGACTTAATGGAGGAGGTGTGCCTTAATTTAGGTCAGGGGTTCTCAGTTATCAGTATGCAGCTGATTCAGCTAAGGAGTTTTAAAATACCTAAGACACACCTCAGTTCAACTAAATCAGAATTTATAAAATTCCTAACACATTATTTGCTTACCCTATTTATGAGTGTGTCTAAAAGTAAAATCAAAGAACATTTGATTGGGAAAGGAGTAAAGCTACCTGGAAAAACTATTATTTTTTAGGGTATCTGGACATTTTCAAATATAAGCCTATTTAATGACTAAGTAATATATTATTTGAGAAGTAAATATGGAAATGAATAATAACAATGTGGATGGTGTAAAAAGTAAGATAATATGCAATTTTGATTATAGAAACTATCTGCAAGGAGCCAATGAGGTTTTTCTACACAATTTTGTTCATTAGACCACTGTTTTAATTCTGGAATGCATTTTTATTGAATGCAAATTTAGGTACAAATTAGCATTCTCAATCAATTTCCAGAATATAACTCATTATTTTCTCAGTTATAGTACAAATAGAAATGACCATTCAGTTGAATAAATGCATTGTGGTAAAAGGCATTTTGATCTTTAGCTTGGACAAGGAAAATAGCATGATCAGGGGCTTTTTGCCCAGTCTTCATTTTACTTTTGTCCTGTGATTTGTGAAGAATATCTTTAATAGTGAGGAGAGAAGGAAAATAGTAGTCCTGGGCATTAAACTTGGCAACTACTTCCCATTGGCTAAGAGCAATTACCTTTCTAGGTGAAATGCTGCAATTGAGAACCTAGAGAGAGTTTCCTTTTTGAGATGGAAAGGCACAGGGTTAAGAGATCTGACACATTTTCTCATATTCTGTTCCAGTGTGATAAGCTTGTCATCCAAATATCTGAACATTAGTCCCAATTCAATTTCACACAATGTGACTTTAAGCAATTCATCTTACCACCCTGGTTTTTTGCTTTGTTATCTATAAAACCTAAATAATAATACCAGGTCTTTGTGAAGATCAAATATTCAAGTGTACACTTTGGGAGATATATATTTTATTTATATTTATATATAAAATATCTTGATGTTTCATACAAACTTTATATATTTATAAAACTAGAAAGTATGAGCAGTTTGCTATATATTATTTTAATGAATTAAAATATATTTACATACATATATGAAAGATTTACATGTAAGTATATCACAGATAGCATTAAGCTAAATAAAATAGTCATGACTAGTAAGTAGGCCAATAAGTAATCATCCAGTGATGCTGAGTTCAGACAATAGACTCAGGGTGGAAGAGAATTTTTGAGTAAAAAGTATCTTAACATTGACCTCCATGTATTACAAGCATATAGTCAGTGTCCATTGCGCATACATCTTCAAATGCGTAGAACCAGCAGCATTGGTGGGCAGCAATCAAATCAACAATTCTATAAGAATTTGAAGTGGTTATTTTTTCTGGAGGACTTTACAGATGTTAGAGAATTGCTCAGGCCCAATTAGTATGTCTTTAGGGTAATTTAATAACTGATGCTGTTAGGTTGGTTTATGAGAAAGAAATACTGTAAAGGATCACTAACAAAGCATATGTGAACATCCCTCATTGCCCACAGCAATGAGTCCTTCAGAGATAACTTAGGGACATGTAACATTTACCTTCAGTTCTATAAGCCAGATACAAAAATGACACTTAGAATACAAAGGAGCTTAAATTAGCCTACGTTTATTTTGTTGCTTAGCATAATGTTGCTAGGAGATATCTTTCCATCTCTCATCAGAGAGGAAATAAGTGAAATAATAATACTGCCATTTGCAACAACATAGATGGATCTTGAGAATATCATGCTAAGCAAAATAAGACAGACAGAAAAAGTCCAGAACCATATGATTTCACTGATATGTGGGATATAGAACTGAAAACAACAAATGAACAAACAAGAAAAATGAAAACTTATGGACAGAGACAACAGTATGGTAGTTGCCAGAGAAAAGGGTGTGGGAGGGTCATAAATGATTTGATTTTGGGTGGTGGTCACACAATTCAATATACAGATCATGTGTCATAGAAATGTATGCTTGAAACCTATATGATCTTATTAACCAATGTTATCCCAATAAATTTAATGAAAAGAAATATTACTAGTCCCTTTATTTGTACAATAGTTCAGAGATTTTGAATGCATTGAACAGGCTTTCATCTAATTTTTAAAAAACTTTTTATAATACTTTTGAAAAGATTGTATTAAAGAGGGGAAGCTTATTCTGATTTTCAAAGAATGTCACTTGCAGTCTTTTAAAAATATTTCTAGGAATATAAGGTAACACATCTTCAATACATCAACAAAATTCTATTGACTTGGAAAACTTATTTTTGGATAAAACATAGCCCATATATTAAAATATATATATAATTTAAATAATGTTAGGATTATAGAGAGTTGGTGCATATCTTTTACTCAGCTTTCCCTAATGATAACATACATAACCATGGTACAATCATCAAATCTAAGAAATTAACATTAGTACAATATCATTAATTAAATTAACAGAGTTTATTAGAAATTTCCAGTTTTTCCATTTATATTATTATTATTAATTATTGTTATTATTATTATTATTATTATTATTATTTTGTTCTGGTATCCTTTCCATAATGTTTTTAGTTTTAGTTCTGCTTAGTCTGTGCTGGTTTCACATTCTTTCCTTATTTTTATAACTTTAACAATTGTTAAAGTGCTAATTAGATATTTTGTCTAATATCTCTCAGTTTGGGATTATGTAATATTTTCTCATGACTAGATCAAGGTTATGTTATTGGCAGGAATGCTTCACAGTGATGTGCCTTTTTCAGTTCACTATACTAGTAGGTATATGATATAAATACAAGGTCTGTACAAAAGGTATCTAGCCATGTAGTATGAAAAACCCTGACTGGTGTGGCTCAGTTGATTGAGCACCGGCCTGTGAAGCAAAGGGTCGCTGGTTCAATTCCTGGTCAGGGCGCATGCCTGGGTTGCGGGCCAGGTCCCCAGTATGGGGCGCTTGAGAGGCAACCACACACTGATATTTCTCTCCTTCTCTTTGTCCTTCTCTTCCCCTCTGTCTAAAAGTGAATAAATAAAATCTTAAAAAAATAATTGTATAATCAAAAAGATGAGTGTAACTTGAAAAATTATCAGCATTCTGATATTTATTACTGAATTTGTTAAAAAATCAAATACTTAGATCCTTTCACTTTAAATTATATCTTGTCAAAGATGTGAATGCTGAGGTATTGTTACTCTCATTTCACAGCAGGGACACAGAAATTAAGTGATTTGCACAAGGTCATACAATTATAGCAAAAATTAAATTAGAACTTTGGACTCTTGATTCCATTTCTCTTTCTTTTATTCGTTTTTTCAAATCAGATTGCTTCTCTCCTCAAAGAAAAAAAGACTGATTCCATCTTCAGAGAGTTATAAAAACTCTTAGTGCTCTTTGAAAAACAATAATTTGTCAGATGCAAGATCTTTATAGTTTTTAGGATTTTATTTATTTATTTTTAGAAAGAAGAGAAGGGAGGGAGAAAGAGGGAGAGAAACATTGATCAGTTGCCTCTCTCACATCGCCAAATGGGGACCCAGACCACAATCCAGACATGTGCCCTGACTGGGAATGGAACCAACGACCTTTCAGTCTGCAAACTGGTGCTCAATCCATTGAGCCACTAGCCAGGGCAGATCTTCACTTTTTTTTTTTAATCCTCACCTGAAGATATGTTTATTGAAGAGATAGAGGAACAGTGGGGGAGAGAGAGCACGAGAGAGAAACATCACTCTGACCAGGGACTGAACTGCAACCTAGGTATGTGCCCTTAACAGGAGTCAAACCTGCAACCTTTTCGTGTACAGGATGATGCTCCAACCAACTGAACCACCAGGCCAGGGACAAAATCTCCACTTTTATACTAGCATCTCCTCTTCATGGAGCAAAACTGAATTTCTGAGTTCAGCCCTCATTTGTTCAATAAATTTTTTTTTTACCAGTCTTTCGATATGGTTTTTGTTTACCTGGCAATTTTGAGCTCCATTTGATAAATCTGACTTTAACAATTCCAGGCCCAAATTATTACCTCCCAGGTATGGTTTGATATTTTCCATTCCCTATTTGAACTAGTCACCTGAAATTTTTCAAACTTGCCTTGCATTTTGGGATCCTAGTTGGACTGTCTTCCTTTTTCTGCTTCAGCTAGACTTCTAACAGTTATTGAACTTGGCTAGTTTTCTGGTCTACTGCTTGGACTGCTCTCTCAGTCTCTTCAAAGTGAATTTCCCAGTAATTGTCATAGTGTTCACTTTGTAATCTTAACTGATAATCATAATTCTCTCAACTCAAACTCTAGTATGTGGCAGCTACGCATTTTCAGTTTAGACTATGGTAGATCACAGGGATTAGTTATGCTGAAGAAGGAGACTGGGGAAAAATCCATAAGATATGCTCTTGGACTGATTTATACCCCTTGAATCTCCCTGCTCCTAATAAAAAGAGCCCTTTGGCCCAGATAATCATCCCTTTCTCCAATCCATAACTGCAATCAGGAGCTAAGATAAGTTGGACTAAAACTTCACCGTGGATATTTTCCTTGCTATTTATCTGGTGTCAGTCTTGGTCATATTGTTTTTTTTGTAACTAGAATCTTGCCTGGATTCTCATCTTCATATCCTATGGGTGAACCCTTGTTTTTGTGCCCCGTCCCTTTAGAATTGGAACTAAATGCTCATTGATTCACTTCCTGAAAATCTAAAGTTCTTTTCCACAAACCCCAGATTGATAGTTAGGATGTTGCTGGCTACCGGCAGCCAATTAGATTCCTTTCTCTGCTCTGCTATCCCTATTAGATGGATTTAAATACTACTAATAAATAATAATGAATAATATTAATTTAATACTAAATGTATGCTAAGATCTACTTTATGCACTTTCAAAGTGTTTAAATCATGCATGCTTCACAGCAAGCCTAAACTACCTGTTGTCTGTGACCATATGGGTATACATTATGCTTCTAGAGTAGATTTTCTTAACACCAGTGACAGTCTGTCTCCTTTGCTCCAATACATAACCCATTTTCATACACTGGTAATGTATTTAGAAAAATGTTCATTTATATTAAAAACAGTAAATATTTATAACATAGCTATGATTTACAAAAAAGAAGAGATTTAAATGATTACAATACAGTTTCAAATCAATTAATGGAGTATTCAGCTTGCCCCAGGTCATTGCCAAAGGAAACTTACTTTCAAATTAAAATTGGATGTAGTAGTAATTAATACCAGTAACTAGAAATAAGAACATATTTAAGAAAGAAATCAATTAAAGACCCAAAATACCATATCTTTATGTTATGCACTTTCAGTTTCCTGGTCTGGTTCAATATCTTTTGAATTACAAGTAGAGGTTTTCTTTTTAGTAGATTCCATATTTCCTAATTCCTGATTATCCCCAATTAGTCAGTGCTCCTATAGTAAAAGTTTGTGTATGTAAAAGGCATACGGTAAGCATCGGAGAGATGCTTGAAAGCAACAGAAGCTTTCTAGTCCCAAGGAGCTAATCATCTAGAGCTATAAAAAATATAACATGAGGAAAACTACAATAATACAAATAAACCAAAATCCAGAAAAAGGTGAGTTGCTATAAGGCAGTGTGATTAATCATCTGTATTGCAATGAGTGATAAAAATAATATGTTCCAAAGAAGTTCAGAGAAAAATGTATCCATTTGTATTAAAATGATGTGGAAATGTCTTTTTAGGGGAGAAAGTATTGGATCTGGCTGTATCAGAAACCTCTAATGTGTTCTAAAATGAACTGTTCTGGTCTTCATGTTAATATTCTAAAAGGCTTTTAAAATTTCAAGGAAGCAGAGCACAATCAAAGGGCTTAGGACTGAATATGTAGATCTAGTAACTATGGGTTCTTGCTACTCTTACTGATCAGCTGTTAGGAGTTCTGTAATTTCAGTCCCCACCTATTCTTTCCCCATCTCAGAATTGTCCCGAGATCCCGTATCTATGAAGCACAACCATATTTCTCGGTTTTCATAAAAATGTTTGGGCAAATGGTTTAAGTTTACCCATGCCTCAATCATCCTGATTGGATAGTGGGCAGCTGCTCTAATCCACAGAAATGCTGGTTCACAAGGGTGGTGGATAGTATAAAATGTGTATAATGGATTACACATGTTCCTTTGTTATTTTCATCATTGCTGACAGTATACAACTTGCCATTGCCCTTGCCTTTTCTATCCATTTATTTTGAGTTGCCTGAGTCAGATGCAAATAACTCCCTCTTTTCTTCCCTGGGCTCTAGATGCTGTTTACAAGGCTGGAAATCTGTGGTGGGCTTGGTATAGTTGAGAGTGCCTACATTTGGACATGTACATCAGGAAGATTAAAGGTGTTAAATATAGCTGATCAGTTGTTTAATATGCTGTGGTCCCTCAGAGGTGAAAATGCTTTTATTTGGGCAAAGTTGACATAGACCTAGTCATTATCACTTTAGAATGAGAACAAATTAAATTTCAAGTTGCCATTGGTTTGAGGCCTGGCAACTGTACACTTTCTGCTCCTGTAAGATTCCTCCTTGGCATGGAAAATGAAACCAGTTAGTGGAAACAGTACTTCTTATGGTAAGTTAAACTTCTTGAGAACATTGAGAATTTAAAGTTTTAAGTTCTAGTTGAAGTTTAGGGAGCATTACATTGCCCTCTAATAACTCAAAGCTGCACCAGGTTAGTCTACTTTGTGAGAGCTCACTCACTCTCAGGTATAAATATGATTACAAATTTCCCATGAAATATAAAGGAGGATCTCATTGCATAGGAATGATTCATTTGTTTCAATAGAAAAATTAATGTTATTTCCTCTAAGAAGCTGATTAGTGATGCTGTCCATATACCCTAGCAAATATCAGTATTCCTTAAAAAAACTAATATTTAATAGAACATATTAGTCTTCATGAAATTAACTGACATAGATACTAATTAGTGACTTTCTTATAAGAAACATCCATTGTAATATAAGAAGAATATTGTATAATACATTTTATTTAAACAATCGATGTTGATGTTTATATCATCATTAAAATTGTTATAAAGGAAAAATCTACAAATATTCTGTGTATGTGTGTGTGTTTTTTGTCAACCAATTAGGAATTATTTGTTTTGGTAAAAAGGATTTTAATGATAAAAAAATCAATTTGCTATGTTTCACCATAATTTTGAAAAAATTATTACTCTGAATTCAATACTGAAGCAAATATATTAACTTAATGAAAGACTGTCTTAGTTATGAGTTATAAGTTATAACTTAGGTTGAGTTAGGGTTAGGTTGAGAAACCATGAATTAGAACCATACTATTTTGGAATAAAAACATAACACTTTGAATTATATAATGCATTGTTCCCACAAGATAGGAAAGATGTTTCATGTATATTCCTTTTTTGTATCTTTAATATTTTCAACTTTGGCTTAAACTATAGTTTTAAGAATAAAATAAAAATACATGCATTGAGAGTGGAAAATATTGAAGTGCATATAATGAGGATTTATAAGAAAAGCTTATTCCACCTGAAAGAATCAGGTAAGGAGTTATTTAAAGATTTTTATACCTGTCATCCTTAAAACCTATTCAGTTTATATCTGCCACACATAAATCTTATTCACCTGTCAAGAAGTCTTCAGTTTTTCTCATTTTTACAACTTATCAATGATACATTTTTTAGTGAATCCAACAGCTTCTATCCCATTGGTTTTGCATGTGAAACAATAGCTGTTATATTTGTAGTATTACAGCTATTTTCTGAGCTGAGCAGTAGAATGTCATCAATACTGTCTTTTTGAAGTGATGTAACATTTACATGCCAAAGAAGGCCAAGAACTCCATCTCTTCTTTAATTAGAGATACACAGCAAATCTTCCTTTCTAAGTTTTATTGCTCTGATTTTGCACTTCTGGGTAAACTTTGTTTCCCTTAGTAATTTCCAAGAAAACATATCCTTAATCTTTTTAAATAGCTCCAATCCCCACCAATTTACTGAAAAAAAATCTGTCAACTGACTACCAGCACCTCTTTCTATCGGATAAGAATCAAAAAAATTTTAGAGTCAAAATATCCCTATTATTAAAAGTCCACTAATCTTTGCTACTGATTTTTTTAATGCTGAGGTGAAAGAATGAAAAATAATTTACTGATAACTGGCTCTATCTCAGATAAAATAAACCCTGGTTACTTGTGGCACCTGAATATAGCCAAAATAAAAATAGGTTGTAGCATGTAAATATTGTTTTAAAATGGCTTTTTTTTCTAAAACTACAATGACTAAAATGATAACCTATCTTCAGAATCCAATTTAAATAGGTTCCCAACCACCAAAAGAAAATAATTAACAAAAATGATGATAATAGATTATAATCTACTGAATAATATATGAATATATGAACCTATAGTAATACAAATAAACAATCAAATACATCAATGAAGGACATGTAATTTAAATTAATAAATGTAGAAGGGATTATAGAAATAGTAAATTACCATTGGTAAACAGTACAATAATTGTTTCAGTTGATAATTAACAATGGTCATAAAAGTAGTAGGTAGATGTATTAAAAGAAATAGTTTATTTACACAGCCTCAAAGTATCTACCTATAAAATACTTATCAATTACAAATGGGAAATATTAACCCTGCATATAAGAAGGATGGCACCACCTTAAACCAATGATTAAGGCTAACATCCCAAATAATGAGTTATACCAATATCATAGACCTTCTGATATGATGTACTAAGAAGGCAACAAATATTATTTCAGTGATATCTTTGCTAAAAATGAATAACTTGAATTTTATCATTAAGAAACATTAGGTTTCCTAACCAGAAAGCAAAATGAAGGGGATTCTATTGCTTTTATTCTTCAAAAGTGTCATGATAATGAAAGACAAAGAAATACTTGGAAACCATTCCAGATTCAAGGAGACTAAAGAGACATAACAATTAGTACGTTATCCTGAAATGGGTAAAGGAAATGAGCAGAACATTTAGAAAAATGTGAATAAGGTCTGTAGATTAGTATATGGTATCAATGTTAATTTACTGCTTTTGATAATTGTAATGTGGTTATGTAATATGTTAACTCAGGGAAATCTGAAGCAGGGGTATACAGGGGTACAATTCTTTGTACCACCTTTGCAACTTTTGTGTAAGCATAACATTATTTCAGAACCCAAAGTTCACAGAAACAGAAACAAAAGGCATGGTTGTCGGAAGGGATGGGATGGGGAATGGGTGAAAAAGTGAAGGGGAACATACTCAGTAACATTGTGATAAGTTTGCATGGTGACAGATGATTTCTAGAATTAGTGGGGTGATCACATTGTAATGGATAGAAATGTCGAATCCCTATGTTGTACACCTGAATCCAGTTTAACTAATATAATATTGTATACCAACTATTCTTAATAAAAATAAATAAAAGGAACCTGTTCCATTAACCTTTCTTCTAGAGTCAGGACCAGTGAATGAATACAATTTGCTAATTTTTATTGTTAGGCTTTCCAAAGGTTTAAAATCCCAAGCCTCCTTCAGGATTTCATTATTCTGTTATTTCACTTCTATTTTCCTGATTTTGGCTAATGTTTAAACTAACCCCTCACCTCTGCCTTCCTGCCATGTAAAGGCTTTCTTTTCCTCAAGGGAAAGCATAAAATTCCCAGTCCCAAAAATTGGCTGGACGGAATATTGTCCTAAACGTGACATTCAGGAAGCAAGATCAAAAAATCAGCTCACCACTCATAGTCTGGGTTTATATGAGACATTTCTGTCTGAATTACATAGCCTCTTTTCACCTCAAATATGTTTTTCCATAATTTTAAGTTCACAGGCAACTAAGGTGCAGTTTGAAGATAAAGCATGGTAGGAATAGTGATCAAATAGGACACTTTTTAATGAAAGCCTCCTTTCAACAACATTTTTAAATAAAAATTGAAAGAAGTTGAACAAGTTAACCACCTTTCCAATGCTGTAATAAAAAATGCAAAAGGCAGGAAACTATTTGTTAATAGACATTGCTGTCTGTAGAATTAAAACTCAAATGTGGCAATAATAATAGCTATTTCTTTCTGATCACATATTTGTTCCAGTCACTCTGATATGTGCTTTATGTATAATTTTCTGTTTGATTCTCAAAATTCTATGAAGCAAATACTATTAATATTCTCATTTTGTAGATAAGGTTGTCAAGATTGAGAGATTTTGAATATTTCTTGCAAAGCTTATATCTAGTAAAGTTTTCATGTTATAAACTAAGTTCTGTGTGTATTTATAATCCACACATTTTGCCTTAGCCCGCACTGACCAGGCTGAGTTCAAAATATCTTCTAGGTAATGACCAAAGAACTGCAAATACTTCTTATATTTCATTTTAACCATATGCAACATTGAGATATTTGAATCATCTAATTTTTATACATCATTAAGATACAGTATCTAAATACTTGATTTGTTTCCTAGTTTGTGTCAAGAGATTGGTCACCTTCTAGAATCTAGACTCAAAGATTAGTGCAAATATTTTGGATAGGGCAGTATATGAAACAAAATAGTAGGATTCCATTCTCCACACTTATTACATCAGATTAAAATGATGAGTTCTCCAGTGATTTCCCATTCATGTGCATTTAAGTTAGGTTTTCAGGTTAGTTCACATTGAGCTATCAACAAGCAGGTAAAACTGTATGTAAAAAACAGAGATTGTGGAAGGCATGGCTTGGTAAATGATTGCTATAGATACAAACACTGGTTTGCTCCTTTCCGGCTGAGAAGAAATGGCATTTTTCTAGTCCCTCCTAATGTTTTTCCTTTTTTTTTTTTTTTGAAAATCAGTAAGAGAATAAAGGAGAGAAAAACCCAAACAACTGTGGGGACAAAAACAAATTTCTTTGGAGGAGTTCCTTTACTGTTTTTCTAGTTTGGCATCTCTCACCATCTCAAAATATCATCTCACCCAAACTGTCGAAAGAAAGAAATCCTTTGATTTCTCCCTGGAGACTATTAAAATGAAAATGGAAACTCTGTAGTTTTAGTTCCATTTCAGACAGCACACCCCTGTTTATCTTTGTTGGATGAAACATATAATTTTGAATTAGTTAATTAAATAAGTTTTATCATTTTAACTTGGTTTCCAAAGGAAAAAAATGTAAAATAAGTCTCCAGCATGCTTCTCTCTTTATTACCAATCTGAGCAGACTAAACATCACATTACTTGCATCATTAATAATGCAAATTAGTTTTTGTTGTTGTCTCACATAAGACTATAATTAGAAGCAAATATTTAATGCCCAATCAGAAAATCAAATCTTATACCCCAGAAATTATGTTCACTAGCTACAGGAAGTTAATGTGAGAAAGATTGCATGTACTGCTATTTTTGTTTATTTTACATTGCTTGGTTTTTCTTCACTATCAATGGATTACTTTGTAACCATTCATTAAAAAGTAATATATTTCTATACTCTTTCTTCTCCAATCTTTAGAACTGTCAATAGCAATAAATGTTCTACATTTAAAATTATTTAACATGAGTGAATATTTAATAAGTACAACATCTGAACTTTTAATTTCATATAATTTTAACAATCTGAAATCTTCAGAATGCAGTTCAGGAATTTGTATATTGACTTCTGTTTTGAAACTTTAGTTTAAAATATTTGTTAATCTACCAAACACACAAATGACACTTTGAGTATTAACAACACTCTGTAAGTGTGGTATTTTCACTTTATCAATTGGGTAAAAATATCAACAGGGTGAAGGTAATCCCTTGCTTGAGATGGTCATTATGGCAGAATTGTTTGTGGACTGAATTTCCCAGATGTTTTCTCGAACTGCACTTGTCACTAGGAATATAATAAGACCATAACGAGTAACTCTATTAATTCATCACTATGAGATACATTCTGTATACAGTCTATTAATTAGAGGGATGACAACAAAATCTGCTAACCAAATAAAATCACTTTTTAAAATTTATAGTATGGTAGTGTCCAACTAAGTGTTTATAAAAGGCATTCTGTTTTACAGTGGTTGCAAACTGATGATAAAAATAATAATAAAAGCTAAGCTCAAGAATATGTCTCTTACAGAGGCCAATATTTAAATAATCCATTAATCAATATGATAGTAATAGAGTCAATTTAAATTTATATTAAAGATTTTAAAAATTGAGTTTTAATAAAGAAAATTAAGAACACACTTGGGATGTCTTTTAGTTTTCTGGATTGTTTCTAAGCCTATTAACTTAATGTAATGATTTCCACTAGTGTCACACATTTGCAAAAATTAAAATAAAAGCAAGTCCCTACATGAAAATGAACAGTACAAGAAAACCAGAGGAGCATGATGATTTCTGAATTTAAGCTACCATACAACACTGATCTGCCTGGTTTTAGTTTTGAGAAGTATTAATTATAAATGACTATATTGGGATTGAGGGCTTTTTTAAGAAAAAAATATGAAAGGTGTCCTGTAATCAAGGAAAATGGCATTACCTTTGGCCTAATTCTAGGATTTGAATAATTTTATCCAGGTATGACTTATTACATTTGAATGGTGACCAAGCTCTGCCAAGACCCAACTTCCACTCATTAGAATATACTTTTGAACATTTGTAAATCATTCATTTATTCAATAAATATGTTGATCAACTGCTATACATTTGTCAGGCCCTAATTTAGGCACAGAGAAAATACTGAGCAAGATAAATAAGTTTTCTTCCATCAAGACTGCTTAAAATCTAGCAGTTGAAAACAGTTCATTGAGCAGAAAATCACACTAATATGTCATTGGCTATGTTTTAAGAAGCACAACATCCTGGAAGCATTTTATCAAGTCTATAGGGATCAAAGAATGCTCTTTAGAGAAAACATATAAATTGAATCAAGTTGGCAGAAATGATTTAAATGAGTCATCTATGCATTAGAGAGAGGGCATTTCAATGTAAATTTTCAGATTGGTACAGGTCAGATTAATTTTCTTGAGCTGCAGTCTCATTATCTGTAAAATTGTATATATATATATATATTTCCTCTGTATCCTTGTGAAAACAAAATAGATGAAAAATGTGAAAATGGCACAAAGACTGTAAAGAATTAAATGATATCAGGGATTATTTTCACTTTCTCAAAGTCCTTCATTTCTCTGTCCCTGATATTTGTCATTCCATGTTCCCATTCCTTTAGGAACTTTCTCTTGCTAAATGATATGTGTTAATCTGATAAATAATTTTATATTAATGCATTAATTGGTTGTGGTGGATTAATTTTGCTCTCAGGATATTTTAGCAAGAGTATGTTGAAATATTCCCTTAGTCAAAAGCAGTGACTTTAAGGGCACAAATTACAGGCATTGTGGCAGGTAAATGGGGAAAATTTTTTTTTAATTTAAATTATTTTATTGTTGTTCAGAAAAATTATTTAATTTAGTGGCAAAGTGGGCAAAAAGTTATTTAACAGATAGGGGACCACCTATTCTGATCACAATGGAGACGAATCCCAATTACACTAAAAGACACTTGTTACAATCATCTCATTTCATGTTCTTAGTAACACCTTGAAGAAGGCAGGACCAAAGTAGTAAGCTAACTGGACTCAGGCAGAATTCTTTCCACTGTGACTGTAGTTTCCAAACATTTTCAGTTTCTTGTTAAAATAAATTTTTTAAGAACATCTAAAGATTAAAAAAAGAAAACAGATACAAGCAAAGATATTTGTTTGAAGAAGAGTTTGGGGGAGCAGAGCCTTAAAGTCTCATCAGTCTTTTCAGATCCTTTTTCACAACACTAAGAGTCCTCCTAAGAATCTCATAACACATTTTGACAACCATTCAACAACATTATGCTGCTGTACAACTCACTGAGTAATTTTAAAGTGTCAATCCATTATCAACAGACCTCTCTGAAAACAAAATTTCATGAATTACCTGAAAATACCAACTTTCCAAACTTCCAGGAGAAACTGTAATAGAGTATGAAGAAATTGTTGCTTGTTTCTTTACTATCAAGGTAATACATTGATAAATTCAACAAATATTTATTGAGAACCTACTATGTGCCAATCATTCTTCTAGGCACTGGAAGTACACCACTGAAAAAAAAATACTCAAATTCTCTGCCCTTACAAATCTTATATTCTAAATATACCATATTGTTTAAAGACAAAGATTCTGGGGCCATATTATCTATATTCATTTAAAATCCTCACCTGAGGACATTTTTTATTGGTTTTAGAGAGAAAGTAAGTAAGAGAGGAAGGGCGAAGAGAAACATTGATGTGAGGGAGAAACATCAGTTGGTTGCTCCTGTATGAGGAATCTGGACCAGGGATCATTTGTGCCCAGACTGGGGATCAAACTGCAACCAAGGTATGTGCCCTGACTAGAAATCAAACCCTCAACCTTTTGGCCATGAGATGATGCTCCAAACAACTGAACCACACTGGCCATGGCCATATTATCTACATTTTAATTCCAACTCCACACTTAATATTTGTATGACCTTGTTCAAGTTAATTTATTATTGGTCATTTTCCTCATTTGCAAAATAGATATATGAATAGTGTATATCTACCACAAAGATTATGGATAAGTGAAATAAAGACAGACTCATAGATGGAGAGCAGGTTGACAGTTACTGGCGGGTAAAAGTTAGAGGGTGAAGGAATCAAGCGAAAAGGAAAAAGGACTCATGGACACAGATGACAGTGTAGTGATTGCAGGGAGGGAGTATAATGAGGTTAAATGGTAATGGAAGAAAATACAATAAAAATAAAACAAATTTGTAATTTTGACTCAAGAAAAAAGGGTTAATGTTTGTAAATGCAAAACATAATAAGCTATAGATGTATTTGTCAATTAAAAATATAGGGAGGATGCAGACAATATATGAGTAAATAAAACCCATAGAAAGACAGATGGTGATAAATAGTATGAGGAAAAGTAAATAAGGAAGACATAAATGTTCCTGGAGTGTTATAAGGGACAGCAAGGACCTTATTGTGGCTCTAACACAGTGAGGAAAGAGGGAGAGCAAGAAGTCCATTGATATAATTTCAGATTTCTGTTCATGGTGGATTGTTCTATGGCAATGGACATCCTTTTCCAAAACCAACATGTGTCAATGGCAAACAGGAGAGGTTATAGGCTTCCAGAATATTTCTAATCACTATTAAATGGCTAGAAATAGAGATTGCCTTGAGCAGGGAGCACAGAGTGTTCTACTTTAGGAGTGATGGTGGGGGGGAATGGAGACAACTATACTTGAACAACAAAAAAAAGAAGAACAGAAAGTGACTTGCTGATTGGGACTAGGCGTAGAGATGAGATTAGAGCATTTTAAGGGCACTTTTATGTGCCCTTAGTTTTCCCTTTGTCATATGAAGGTTTACTTCAATTTGATGCTATGATATAGAGAGTTCTAAAAATAATTGGTTCTGTTTAAGTAACCTTAAACTATTGGTAGTGGCATACTCTTCTTCCCAAAGAGACCTGTATTAAGATTCAGACCCATGTACAGCCAAAGATAAGAGAGATTTGACTCTAAGATAAGCTTCAAAATGAATTGGAGAGAAGTATTATAATTTAATTTACAGTTAAAACCAGATTTAAATTAAGCTGTGAGTTGTATAAGTAAAAAACAGAGTGGACTTTTTGGACACTTTTGACAATCCAATATGGAGTCACTATCAGCCGGAACAGTTATGTCAAGTGGCAACATGTCCAAGACGTAGGTAATGGGGTTTAACAAGGAATGCCCTTGAGAAGGTCCCAGAATCCCAAAACCACAAGTCCAGACACTGGGATAAGGACTCCATCTGGACACTGATATGAGTGGGACCTCTGCCACTGTGGGCTGTAAGAACTGAGAGCTCCAACTATTCATTGCTGGAGCTTGGCTGTGTCACAATCATGCTCAGAGCACAATAGGACTTCAGCTCCAGGGGCTGTGTGGGGCCACCCATAATAAACCTATCATTGTGGAAAAACACAAACATGTGTGAATGATTACTTTTGGTGATGCTCCTTTGCTCAAAACAATATTAAGGGTTAGTAAGAAAGGTTATATGTGGAATGTAAATGAGCATGTCTTTAAATGCATAAATTGATTAGCTTCTCTTTAAAATTTTTTAATGTTGCTTAAGTTCACCAATATTAAAGACTGGGCTAATTGATTTTATGTTTAGATATAGATATCAATTAATCATATTTATACTTTTGAGTATAATGTTTGAAACAATAATTGAACATTCGTTGAACAAATACTTCTTAAGCATCGTCAATAAGCCAAACACTGTTCTAGATGCTAAAATTTCAGCAGTAACCAAAACAGGCAACATCCTGCCCTTGTAGAGCTTACATGTGATGGGGGAGGCAGAGTTGAAATACTCTGAAAAGATATACTACACACATTTTGATAATTTCTGTAACTATCTTACTACCACACCTAACATTCCTTAAAGTAGTCCTCATTTACCAAAATTAAAGTGATAAAGGAAAGAATTGGACTCTTGAGTGATGAATTTACATGCATAAGTTATAAAATAATAACATACATCCCATAAATATCAAAAGTGTTATTGATTGATTCATACACCAATTAGCAAATCTTTGACTGTATTCTAAGGGAATCTAAAGCTGGATTTTCTGTTAACATATAAGATCCTTGAGGGCTGTTCTCAGTTTCTGAATATATATCTTGGTAAGCAATGATAGAAATGCTCCAAAGGAGAAAGCAAATATAAGGAGTCCCATGACATCAAGAACACATGGGGACTTTTTGAAGGATACCTTCAGCAAGTAAGCAAGCATTGAACATTGTCATTTAAACCATTAATGGATTCTTAAGTGGCTAGTTAAACACAATGTGTTTTATTCAGCACTTCTCCCACCTCATTTTGTTATTTTTAATGAATGTTTATATCAGTATGTTTTTTTAATTTTTTTAAGATTTTTTTAAAATTTATTTTTAGAAGGAGGGAAAGAGAGAGAGAGAGGAAGAGAAGCATCAGAGTGTGATTGCCTATCACGTGTGCCCTACTGGGGACTTGGCCCACAACCCAGGCATGTGCCCTGACTGGGAATTGAACCAGTGACCCTTTGGTCCACAGGCCAGTGCTCAATCCACTGAGCTATACCACCCAGGGCTGTTTTTCACTTTAATTGAATTTATTGCAGTGACATCGATTAACAAAATAATATAGGTTTCAGGCATACAATTCTATAATACATTATCTGTATATTCTGTTATGAACCATTTGCTGTAATTCTAAAAGCAGGTTCATTTGTGTGGCACACTTCAAGTCAGATTTTGACAGAATTCTCTGAAGCTGGAGATTACTCATAAGTCTTTTTGGAAGCTTTTTGAAAGCTCTTTTGCTAAAACCACCATGTCACAATTTGCCCAAAGAAGGTAGATATAAAACAGAGAAAAGCTTGATGACAGTGACATGAGTCACAAGCTTGGTAAAATGCCATGCCTCAAAGGTAATACATTATTGAAATTATTAAGACAATACTCAGAACAGCTTTCATGAAGCTTTGCTGCCTAGTTTCTCAGAACTTACCATATTCATCCTATTTTGCATGTATAATCAGTTTCACAAGTTAAACTAGTCAATGTAGTCACCTCAATGAAAGGAGAAAAAAACAAAATATAAAATTTTGACAATGTCTCTTCAGAGCAGTAGTTGTATCAAAGTGCATTGAAAACAATGAGTACTTCACCTGTTTGAAAAACACCATCCCCTTATCACTGTTACAAAATCAGTGTTGGACGAGACCATGTGAATTCAAGAAATGCTCTCCTTAATACAGCTTCATGAATTTAGAATACAGGACAGAATCAAAATGCATGAATTCTGACATTGCTGCAACATCCGAAGATGTGTTGAATTTTATATATCTTTTCATTTTAATTTCACTTTTCTAGTAATTTATCTCAAATGTATTTTATAAAAGTATACATTTGCAATAAATTGGATATTTTTGTTTTAAAGAGAGTTCAGGGATCCATGGAAGTGGAAAGGTGACAAAGTGGATCATTCTCTACAAAGTAAACTATTCTTTTTTAAAAAGATTTTATTTATTTATTTTTAGACAGAAGGGAAGGAAGAGAGAAAGAGAGGGAGAGAAACATCAATGTGTGGTTGCCTCTTGTGCGCCCCCTACTGGGGACCTGGCCTGCAACCCAGACATGTGCTTTGACTGGGAATTGACCTGGCGACCCTTTGGTTTACAGGCCACCACTCAATCCACTGAGCCACACCAGCCAGAGCAAACTAAACTTTCCTTATATAGCTATTGTGATGGGCACTAGAATTATAAAAATGAATATACACAATCTTTTTCCACTGGAAACACATCATCTAATTGCTTACAGCTGAATGGCTGAAATTTTGTTTTACAGACCAACAGCATTGTAGACTTACCCTGGTAAATTTCTAGAAGTGCCAAATCTCAAACCTGATTCCAGAACTATTAGAACCTGGATGTTAATGAAATACCCACATGATTCATGTGCATATTAAAATGCATTTTGCCAGTGCTACTCATTGAGTGTCTGAGGACTGGAGGTGGTTTTTGAACTGAACAATGGCAAGAAAACATTGAAATTAAGTAAAGGATTTTCAAAATTTTTATGGCAATTTGACATTGGTGAATTTTGTATATATGTGCTTTTTTAAATTATATTTTTTCCTTTATTCTTATTGTTTATACTATTACAAATGTTCCCATCCCCCACTTTGTCCACTTTCACCCAGCCCTCATCCCCACTTCCAGCAAATGTCTGCCCATTTGACAGATGCTGTAGGGTTAAGTAAATGAATTTTCTTAGCGTGTAGTCTGGGTAGGCAACTTTGCATGTGGGCTTGTCAGTGTTATCCTTCCCTACTGTAGATCGTTGGTGAGATTCCATTTTTGCCGTCTCTCCTGTTCTCTGTGTGGTGTCTCTACAGTTTGTTGTGCAGCAGCTGTTCAAATCACCCCTCAGTTCTCCTTCAGGAGGAATTACTGTCTAAAAAGGTGTGTGTTCCTTATTTTCATGGAAAGAGGTAAGTTTAGGGTCTTTCTACACTGTCGTATTGGCCCTGCCTGTGTGTTGTATTTTTATTTTTATTTGTATTTGTATTGAGGTATTTTCTAATTTACTTTGTGACTTATTTTGTTGTGTCCTTCCTTATATAAGTTTATGTTGTTTATTTTTTATATACTTGTGAATTTTTCAGTTGTCTTTCTGTTATTTATTTCTAGTTACATCCTATTGTTTTCAAAGAAGATACTTTAATGATTTCTGTCTTTCAAAATTGATTAAGACTTGTTTTGTCACCTAACATAAAGGTTCCTTCTGGAGAATAGTCTTCATGCTGTTGAGTAGAATGTATGACAATTGAGTATTCTCAGTTGGGGTATTTCTCATATATATGTTAGGTTTTACTGCTTTATAGAATTGTTCAAGTCTTCTATTTCTTTATATTTTACTTTGTTTTGTTGTTTATTGCATTATTAAAAGTGAGATATTAAAGTCTCCATCTATTATTCTATATTTGTATATTTCTCTCCTTAATTTTGAAAGTTATTACTTTATATATTTTGGAACCCTGTTCTTAAGGACATGCATATTTATACTTCCTATATAGTATTGGTAGATTGACCTTTAATCAATAGATAATGCCATTCTTAATCTCCTGTAGTCTTTTATTGCTTAATATCTACATGACTAATAATAATATAACATTTCCAGCTCTCCTTTGGTTGATATTTTCTTGAAATATCTTTTTCTATCACTTTATTTTCCATTGCTTTGTTTCTTTCCATCTAAAGTTAGTTTTTTGTAGATGATATATAGATGCAGTCTTACTGTGCCTCCTTTTTATCTATTCTTCCATTATCTGTCTCTTATTTTAAAAATTTTACCCATTTACATTTAAATTGGTGATAAGAGCTTACTCCTGTCATTTAACTATTTTTCCCATTGGTTTAATATGTATTTTCCCGATTCTTTAATTACTACCTTTTAAAATTTTTGTTGATCTTTTTGGTAATATACAATATGAATTTCCTCTTTTTTCCTTTGTTCTATATATTTTTTAGTTATTTTCTTGTTCATTACCTTGGAATTTATAACTTCCAAAACTTAAAACCACTTAGTGTATAGAGTAACAATTTAGTTTTAAAAGTAGGTAGACACTGCAATCTTATTAATCTTTGTCCTAACCCTATTTATTGTTATTGTTACAGATTGGAACTTTATATAACATGCACATTGACATAGTCTTATAATTATTGTTTTATATTTTCCTTTTTGTATCATATAAAAAATAAACAGGAGCTACAACTCAAATTTATAATAATAATAGCTGTTATATTTATCTATATAGTTACCTCATTGGAGATTTTTATTATTCATATGGCTTTGAATTGCTGTTCAGTGTCCTTTCATTTCAGCAGAAAGGACTCCATTTATAATTTTTTGCAGTGCATTTATTCTAGAAACAAATTTCCTTAGCTTTTGTTTCTGGAAATTATAAATTATCCCTTCATGCTTAAAAGGATAGTTTGTCAAATACAGAAATTATATATTCTTGATTTTAAATTTTTTCATGTCTCTCTTGAAATGTGCTGGCTGACTACCTTTTGGACATGATGATTTCTCATTAGTTACTAATCCTACTGTGTAACCCTTACAGGTAAAGAATCTCATTTCTCATCCTGCACAGGTTCTCTTCTCTTTTTGTTTTTCAACACTTTGACTATAATGTATTGCAGTGTTGTAGCTTTCTAAATTTATTCTGCTTGAATTTTGTTGGGGTTCTTGGATATGTAGGCTTAGGTATCTTTCATCAAATTTGGAAAATAATCAGTCATTATTTCTACAAATATTATGTTTGCCTTTTTCTCTTTCTCTTCTCCTTTTGAGACTCTCATATACTACTTATACAAGTCACTCAAATTTACTTTACTTTTATTCATTCTTTTTCTTTCTGTTCCACAGACTAAATTTTTAAAAATATTTTATTTATTTATTTTTTAGACAGAGGGGAAGAGAAAGAGAAAGTGAGGGAGAGAAACATCAATGTGTGGTTGCCTCTCGAGCTCCCCCTACTGGGGGCCCGACCTGGCCCACAAACCCAGGCATGTTCCCTGACTAGGCATCCAACTCGACCCTTTGGTTTGCAGGTCAGTGCTCAATTCACTGAACCACACCATCCAGGGCTCCAAAGACTTAATTTTAATTGTCTTATCTTCATGTCTCCTGATTCTTTCTTCTGCATATTCAAGTCTGATGTTGAATTTTTCTAGTGAATTATTTTTTCACTTTAGTTACTGTATTTTTCAGCTCTAGAGGGGTTTTTGGCAACTTTTATAAATTATGTATCTTTACTAATCATCTCATTTGTCATATATTTTCTTGATTTCTGAATTCTTTGTCTTTTTTTAGCTTGTTGAACATATTTATGACAGTTGATTTACAATTTTTGTCCATTAAGTTCAATGTTTGGGCTTCTTCAAGGATGGTTTCTGTCAACTAATTTTCCCTTTGAATATAGATTTTGTTTCTTCATACACTTTGAAATATATTTGTTGAAAACATTAAAATATTATAATGGCATAATTGGTTTCTCACTGTTCCTCAAGTTTTGTTTTTCTCAATTGTTACAGTCTTCCCTTGAGTTCACTTAGTGTTTTGACTAAGACTTCTTTGAATGCCAGAAGATTTAAAGAAAAAATATATCATATTTTTCACATTGACCAAGTGTTGGGGTGTTCCCTTAACATGTAGGCAGGTCATTAGCAATTATGCCTGTAAGAGGTGAAGAGTTCTTTTCACCAGTAGTGAAAGCTTAAAGTTGTAGAACTTTTCTGCACATGTGTTTTTCTTGAGCATCTGTGTGGCTTTCTAAATTCCACAGTATATACAAATGCTTTGGAATTCCCAGGTATTCCAAAGAATGTCTCTTCCTGGCTTTTCTTCCAAGGTTTAGGTGCTCTACTGAATGTGTCTGTGAAGGAGCTTTGCCCGAAGAGCCCCCCTACCCCCTGGCCACCACAGATGAGAATAAGTCTACCAAGACTTGATCTGCTTGGGGAGGAAAGGTGGCTGATCTCTCAAAGGAGAAGGACCAGGAACCTGTTCCTCAATGGGCTTTTATTGGGTTCATTTGCACAGGATTACAGATAAAGCTCATTAACCATTGTCAGGCAGTAAGGATCAAACAAAAGATAAAAAAGAACTCTGAGGGCCTATTTTGAGTCAAGGTCAGATATCTAAAGAGCTGTAAAGCTTTTAGGAACAAACTCACTTCTTGCTTGGACCCTTATCATTTAATTGAGAACATTCTAAACAAAGCAGGTTTTACAGGATTTTATATATTCTTTCTTAGGCCTGATTGCCCAGGGAACCCACCCTTTCCAGC
>CM052552.1:32653733-32669279 GCA_028533065.1 Trachops cirrhosus | reverse complement strand
GCCTTGGTGGGGGTTACAGCTTCTGAAACCAGGCAGGGTGGTTCCCAACATGTGTCTACAGCAATCTTTGTTCCAGGTAGATTTGGATACTTTTTTTTTTATATCACAGTATGTTTTTCAGCAACTTTTGCAACATTTTCACAGCTAATCGGTTCAACTAAGGGGGAACAAACACCATTTGTAACCTGTCCTGGTACACTGCAGAGAGGTTAAAGAAGACTAACAAAATAGTTTGTCTGTGGTTGACCTCTTTATTTAAAGAAAAATTTGAATGTGGGATCTGTATATATGGGTATATGGCTAAGATATGTCAATTTCCAAATTTTGCTTTTTTTAGGGTGTGAGAATATGGGACCGCCCCAAGTGGAAACATGAGATATTTATTCATGTATATTATATCCCACACTGGAAGGCTTAGTTCTACACAGATAGTGTGTTTAATTAGACAATATTCCCATGGGTTATTTTGTCCACAGGAGAATACAAAGTAGCCAATCACCTTAGAAGGGGTGTATGTGTGTGTGTTGGTGTGCATGTATATGGGAGGGTGCTAAGTAGTGGTGCTGCCCTGTTATCAACTCCATATCACTCTGAAGTTCTGCATCTTTCTAGAACCTCTATGATTTCTCTCTGGAAAGACTGGATGCCATTTCCACACTTGTTCACACACTCTGTTCTACTTTGCTTGCCAATATGCTCTCATTAGCTGGTGATTTTCTCTATCTCTTATAGGATTATTTCCTTTGTAATGTTTTTACTTCCTATTATTCTATAGATTTTTGTGGAAGAATGACAATAAAAATTTACTTAGTCAATTGTGTTGAAATAGAAACATACTGAAATTCTTCAGTTTTGTGTGATGATATTTCTGTTCTCCAATAATCTTTAAAAGGAATTTTGAGGTGCTAGAGTATTTTAGAAAATCAAGGAATAAGAAATGGTATTCCAGAGTGAAACTGTCTGGACTGTATTATAGGCTGCTTAAACAGATGTAAGGAAGGATCTGTAAAAAAAATCAGGGGCCTTAAAATGTGAATTCTGCAAGTTAAAAAATCTTGTATTGGCAGAATTTAAAGTGGAAAAGAGATAATCTGGAAAGAATATGCACTGAACATTTTTTCTTATGTGACAAATGGAAAATCATGAGCTGAAGCTTTTACTTATTCTGTTATGAAACTGTATTACTGTTTTAAGTTAATATAATTGAGACCAAGTGTCATTTTAATATATTAAAATATCATGCTTCTGTACTTACTTTATAAATCTTTACTGTAAAAGAACTGAACACTGACCATCTGTAAACAGTTATAAAATTGGTTGTTTGAAGGTTGAAAAGTATGTACCTCCTGTGACGAGGAATACCTTAGTGGAATTAGCTCTAGCAAGATCACGAAATTTTTTACAAGGAACAAATTACACAACCTAGAAATTGTCTCATGATGTAGTAACAGGTGTGATAATTATACCTTTCCTCTTGGTTTCAAATAATATAGATATTTAGAATAGAGTAGGCTATTCTTAGTGCTAATGTTATTTGAATATGATTTCATTCATTTATTCATTCAATATGTGTTAAGCACCTACTATGTCCCAGGCATATGAATGTGTATCATTAAAGAAGTGGTAAACAAAAGAAGTCCCAGACCTCATGAAGCCTGTGTGAGAGTCAGAAAAAGAAAAATGAATGTAAATATGCTTATAATTATGAATTGTGATAAAATCTATTAAATAATATTGTGTTGAACTAGAGAGTAAGAAAGTAGCAGTATTTTAGATGGATAAAGAAAGATCATTCTGAGATGACATTTAAGGTAAAATGACATCTGAAGGTGCAGGGGTGTCCAACCCACAACATATAGTGGCTGTAAATGTGGCCCAACCCAAAATCATAAGTTTACTTAAAACATATGAGATTGTTTTGTGATTATGTGTCACAATGTATTTAATGTGTGGCCCATGACAACTCTTCTTCTTCCAGTGTGGCCCAGAGATGTAAAGAGGTTGGACACCTCTTCGAGGGTACAAAACATAGAAAATGTAGTGAAAACATAGAAGTTTATTCCTAGCAGAAAGAATAGGACTAGTGGGGCTTGAGGTTAAAACTCTTGCAGTATTTATAAATTAATTGCATTATATTGAAATTGTGTCATTATAGGTACAGCATAGCAGTGGAACTTAAGTGTATGATCTCTGAAGTCAAACAGTTGATGTTAAAATTGCAAATATACTATTTCCCCTAAATTATTCAACTAGATTTAAGGTTTTGTCTGGACAAGTAACAATATCTGAGCCATGCACACAATAAGCACTTAATAAATTATAGTTATTATTATTGTTTTTCCAACTTTATTGAGATATAATTGACATAATATTGTGTAAATTTAAGGTGTATAACAAAGTGTTATTTAATACATGTATATTTCTCAATATTGTTACAACTATAATGTTTGTTTTTTCTACTTCCTACTAACCTATGAACCACTTGTGTTTACAAACTGTATAATAATAATTATTGTGAGCCAAGAGCCTAACAAAATGTTTTACACATGGTAGATTCTAGCCAATGTTTATTCAATAGATTATAAATGAAAAGATATGAGGACAAATGCTGAAGTTTCATTTGGAGTCATTAGTTTATTTAGGGATATGTAAAATATATAGCCTAGTGTGTGGAGAGTTACTTTTTGGAAAGTTTCCAGAAAATTCCCATTGTACAACCACACAGCAACATACCAAAATGTGATTACCATCTGCTGGCCTTAACTGTGTACACCTTAAGGCCAGCAGATGGTAACATATATGAAATGTTCTTTTCCTCATGTTGCCAATACCTTTGCCAGCTACCTTTGATACTTAATTATATCATATAAATCATTAGAAGTATGAACTATCAAGCATTTATTTTATATGTGATGTCATATTTAAATTTAAGACATAAATGCTATATCTCTGTTTTATAAGGAAATGAAGCATAAGAAATATAAACAATTGGAGCCCAAGATCACACAATTAATAAATGATGGATTCAGATCTTGAACTAGACAGACAGCCTGTTGACCTAGCTCTCTTAACCCCCATGTTGTACCTTAAGACAAGAAACTTAGAGCTGGCTCAGCTCCCTTCTAAGAAGATAATTGAAAAGAGGATAGACAATACCTTTCTTCCCCTTTTAAATGATGAGCTTATTGCCAAAGAGATAGAAGCATGAAAATTTTTACTAGCAAAAATAAGGCCAAATGAATCCAAAATGAGAGTACTTAAAGTCAAAAGCATGCTTTGCTCTATTACAGTATGTTTGTGTGTGTTTCCAATTCAATCAAAATAATTTAGGCAGCATATTTAATTTACTGAACATTTGATCTCAGTAGCATTGAATTTGTGTGATGATATTATTTAACATCTGCTAAATACCAATAAATCATGCATAATAGAGAAACTGAGAAACAAACCCTTGTTCCAGTGCCTTAGACAACAAGTAGGTCTTTTGCCTGCTTTAGTGGAAAAATACAAGGCAAGGAGGAAATTAGTTAAAGGGGAACAAATACACCAACAACCAAAAAGAAAACAAAACAAAATGAACACCTGTCTTGATGGATGAAAATCATGTAGTTGCTGAAATTTGTCTTCAGTATCCACTTCCTAATTTCCAAGATGCCCATTTCCTTGCTTCTCTTTTTCTTTTTCCACAAATATTTAGTAAATAAGGATCATGCTTGCTGTCATGAAATACATGAATTTGTGCTAATCAAAATACAGATGGAGTAAAGTGGTATTTTTTCAGTTTTACTGATAAGTAATTTACATATGTAACTGTATAATTTTAAGGTGTACAACATGATGGTTTTATTTACATATATTGTGAAATGATTATGATAAGAGGTTTAGTTAATATCCATCACCTCGTATAGATACAATAAAAACATCTGTGTTGAGAACTGTTAGGATCTATTCTCATAACAACTTTCTTGTAAGTCATACAGAAATATTAACTATGGTCATCATGTTTTACTTTCCATCCTTAGTACTTATCTACCTTATAACTGGATATTTATACATTTTGACCACCTTCCTCCAATTTTCACCTCCCTACTCCCAAAAAACCAATCTCTTCTTCAATGACTTTGGTATTGTTTTGTTTTGTTTTGTTTGTATCCTATATTTGAGATCACATACTATTTATCTTTTTCTGTTTGACTTATTTCACTTACCAGAATATCTTCAAGGTCTCTTGGTGTTGTCACAAATGGTACAATTTCCTCATGTTTTGTGGTTAAATACTTCATTATTTATTATTTATACTTATATTTATATTATTTATAACATTTATATTTATAATATTACATATTACACATATAACAATGTCTTTATCCATTCTTCTATTAGGTTGCTTTAGGCATCTGCTATCATAATTAATGCTGCTATAAACATGGGGGTCAAGTACAGGTGTCTTTTTGAGTCAGTTTTTCCTTTGCATATATATTCAGAATTGAAATAGATGGGTCATAGAGTAGTTTTATTTTTAATTTTTCAAAGCCTCCACAGTGTTCTCCATAGAAACTGTATAAACTAACAATGCAACAGTGCACACATGTTCCCTTTTCTCTATACCCATGCCAACACTTATTATCTTTTCACTTTTGATAATGTCCACTCTAACAGGCATGAAGTAATATGCATAGCCATAAGACCATTATTCCTTATCATTCAATGTAATACATTGTAAGATCTTTATTAACATCTCAGATAAATTTTGAGGTGGCATAGAAGGAAAAAAATGCACTTGAAACTAAATCTGCTTTCCATGGGCTTCTATTCAAGACTGACTACACTTATTTTGCCCATGTCCTTTTCTGAAACCACATCCTAGAAAGTCCCAGAAATGAGAGACACTAGATGTAATAAAATGTGAAATTAATGTAGTTATAGCATAAGAGTATGTTGAAACTTTGTGAAAATAGCATTTAGACATCCAGATCTCTTTTTCCTGCTGGTTAGGTGAGTCATTATCTATCTCATTCACTAAGGCATTAGATTTTTTTTAAAGAAATTAAGTGAAAAATTCTCTGGAATCTTGCTTGCTGGTCACAGTAAAAGGCTGGTGATAATATTTGGTAGCTAAGATAGAGAATAAATGAAAGCCTATGTAATGAACACCAAAACACCCTTTTCTTGCCCTGTCTAGAGTTCAGCATTTTCATAGCCAGATTTAAATATTTGGAGAAAATGTTCCACGATTTTAAGCAATTGATGGTATATATGAAAAGATAAATCATTGGTTTTCTTTTTTATTTTAATTTTTATTGTATTTTTCCATTACCATTTATTCCCCCTTTTACCCCTCTCCCCCCAGGAATCACTACACTGTTGTCCATGTCCATGCGTCCTTTTTCCTTTTTGCTCAAACCGTCTACCCCCTAAACCCCTAGCTTGGCTGTCATCCTGCTTTCTGTCCATGAGTGTCTCTATTTTGCTTGTTAGTTAAATTTTTTCATTAGATTCCACATATGAGTGAAGTCATATGGTGTTTGTCTTTCTCTGACTGGCTTATTTCACTTAGCATGATGTTCTCCAGGTCCATCCATACTATCACAAAGGGTAAAATTTTCTTCTTTTAGTGGCTCAGTAGTATTCCATTATGTAAATGTCCCATAGTTGTTTTATCCACTCATCTACTGATAAATCATTGGTTTTCAATGTTCTGAAAATTTAGGTTTGAATGAGTTAAGGAAGAGAACATAGTCAAAAGTTTGAAAATACACCTGAGTAAATAATTAAATATGAGAAAGTATAATCTACAGAAATTACATACATACACACATGAGTGAAGACCCCCAAACTCATAATTTATTTATAAAAATTATCTATTTATTTTTACATGTTTAAACTTCAGTCACATTCCAAGTACTCTCCATTTGATGCAATACACCTATCAAGACATTTTTTCCACCGGTCAAAACAGACTTTGAACTTGCCAATTTTGAGGCCTTTTAGTGCTTCTGCTGTTTTTTGTTTCACTTCTTCCACATTGGCAAAAAGCTTTCCTTTTAAGAATTTGTTCATCCGGGGAAACAAAAAAAAGCCACTTGGGGCAAGATGGGGTGAATAGGGAGGGTTGGTCACAGGGGTCATGCCATTTTTGGTCAAAAACTGTTGAACGCTCATGCAGTGTGGGCAGGTGTACTGGTAAATAACCCATCATGAAATGGACAAACACATTGAATGTCTTTTAAAAAAATTCATTGAAGCCAAACACAACCTCTCAGAACAATGCTAGCTTGTACACTGATACAGATAGCTTCCTAGAACACGCACCTAGCAGGAGAAGCCTGTATTACAAGGGAGCCATCCTCCAGAAGATAATCAGTTTTGGGGGGGTCCCCCCATATATGAGGTCTGTCCAGAAGGTATCCAGCCATGTACTATGAAAAGTAGAAACATTTATCAAAGAAGATACAAGAGGGAAGAAACATTGTTCATAGGACAGTGAAACCTTAGTCCCCTTCCAAGTAGGCACATCGGAACCTCACACAGTTCTCCCAATTGCCATCAGCTGCCCTGTCATATTTTCCTGAATCTCATCAATAGTCTGAAATCTCTTCCCTTTCAAAGATGATTTTAGTTTGGGAAAAGCCAGAAGTCATAGCATGCCAAATGTAGGCTGTAGTGAAGCTGAATTATATGGGTGATTAGATGTTTCACCAAAAAAAGTCTGCAGGAGATGTGATGCATGAGCAGACGTTTTGTTGTGATGAAGCTGCCAATCACCAGTTGTGCATGGCTGTGGCCTTCTGAATCACCCAAATAGTTTTCACAGAAAAATGTTCAAGCTTAAGCAAAATTTGATGCAGCTTCATTGCTCTACTCTCTCATTTTGAAAGCAAGAGCCACATAGTATACATGCTCACTCAAGGTGTCTACCACACTCCCACTGACTAGTAGAGGGAAGTTGTCATTGTTCATGCATGCGCATTCCAGTCCACTCCCCTTGGCTGCCAGGTTATATTGATATTACACAAACCATTCTCATTACAATAACAATGGCTGGACTTTTTCCAGAGAGACTATATTTATGTATGTATGTATGTGTGTGTGTGTATGTGTGTGTGTGTAAAAAATGTATGTATATATAGTCATGTGGTAAATGATTTTTTTTTGGTGAAAAAGAGATTTTGCAATGGAATGCATTGAGTCAATTGGAAGTAAGGAAGAGGAGTCAATTAATGTAGACAACCATGCCAAGAACTTAACTGTGAAGGGAAAGGAAGAGATAGGACAGAAACAAGAATTTTGTATGAGATTGATTTTTCCTTTTCTTCTTTTCTTTGTTTTTAAGCCCTTGGAAACTTTTTTAATAGGAGAGAGTTAAGTGTATTTATATTTTGATGGAGGTAGACAGAATAAGTGAAAACAGCCTAAGAGTAGGCAGTCAGGGCTGATATCATGGCTTCAGTTATTGGAGATACAGTTCCTTTGCATCTATCTGCTCCAATTCCTAGCACAGATCTTCTATTATCAAGGCCATGTCATAGCACAGATGACAGCTATATGTAGCTGTTAGATCCATGTTACCACAGCAGGAAGAAAGCAGGACAAAGAGCAAAATGTGGATCCCCCTGGCTGAGACGGCCTCCTTTAATTAGCCTTCCCAGAAGATTCTCATAAAATTTCCACTTACAACTTTTTGACTTGAATGAAGTCACATGACCACACCTAGCTACAAATGAATGTGGAAAATGTAATCTTTGTTCTGTGTTCTGAGGTGTCTGGCTAAAATTTTGGGTTCTGTTTTGAGGGGAAAAGATGAATAGCTGTTGGGATAGGCAGTTAGTAATCTCTGACATACCAGGTCTCTTAGACTGAGTTCCCTGGAACAGACTCTTAAATGACAGCTGCATGAAAAGGTATGTTTGTTGATATGAAGTAAAGAAGGCTGGATTGAGCAGAAGGTTAAAATGATCCACAATGTATTTAGTTAAAACTGAGATCTTAGTTTATTCAGTACAGTTTCTATCCTTTAGCTACTCTTCTGGGCATCTCCGGATCTTGGATGACCATTCAAAATTGTTTCAAATTGAAGCAAAGTTACTGAGCTTATATATTCCTGCAATAGACAGACTGATATAAACTGTCCTCTGGAAAGGGACATAACCTTAGCAAAGGTTAATTCCTAATAAGGGACAGAGCTATGAGGTATCAATAACTTATAATTCCAACACCTGAGTGATTGAAACAACTCTGAAGAATGAATATGAAAGGGGCATCACATTATCTATTATAGTGGTAAGTATGGTGGAAAGAAAGAGGTAAGTGTGATGAGTATATTGATTAGTGAGTCGTTACAGTGATGAAGGTTTTGACTACCTACGGAGGAAAAATGGTTAATAGTAAGGAACTGAGGGTTTTCATTAGTTATATAAAAAATAGCTTAAACAGAGTATAAGTTTATAATTTTAGCTTACAAATAATTCAAGACCAATACTCTTGAAAGGAAGGTAGAACTTCTTCACTTCACTTTTCCAGCTCATGACTATGACTTTAACATTGTTTGCCTCTATCTGGCAGAATGGAAAAGAGCAAATAAAAAAGACAAGTAGAAAACATGATTTCTGCTCACACTGCATTAATGATAACTTGTTATACAGATGCACGTAACACAATGGAGGGTGGGAATGTAATGTAGCTTGTCAGCCATGTGCTTTGCACTTTTATTGCAAAGAAAGAAAGGATAATGAATTTTATGGACAGTCAATGATAAGAGTTTCAATGATATTTTTAAAAAATTCAGTGGAAGAAGTGAATGCAGGAGCAGAGAAGTTAAATAGTTATGATCAGAAAGCTGGACATTTTAATTTAATATTTTATACATGAGAAGAGTACCGGGGACAATAAAGTGTCACTACGGGTGAGGAGAAATGATATTGAGTATGGGTAAATCAATGAATCAAGGAGATTGGAAACTGTACAGCCATGGTGTTGGAAATGTCACCATATAAGACAATAGCAGTATTAACTAAAGCTTATTCGGTGCTTATTATGTGCCAGACACTCTTGTAGGATTTTTACAACTGTTAATGCAATCGATTCTCTCTATAATCCTGTGAACAAGGTATTATATTCACATTACCAATGTGGAAAGAGAGTAACATAAATCTTTGGTAACTTGCCCAAACTTTTGGAATTAGTGATAAGTAAAACCAGAATCAGCACATGGAAAGACCGACTCCAGAGCCTATGTTTTTGTTCCTGTGATAGGAAGGCTTAGAGTCACTCCCAAGAAACTCAGAACCAACACATGCAATAGTTATCTTCAAACAACATCAGAGCGGGATCCAATTAGCTCCACAAGTTGCATATCCAAAGGGAAATTTTAGCAGGTGCTAGACCCTGCTGAAGCAAATTCCACTTTGTGTGGCAGCACCTGCACTGCAGCTCATACACTGTGAACAGGGTTGAGGCTTCACAGTCAGCCAGCCTGATCATTGGCCCCATGCATGGGTGGTACTACAGTAATGAGACTGAACAGCAACAGGAGTAGTCACATTACCCACACAAAGTACATTCCTAGAACACCCAGTTCAGGTGATCAAGGGGACTGTGCCACTGGGTCCCATAGAACACTTAATAATAAGATCACCTTGCCAAAACTTGAAGACATACCAGATTTACTTAAAACATAGAAACAAAGACAGAGATGCAGTCAAAATGGGGAGAAAAGGAAAAATGCCCCAAATGAAAAAACAAAAGTAATCTCCAAAAAGGAACTAAATGAAATGGACTCAATAGAAAAATAATAAACTATAAGAAAGGGAAACTAAGAAAACAATGTCATTTACAATTGCATACAAATAACTAGGAATAGATTAAACAAGGAAGCAAAGACATATCCATACTACCCAAAATAATCAATATATTCAACATAATTCTTTTAATTTTTGGCACAGTTTTGTTATTATTTATTTGTTTTTAAATTTTTATTGTTGTTCAATTACAGTTGATCCCATTTCCTCCCATTACTCTTCCCTGCCCTATCCACCCCCACTTCTCACATTCAATCCTCCTCCCTCCCATTGTCTTTGTCCATTACACAATTCCTTTTAAAATACCAAAGTCATATTTCAAAGAACTAGAACAAATAATCTAAGTATTTATATAGAACCACAAAAGATCTTTAGTAGCCTCAACAATTTTGGGAAAAAAGAACAAAGTTGGAGACATCATGCCAACTAATATCAAACTATACTACAAGGGCATAATAAATAAAGCAGCATGGTATGGGCATAAAAACAGACATGTGAATCAATGAAACAGAATAGACAGCCCAGAAATAAACCCACACCTATATGACCGATTACTATTTGACACGAAAGCAAGAACATACAATGGGGTAAATAAAGATAATTTATTCAATAAATGGTATTGGAAAAATTAGACAGCTACATGCAAAAAAATAATGAAACTAGGCCACCTTCTTACACCATAACAAGAATAAACACATAATGGATTAAAGACTTAAATGTAAGACTTGAAACCATAAAAACTTTAAAAAAACATAAGTGGTTAAATTAGACACTTCTCAGGGATATCTTTTGTGATATATCTCCTTGGGCAAAGGAAACAAAAGAAAAAATAAACAATGGGACTACATCAAACTACAAAGTTTCTGTGCAGCAAAAATAAATACATCAACAAAATGAAAAGCCAACCCACTGAATCAGAGAACATATTTCCCAATGATTCATCTAACACAGGGATGATATCCAAAATTATAAAGAATTCATATAACCCAATACCAAAAAACAAACAATCCAATTTTAAAAAATGGGCTAGTACTGAACAGACACTTCTCCAAAGAGAACAGAGAGGGCCAATAGACATAAGAAAAAATGCTAAAGGTCAATAATCATGAGAGAAATGAAAACTAAATCCACAATGAGATATCACCTGATACCTATCAGAATGGATATTATCAATAAATTAAAAAACAAGAAGTGTTGGTGATGATGTGGAGAATAGGGAACCTTTTTTCCCTCTTGGTGGGAATGCAGACTGTTGCAGCCACTGTGGAAAGCAGTGTGGAGATACCTCAGAAAAGTAAAAATGGAACTGCCTTTTGACCCAGCAATCCCACTTCTAGGTATACAACCAAAAAACCGCAAAACACTAATCTGAAAGAATATATGTGCCCCTATGTTTATTGCAGCATTATTTAAAATAGCCAAGATATGGAGACAACCCAAGTGTCTATCAATAGATGAGTGGACAAAAAGTGTTACATATATATAATGAAATATTACACAGTCATAAAAAATAATGAAATGTCACCATTTGCAACAGCATGGGTGAACGTAGAGGGTATTATGCTAAGTGAAACAAGTCAGTCACAGAAAAACAAATACCATATGATTTCACTTAAATGTGGAATGTAATAAATAAGATAAACTAACAAAATATAAGTAGACTCATAGATATAGAGTGAGCTGGTGGTTGTCAGAGGGGAGGGGGCTTGGGGCACTGGGTAAAAAGAGATGAAGGGATTGAGAAGTACAGATTGATAGTTACAAAATAGTCATAAGAATGTAAAGTAAAACATAGGGAATATAGTCGATAATATTGTAATAAATATGTGTGGTGCCAGTTGGGTAATAGAAATGGGCTTACTTTCTGGGAGAGAAAAATTTTGTCTAGAATTGAATTTTAAAAGTTAATTGTTGTGTAAATCATTATATATGGGTTACTGAGTAATATAAAAGACTGTGTTTTCAACAATATTTTTATTAAAAGTTCCGTGTTTTTTGGTAAGATCTGATATGTTACCTAGAAAATGTTGTCAAAACTTCTTGGGAGAAGCATGCCAGACATCATCGTGTTTTCTAGGCTGTATAATTTAATAGTAAAATTTCAATTCCAATTTCTGCCATTTCTAGCCTTGGGAAATATATGCTACATTTATTAAGATGTGATGACCTATGCTTTCCCCACCATTTACATTAGACTCCTATGGTATCCATAATAATGTCCTTTAAATCATGTCTACAGAAGTCAACAGTGCCCAGTAAAAGCACACACTGCAATTTAGTTATTTCCTCATTGAAATGTTCCTTGACAAGATGACCTTAGGAGAAGAACATATTACCATAAGGCTTCAGAATGGGAGCTGGAAGGTGAAGGTGGGTGGCAGCTGGCTCAGTGCATCTTAGATACATCTTTTTAATCTTAGCAAGTGAAACACTTCAATTGGAGATTTTAAAAAATGTCTAGTCTCTAACTGGCAGGAATTATTGTTAGAGGTGAGGGTAGCTTTTTTCCAAGTTATTAAATCAAGGAACAATAATTGCATTTTGAATTGTCATTGACATAAAAGCACATGGTTTGGGGAAAGAAAAAAAATGCCATTAAAAATAAGAAAGAGTTTTTGGCTGCAGCAGCAAACAAATATGTCAAACATTTAGTTTTAAATGCCAAGACAGGAGGGACCGTACAAACAGAATTTGAAAATCAATTCCATAATGAGGAAATAGAGTTGTTAAAAGCCCTTGCTCCAAGGGTTTTGGGATTGTATTCTAGAGAGGCTGAATAGCCTGCTGTTGTTGACCTCAAAGAGCAACTAGAAATGTGCAGTGACAACAGATAGCACAATATATTGGGTCACAGACAAAAAGTGCCTTATAAATGAATGAATCTTTAAAATAACTTATGCTGTAAATATTGTATCTTGACTGTACACTTGGAAAGCTTGAGAATGAATTAACAAAATAAGATATTGTGGAAAACTTTGAGTGACTTTATTTGCTCAACCTTGGAAATATTTGGCTGAAATAATAGTTTGGATGATATCATTACTAAAATGGTAACTAAGAAAAGTCAACATGCACATGTTACTACTATTCTCTGTAGGAACAATGGATTAGTATGAAAATGACATCAAACCTGCCAAAATGTGAGGGAGCAATAATAACTTGAATTGATAATGAGCCTATATTGTTTGTTGGGGGGATCTGCTTAAGTAAAAATTTTGTTGAAGCCAATTTACATGGTTATTAGAAATACCTGGTGTCCTGAGACACAGACTTGAAAATGACTGAAAACAACTGACTACCAAACTAGAACTAGACCCTGGTGTAATTTAAGGTAACTAATAGAGCAGTACTTAGGATTGGACCTAAGATAAACTGTGACTGATATTAACTTTGTGTATGGTACATGACTATATCCCCTCTATTTTAATTAATTCCATATTACTTCCTCTCAGTGAGTAATTACCCATGAACATGTGAGGTATTACAATTGTCAGTCACATTCATTTTCTATTGCTGAGTAACAAGCTATCACAAATTTAGCACCTTAAACACCCATATTTACTATCTTAGAGTTTTATAAGTCAGAAGTCCTAGAAGACTCAGTTAGATTCTCCTCTACTCAGTATCTCACAGTGTCAAAATCAAGGTGTTGCTTTGGCTTGACATTCCCTTGACAAGGGAGCTCCTTGATGAATCTGCTTCCAAACTCATTCACATTGTTAGTCTTGAAGTTCCTTCTGGTTGTAGGTCTGAGGTCTGCACATGGCATACGCCATCTTCAAAGCCAGAAATAAAACATTAAATTATTCTCATGCTTCAAGTATTGGAATTCCACTTCTGCCACTTCAGCTGAAGAAAAGTCTATGCTCTTAAAGGGCTCATATGATTGGGTTAGGTCCACCCAGATAGATTTACATTGCCATATTAATGTAACATAATCACAAGGGTGATGTCACATCATATTTGCAGGTTCTACCCAAAGGGGAGAGAATACAGAAGAGAGAGCATCACAGAGGGTCATTATTAGAATTCTGCCTATCACATTAATTAATCTTATCTACTAACAGTTAGCGCTTTCTACTTTATTTACATTTATACCGTGACCTTTTTAATGGAAAAAAATACTCAAATTCCAAAGAAATAAAGGTATAATTGTATAATGCTGACATAAGATTCCATAACCCGGTTAAGGGGACTTCACTAAACAATCCTTCAAATCATGCTGCATAGTTAGCTTGCTCAAACATTTGGTTATAACTGAGGGATATGATTATTTTCTATATTTTTATATTTATGAAATTTTTATAAAATCAATACAAGTTTTTGCCAATTTATAATTATATAAAAAGTTTGGTTTTTGGTTAACAGTCTTTAATTTAAGAGCAGTTAAAAGAGAAATTAAAGTCTCAGGTCAGCCTACAGAAGTAAAAATATTGCATATTTGCAATGGAAGAAGAGAAGCCAATGATCTCACTAGCACATTAATATTTCATCGAAGCCAAAATAGTAATAAGAATCACTATAAGATAGATGAATTAGTGTGTTATTTATCTTGAATGTTGTTACTTGTAAAGGCACATTAGATTACAATATGTTGGTCCTATGCTGGAAACTAACACCCACATTCCAAGTTTTCTGAAGGCTTGTCCCTAGAAGTTTGAGTGGGCACTAGATTATTTGTAAGTAATGTTATGATAAACTGGAACCAAATTCAAAGGAATAAACTAATATTGGTCAGGAGATGGTAAAGTCATGACTGAGTTTTCAGTATTAGTTGTGTGTCAAAGAGCACACTGCACTGGGCTGAACTTGTCAGTATCTAAATTCAGGATGAGTGAGTTAAAAATAAAAAAAAAAACGAACAGCTGAGCAGGTTGCTAATTTGAACATCTTCTGGGACCAGCAAGTTGATATAAATCTGTGAAGAGGCTTCATGTAGAAGTAAAAGCAATGGAACCCAGTGTGGAAGAAAGGGGACCACATATTAAGTTGACAAGCTCAGGGGAGGCTTGCATGATGGCCTTGCAAACTCAAAGATGAAAAGTAACCACAAAGGATCGTCTAAAATTAATCCTTTCCAACTAAAAGCAAGTCATGGCAGGTAGTCATGCCCTAACCTAGAATCTTCCCTGATGATCTTTACCTTAACTGATCCTCTCTGTTGTCTTTTTGCATCTATGATAATATAACTTTATGTCAAATTTCCTTTTTCCAGACCTCTCAAAGCACAGGCACAGCACCAAAGGGAGACCACAAATCCTTCCATTGTTATTGTTATCCTGTTAATTGATAACTGCTAACTATCCTGTACCCACCTGTGTAAAAGAAGTATGTGTCTACCATTTTACTTTTTATCCAGTCCCTAAAGTTTGTCTTCTCCCACCTCCCTAATCTAGCACTACTGGATTTCATGTAACTAACTCCCTTATTCCTCCTCTTTTTTTATTGTTCAAGTACAGTTTTCTGCCTTTTCCCCCCACCCCTCCCCACCACCCTAGCCCTCCCAGCCTCCCTCCCGTTTCCACCCCTTCTTGTTATTATCCATGTGTCCTTTATAATTGTTCCTGTAAACCCTTCATCCTTTTCCCCCATTATCCCCTCCCCTCTCCCTTCTGATCACTGTCAGCCTGTTCTCAATTTCAGTGTCTTTGGCTATACTTTGCTTGCTTGTTTGTTGTGCTGATTAGATTCCTGTTAATGGTGAGATCATGTAAAATAAGGTGCAAACTGCCATTTTCTGGAGCATTTT
>CM052552.1:32637683-32653233 GCA_028533065.1 Trachops cirrhosus | reverse complement strand
TGTAAACCCTTCATCCTTTTCCCCCATTATCCCCTCCCCTCTCCCTTCTGATCACTGTCAGCCTGTTCTCAATTTCAGTGTCTTTGGCTATACTTTGCTTGCTTGTTTGTTGTGCTGATTAGATTCCTGTTAATGGTGAGATCATGTAAAATAAGGTGCAAACTGCCATTTTCTGGAGCATTTTCTGAATCTGCTGAGATTTTGCTTCTTGGCAATTGTCATCTATTTGGTTCAAATAAAACTATACAAATTCTTACAAGTTTGGACATTTCTTATGTTGACACCAAGAAATGAAAATAGAGTACATTTCTCATCTGAGTGAATTTACTTACTAAAATATATCTGTGGCTTAATGTGCCTTATGTGTTTGTGACCTTCAAGTATACTAGGCATGTATGATGGTTTTAAGAAAATGGTTTATGCTTAAGTATAATTGAGGCACTTTAAACCTGGAACAGTCTAAGACACAGGTGGCAAACAGAAGGCCTGCCGCAGGCTGAATCTGGCTCTCCACCTTGTTTTATCCGGTCCGGCACCTTGTTTCTACCTGGCAGCAGTGCCAAGCTCTCGCTTAACTGTTCAGGAGTAGTTACATTTACACAGTCTTAAAATTACATTCGGCCCTTTGAAGGCAACCACGAGGCTAATGTGGCCCCCCGTGAAAATGAGTTTGACACCCCTGGTCTAAGATGATGGATAAAAGTGAGGCATTGGTGGTATAATGGTGATGATTATGACAGTGAGTTGAGAATTTCTCTGCTGATTTTGTTTCTGGGTGGTAGACCTTGAGTCTGAAATGTGAAGGTCTGGATGAGCTGCTCTTTATTCATAGTAGATCTTTCCTTGTCTAAAACTCATCACCTCTTGAGGGGCAAGGCACAGGAGCTATATAATATGAGCAAAGGGAAGGGTAGCTACACTTGGCAGATGATAACACTGGGGCTAAGAGAGGTTATATGAGTTGTACAAGCTTAAGCAGCTAATAGGAAGGAATACCTGTGAGCCCCTTTTCTTATAGAATAGTCATAGTGAGTTACTGAAAAAGAATCCCAGCTGGGATGCCAAAGTGCAAAGTCTTATCCCAGTTTTGTGAAGAATCTGTATATATCAGAGGTGTTTTGTGCCCTTTATCATCATAGTCTTACCATGCTGTGACCTAGGATCCTGACTTTTAGAAGTACTAACCTCTGGGTGTAACAAATATGGGTTGAAGTAAAATTATTTTTTTTGAAAATTCAGATGAAGACTTCTGTGCACTTTCAGGCAATTTGTGGTTGATGATACCAGTTATCTATAATGGCATGTTTCATTCTCGAACATCCCTTAAGAATATGTGATATGCTCCTGTGGTAAATATTAAGTATAAATTTATAAATGTTTAGTAGAGAATTTGGACTTTTTTTGTTTGATTTTAAAATAAAATTAAATCTGAGTTGTGAGCAAGGGAGATTATTATGTAATAAAAGGGACATATTTGACTAAGAAAATAAAGTTCTATATGGATTAAATAAGATTCTATGACCTAACTAAAATTAACTGAAATTTGAACAGGGGGACACAAAATAAAAGAAGAGAGGTAGAATGTGCACAATCCCCTTAAGGAGGAAGAGGGAGGGAATGAAAAAGAGACTAGCTGGTTCCTAAGATGGTAGGTAGGTGATGCTGTTGGCCTAGACAATCTGTAGCTTATTTGACTGGAATAAAGGGTAGAATTTGACAGGCGTTCTTAAAATTAGGAGTTTTATGTAAAAATATGAAGTTACAAAACTGATACATCATGAGTGATTGCATTATGAAAAAAATATTGTACATGAAGATTCACTACAGAGCTCCTTTAATTATGCAGTTCCGTAAAAATATTTACATATTTGCTTACAGACCATTCACTACACAAAGCAGCTGGGGTAGCAGGCATTGAATCAGAAAACTAAAAGATTAAGGAATGTCTAACTCCAAAAAAAGCTATCAACTGTAGAGTTAAGAGCTTCTGAAGAGTAGGAAGTATGTCATATTTTTTATGTTTGACATACTAGGTACTCAACTGATTTTCAATAAATCAATGGAGATTTGATGTACAATTGTTACATTCAACAAGTAAAGCTGTAAATATACCTACGTATACCGACCTACTTTCAGAAAAGAATTTGACTTGGCCTCAAATAAACTACACATGTCTAAAGAATGACTAGTGACTTAGTGTGATAGGCAGAATAATAACCCTCCAATAATGTCCATGTCCTAATTCCCAAAACGTTTAAAAATGAAATGTTACATGGCAAAGGGGAACGGAAGTTTCAGATGGAATTAAGGTTACTATTTATTGATCTTAGAATACAGACATTATCCATTTGAGCCTACTGTAATCACAAGATCCTTAAAAGTGGGGAAGAAGGAAAAGTTTGTCAGAGTGATGTTATGTAAAAAGACTTCTGTGAATGTCCACTGCTATCTTTGAAGAGAGAGGAAGGGGGCCATAAGCTACAGAATACTGGCAGCCTATAAAAACTGGAAAAGAACAGGATGAGGATTTTCCCCTGAAGTCTTCAGGAAGAATAGCTGTGCTGATTTGGACAAGTGAGATCTATTTTGGGCTCCTGACCTCAAGAACTACAAGATAATAAATTTGTCGCTTTTTAAATTCACTAAAATTATGGTGATATGTTACAGCAACAATAAGAACACCCATTGAAATAGAGAAGTCAGTTAAATGTAAGATTTGAAACCATTAAAATCCTAGGAGAAAGAATAGGCAGTGCAATCTCTGACATTACCCTTAGCAATATTTTTTTCTGATATATCTCCTCAGGCAAATGAAACAAAGAAAAAATAAACCAACGGGACTACATCAAACTAAAATGTTTTTGCACAGCAAAGGAAAACATCAGCAAAATGAAAACACAATGCACTGAATGGCAGAACATAGTGACCAGTGATATATCTGATAAGGGGTTATATCCAAAGTTTATAAAGAACTTATACAACTCAACACCAAAAAAAAAATGCAAACAAACAAATAAACCATTTTAAAAAATGGGCAGAGGACCTGAATAAACACTTCTCCAAAGAAGACATACAGATGGCCCATAGGCATATGAAAAGATGATCAATGTCACTAATCATCAGAGAGATGAAAATTAAAACCACAATGAGATATCATCTCACACCCATCAGAATTGCTATCCTTAATAAATCCACAAATAACAAGTGCTGGCGAGGATGTGGAGGAAAGGGAACCCTAGTATACTGTTGTTGAGAATAGAGATTGGTGCAGCCACTGTGCAAAACAGTATGGAGTTTCCTCAAAATTTTGAAAACAGAACTGCCTTATGATGCAGTGATTTCACTTGTAGCACTATATCCGAAGAAATCTGAAACAGCAATGCCAAAGAATATATGCACCCTTGTGATCATTACAGTATTACTTACAATATCCAAGATTTGGAAGCAGCCTAAGTGTCCATCAGTAGACAAGTGTATAAAAAAAGCTGTGGTACATTTACACAATGGAATACTGCTCAGCCATACTTTAAAGACAGGAAGGAAATCTTACCTTCTGTGACACAGCATGGATGGAACTGGAGAGCATTATGCTCAGTGAAATAATTCAGTTAGAGAAAGACAAATGCCATATGATTTCACTTTTATGTGGAATCTAAACTACAAAATAAATTAACAAAATTAAAACAGACTCATTGATACAGAGATACAGAGAACAGACTGACAGCTGTCAGAGGGGATGGAGGTTGGGGGACTAGGTGAAAAAGGTGAAGGGGTTAAGCCTCCCCCCATCCCACAAAAATAGCAAACTCATAGACATAGACAACAGTATGGTGAGTGCCAGAGGGAAAGAGGGTGGGGGAGGTAGTAAAGGGCAAAGGGGGTGTAAATGGTGATTGAGCAGACTTGACTTTGGGTAGTGAAGACATAATGCACTGAAATATATATAATTTTATTAACCAATGTAAATAGAAAAAAAAGAAAATGAGAAGTGAACTAAGTTCGAACAATAAACAATTAGTTTATTTGGCAGCTTATGAATTTTAAGCATAAGGTCCATCCTACTTATCACTCACCCCAACACATGCAGGGTGGGGCAAAAGTAGGTTTGCACTGGTGAGTAAACAAAACACAGAATTTATTCTTGTGTTATTTTCCATACAACTGTAAACCTACTTCTGCCAACACCTGCAAAGCTGGAAGCTGCCCCTGGAGCTGCGGTCCTTGTTGCTATCCCAATAGCTAAAGTCTTGTCGTGTATTTTAGTTTGTGCCTTATCTTTTTGAGCTACTATACTAAAAACACCATAGACAGGGGCACTTAATCAAAAGCATTAATTTCTCATATTTCTCGAGGCTGAGAAGTCCCATATCAAAATGCCAGCAGATATAGTGTCTGGTGAGTGCAGTCATCCTGATTCATAGTCAGTCCTCTACTTGCTGTGTCCTCCTGTTGCAGGAAGGTTGAGAGAGTTCTCTGGAGGCTCTTTCATAAGAGCGCACACTTTATTCATCTTGCCTCATACTACCACTCTATGGGGACTTAGGATTTTAATATATGAAATTTAGGGGGACACAAATATTCTGTACATAACATTTGGCCTTTTTTAGTCTTCCTGGCTCTATCCTAGTAGGAGTCCTTCATATCAGTCTCAGGTGAACCAACTAATAAGACCACGTATGAACATGTGCCTCCGACTTGACCCCTCAGTTCTCTCTATGCTGGCCAGCAGCAATCTTAGGTAGCAACAGTGGTTGTGACATCTGGAAGAAAATCAGGGATTTATCTTATTTGACTTCTTTCCTTATGGGGCACAGTCACACTCCACTTTATTTCTTTATTTTTCTGTATTGACCTGAGCAGTAAATAACACCAAAAAAAAAACAAAAAACAGAGGAAGTAAAAGATGTTTCTGTGTCACCCCCATCATGTGATAGGCAGAGAAAACATTGTGTGCAGTTATTTTAGCAAATGACAACTGGCCATGCTCTGTTTGGAAGAAATTGACACAAACAAAATATACATAAATGACACAGGTTATATATGGCTATCCGAACACACCCAGTACTCTGTGTGGTTGCTGGTTCCAGTAAGGCACGACTTGGAGGCTGCTATTGTGGGTCTGAAATGTGAGAAAGGTGGGCAAGGCCACAGTGCTTTAAATGCTCTTTTCCAGCAAGTAAAATTGAGGCTTGTCAGGGAAAAGGAGCTTCTTTGTCTCATTAATGATGGTTTAATGCCCCTCCTTTGGTCATAAAAATTATTTCTTTGTCATCAACTCTAATTTTAGACCCTACTTCCAATACTATGCTTTTATTTTTTGCCATGTTCTGAGGAATAAAGGTTTCTATATTTCTATTTTTTTAAACCAAGTCTTGTGTTGGGGACATTGAAACCTTTATATCATGTATGTTTGTGAACACAACACCTGCTTTTGACAGTGATTAACTCCTATTTCTGGTTCATTGCCACTGAGACAATGAATGTGTGGGCAAGAAGTACAGAAAAATACTCTTATGGCTGAGACTGGACACTCCAACAGTTATGGCTTTATATTGCCCACTTTAGACAAGCAAGAATATTACACATAGGCCATTTCCTTCAAATGTACAAACTGACTAGACGGAGAATTCCTGTAGAAATATGACTGAACTTTCAATATATATTAACGTGAAACTTACTAGTATTTTCATACATTAGTGTTTTTTATTTTAAGTGATAGTGCCCTCATGATAATACTTAAAAGAGAAATATATGCTAATCTGGAGTGTTGATATAATTAAATCATTCACTGCCATCTCTGATATCCAATTATTTTTTTATTAAAGATAAACAATTTAAAGCTATTTTAGTTTTCTTCTTCCACTTGGTAAGAAAATCATCTAGAAGCTTGACTAGTTTGTTTGCTATCATTTTCATAAGATATGCCTAATGTTCCAGTTTATTTGAGTGAAAGTATTTTAACCCATGTCATCAACTCTTAAATGATTTTGTAAGGCAAAGAAAACATGGCTATTCTCTTTCTCATGAGTTCAGCATAGATAGTAAATATCTTATTGAAATAGTAATGACCAGAAAAGGAGAGATTGCTAAACATTTCCAAATGATTTTGCTATTTAAGTTGTGGCATTTCTGTTTAAGCTATCATTGATTATATGCTAGCTCTACCTAAATTATAGTATCAGAGAATTAACAAAGTATATTTCATAATTGATTTCTCCCAAAATAAATGTGTGAGCTTTTAGAAGTCACCCAGTGTTTGTATGTTGGTAAGCACTACTGTGTTTACTTTCTATTGAAATTCCATTATTAGACACTATAGGAATAATTATAATGAGAGGGTTTTATGCAAGTCTTAATATCAACAATGACATTTTTAAAAATGGCTCTGTTCAAATTTGTAGGTAAATAGGAAAAAAGTTCTTTGACTGATTTTTTCTAAAATTGATATTAAGAAACTTTTTATTACCCATGCATGTTACTTTCCAATGTCAAACACTTGAAACTGTTCACATTTTCTCCCTCTCAACTCTAATAAATCAACTCTGCCAAAGATAAACCAAAGATCAAGATTTAAGGAAAGGTTTTCTCCCTCTAGTGGTTACATGGGAAAACTGTAAAAATTCAGTAATTTCACTGTAGGAAGTGAGCATCTTGTAAGATTATTATGTAAAAGGTTATTAATTGTTAATGGAGGCCTTAAAGATATACCTAGGTTAACAAAAAATGAGACAGTTAGTAGATTGGAAGGATATAGATTACCTACCTTTTAACCCTTTATATACTTTGACTGAAATAGGAAATACTATTTACTCCTAGTTGACTACAGAGACAAGTTACTTATTTCCCATAACAAGAAGATTCTTTGATTTATTTTCATGAACAGTCCCTTTCCTCTTCTCAACCTTTGTCTACTTTTATGTATTTTGTTTTGTTTTTATTTATTGATTTTAGAGAGAAAGAGGAAAGGAGACAGAGAGAGAGGGAGAGAGACAGAAATATCAATTTGTTGTCCCACTTATTTAAGCATTCAGTGGTTGATTCTTATATGTGCTCTGTCCAGGGATTGGACTCACAGCCTTAGCATATCAGGACAATACTCTAACCAACTAAGGTACTCAGCCAGGGTTAATTCTGTGTACTTGTAAAGGCCCAATTAATTCTGGCCATCTTATCCAGTTTATCATCATTGTTAAACTTCCTCCTTTAGTCCAATATGACTCCCATTTTGCTATAACATTTTGTTGGTGTTAAATTGAACATTCAGTTAAAATTTCTTAACTCTTCAATAAAATTGTAAGTTCCTTGAGGCTAAGGGTTCTTATAAATGTCTTCATATCTTTTCATATATCTTTTCTGGGCTCTCTATTCATAAATATGCATAGATAGAGTAAAAAGCCCAGAAATAAACCTGCACATATAGAGTCAATTGATTTTTAACATGGGGACCAAGACCATTGAATGGTGGAAAAAAACAGTCTTTGCAACAAATAGTGCTGGGAAAGCTGTATATTCAACACACAAAAAAAATGAATTTGTCCCTTATATTTCACCATGTATAAAAATTGAACTCAGAATAGATCAAAGACCTAAACTTAAAAGCTAAAGCAGTAAAACTCTTAGAAGAAAACACAGATGAAATTTTATAACATTGGATTTGGAAATGATATACTGGATATGACACCAAAAGTATAAGAAACAAACCAAAAGTAAATTAGACTTTATTAAAATTAAACTTTTTTGCATCTGAGAACACAACCAACAGAGTGAAATGGTAACCCACCGATTGGGAGAAACCACTTGTAAATTATGTATTGATAAGAGATCAATATCCAGGATGTATAAATAACTCTTACAACTCAACAGCAAAACCAGAACTATGTATGAATACAATATATGTATATATATTCATATATAGTCTGTTGGAAAAAGTCCAGCCATTGTTAATATAATGAGAATGGTTTGAGCAACATCGATGTAACCTGGCAGCCAAGGAGAGTGGACTAGAATGTGCATGTCTGAACAGTGACAACTTCACTGTACTAGTCAGTGGGGGTAGTACATGCTGTTGAGTAAGTGTGTATGTCCACTGTATTTAAAATGACTGAGCAAGTTGAGCAACAGATGTGCATCTAATTTTTTGTTAATCTTGAATAGTCCTCTGCAGAAACTATTCATATGATTCAGAAGGCCGCAGCTATGAGCAACTGGTGATCAGCAGCTTCATCATGACAATGTGCCCACTCATGCATTATGTCTCATGCAGTTTTTTGGCAAAACATCAAATCGCACACATGACTCAGGCTCCCTACAGCCCAGATTTGGTGCCCTGTGACTTCTGGCTTTTCCCAAAACTAAAATCACCTTTGAAAGGGGAGAGATTTTAGACTGTTGATAAGATTCAGGAAAATATGATGGAGCAGCTGATGGTGATGGGGAGAACTATGTGAGGTCCCAGGGTGCCTGCTTTGAAGGGGTTGAGGTGTCATTGTCCTGTGTACAGTGTTTCTTATATCTTCTTCAAGAAACGCATCTTTTTCATATTACATAGCTGGATACTTTCTAGACAGGCCTCATATGTCACATACACACGAATAACACTATAGTGACAGCCAGATGGAAAGGGGGGTGGGAGGAGGTAGAAGTGGGTGAAGGAGGGCTACATGGGGACAGAAAGAGACTTTACTTTGGGTGATGATGTTTTATTGAGTTGTACATTTGATACCTGTATGGTTTTATTAACCAATGTCACTCCAATAAATGCAATAAAAATGGGTAAAATCCTTCAATAGGCATTTCTTCAACAGGCATTTCTCAATATCATTAACCATGAGGGAAGTGCAATTCAAAATCACAATGAGATAACACTTTCCACCTACTGGATGAATCTAATCAATAAAATGGAATACAGTGTTGGTGCAGGTGTGGAATAACTGAAACCCTTGTGGCTGGCCAGTGGGAATGTAAAATGGTGCAGTGACTGTGGTCAATAATTTGTCAGGTTTTCAAAAATTTGACAGTTTGTCCAACATTTAAAAATAGAACTGCTCTATGACCCAGCAATTCTAATCCTATATTTATATCCAAAAGAATTAAAAACAGAGACTTGAACAAAGATTTTTACACTGTGTTCATAAAAGCAGTCTTCAAGATAACCAAAAGGTAGAAACAACCCAAATGTCCATCAGTAAATATAGATACAATGGAGTATTATTCACCCATAAAACTGAACAAAGTTTTGATATACACTGTAATGCAGAAGTACCTTTAAAACTTTGTGTTTATGCCCTGGCTAGTGTAGCTCAGTGGATTGAGCACAAGCCTGCAAACCAAAGGGTCGCCGGTTCAAATCCCAGTCTAGGGCACATGCCTGGGTTGCAGGCCAGATCACTAGTGGCAGCCATGTGAGAGGCAACCACACAGTGATGTTTCTCCCCAGTTCTTTCTCCTTCCCTTCCCCTCTCTCTAAAATAAATAAATAAATAAATAAATAAAATCTTTTAAAAAAACATCTTTATGTTTTGTGTAATAAGCCAAACAGAAACGGGCAAATATTGTCTGAGTGCACTTTAATGAGGGTCCCAGAATAAACAAATTCATAAACAGAAAGTCTAATGGAGGGTAGTAATCATGAGGAAAGGAAAAATGGATGGTTATGGTTTAGTGGATACAGAATTTTTGTTTGGAATGATAACAAAGTTTTGTGTATAGATAGTAGTGAAAGTTACACAATGCAGTTAATGTTATTGAAGGGTACACCTATAAATAGAAAGATAAATAATATGCTATGGATATTTTATGGAAATAGAAAGAAGATATGTAATAGGCTGAGACAAGATTATATCAAAATTTATTTGATAAACCAGCTAAATTATGTGGGCTGACATACTTTACTGTCCCAAGTTGGCAGGTGTGAGTGGAATGCACTGTTTGTTCCTGCCTCTCCATTTATTATGTTCTTTTCATCCTGCTTACCCAGTGCTGCTTCACAGTAGTCACAGTCACCTCACAAGGAAATATTTCAATGGTAGAACTTCACCCTGAATGAATCCTAATCAAACATGAAATCTAATCTTATTTTAAAGATTATGAAATTAAGGCTAAGGAAGACTAAGAGTTTGTGAACATTTTTGGAGCCAATTAAGATCATATGTAGTACTGGGAAGCAATTAACTTAGAGTGTATCAGTAGTAAGATACACAAGAATGTTGGTAGTCTCAGGATGAAATCACTCAGATATAGTTTTATGCTGAGATTCTTACTTTCAAGCAGTTGCATGATAGTCCATGAATAATCTGCAATCCAGGTCATCCAATAACAAAATAACAGTACTTGGAACTAGATTTATTCAGAATGGTGAAGTGCAACAAATAAGTATGTATATTTTGGAAGGGAAATTCACATGGCTTCCTATAACTAACTCTCTAAGTCACAACTAAAATGTCCCCCCTTTAGAAAACTCTTCTGGCTCTATTAAACTATCCCTCATGGCTTTATATCATACTATCCCCTTTATTTTCTTCATAGTATATATTGTACCCAGAAACTTAATTTACTTACTTATTTATTGCTCTTCTCTCCCTATTGGAACATATAAATCCTCCTAATGTATGCCATTGTGTGCCTGGTGCTTAATATGGTACAGAACAGACATTCAGTAGACTTCTGAATCAGTAGATATAGCCAAATCCAGGTGGCAAATGGAAGGAAAAGAAAAAGGGTGGCTTCAGAAAACTCTACTGCATTTACATAGGAAGGTGTTGCAGGGAGAACATTGAGTTGGACTTTCTGACAGTGAGTCAAAAACTAAGGAAATGTGAGCAGTTAAGAAAAGATTACTGGGGGGGATGGTGGGAGGAAAATGGAGACAACTGTACTTGAACAACAATAAAAAAGCAAAAACAAAAAAGAAAAGAAAAAAGGAAAGGAAAGAGAAGAGGAGAAGAGAGAAGAGAAGAGAAGAGAAGAGAAGAGAAGAGAAGAGAAGAGAAGAGAAGAGAAGAGAAGAGAAGAGAAGAGAAGAGAAGAGAAGAGAAGAGAAGAGAAGAAGAAATGATAGCAGGAGACAGCACTGGGTGGGGGGCGTTAAACACACAGAATGAAGTATGGGGCAATATACAGCCTCATGGGTGAGACCAGTGCGGCCAACTCTTCCTGACTGAAGTGAGTGAGAGTTGTCTAAGGAAATGTTATGCAGTTTGATCTTTATTTAGGCTGAAAATAAAAATGTTTTGGGGAACATCAGAAAACATCCCACATCATCTGTTATGTACAGGCAGACAGCAACAATCAAATATTCTCTTTGCTGTGATGTATAATTGACCTCAATCCTAAGAAGTCTGGTAATTAGTTCCTGAAAAGGATTATTTTAATGTATGTAATAACTACTCCAAAGGATGAAGTAAATGTTCTCACACTAGGCAGGGGGTGGGGGAATACAAACAGGTAACGTGTAATGTGTCTTGGGGAAACTACAGTCTTCAAATATCATAGATCCAGGTTCTAGATTACTGAAGTTTACAGCAATCCCACTGGGACAACTGTAAACTAATTACAGAATCAGAGAAGCTCACAGTGGTGCCTGGAAACAAATAACATGGTTCTACATATTCAAGCTCTGTTAAAGTAGATATGAAAAATTTATGAAGTCTTGAGGCCCAAACTTTTCTTTACTTATGGGGCCTTAGCATTTGGCCCCTATTCTGTGCATAGAAAAGGAAACCCTGTTGACAGAGACTACACAGAATGTGACAGAAGTGTGTATTTCTTCTCTAAGCACAGTACAGTGTTGCCTGCCATTTCCAAGAAGTCCCAACTTTGGTATACTTGGTATTACGTTCATTTCTTTTGTTGGCACAGCATTTCCCAAAACACTGTCTATTTGAGTAAAGAAAGATCATAAATTTTTCTTCCCTTTTTCTTTTAATATTGTAAATGGAACCAATTGCCTTTTTTTATCCTAGTCCCCTGAATCAGTCTTCTTCCTATATTCCTTGATTTGGACATTCAGGCCTTAAAAAGTTCTCTATTATTTAATATCATCCTCTTGTGAAACATCTTTTCATTTCTTTTTTCTTTTTAATTCACCTGTATTTATCACAACCTTTTAAAGCAGGATGTGATTTGATCACTACAATTCATTCAGAAAAGTTTCTCTGAGTTACTTTTGCACAGCTTCACAAACTGCTATAATTTTGCTACTCTAAATAATACTTTTCTTTGGAAACAAGCCCTATGAATAGTTACTCCCATCAAGTTGGTTCAGCTTAGCATACTAATTTCTAGAGGCCATACATGCAGTTGATAACTACCAGGGATAAAAGGTTTAAAAAGTATATCCTAGGGGATGAAAGTTGTTTCTTGCTTTTGTGTTTAAAATCACTCTTTGTGCTCCCTTAAACTTCATTAAGATATAATTGGAGTTAGTCTTTCAATTTGATGTATTATAACCTGTGCATGCTCTTTCCACATGCTTGATTACTTTTTGCATTTCTCCTTTCGTCTACACTGACCTTTAGAACCCACCACTCCCCACCCTCTGGATTGTAATTATTTCTGGAAGGTGTGCTAACCCGTGGGCATACATTCATTTACCTTTGAGCACTTTCTATTTCCCCTCGGTCCCATGCCTCCATTACACCAGCTTGCTCAAATTTATCATGCACTTTCAGCAGACGTCTGTGACTGGATTTGCTGAATATCACACAGCTCAGTTTTCTATTCCTTAATTAAAATTCAGGTAAGAAAAATAACTGTTTAACTGTTACTCATATCCCAACACAGCGAGTCTAATACGTGTAGTTTGCTCTGAAACAAATCAAGAATTACTCTTTACCTTATTTTTATTTATACTGAGAGAAATTTTAAAGTTTAAAAAGACTTCCATTTTGGAGGGTCTCAATCATTTTTTTAATATTATAAAATTTTTGTCTTCTCACTTTGTAGATAATGCTAAAAGTTACCAAATTTTCTGGGTTTTGCTCTATAATGCATTATAATCATTTGACCACCTGTGCCTAAATAACTTCCCAAACAGCACACAATGATGCTTTTTCTTCACCTACCTTAAGTCTTCTAATAGCAGTAACAGTATTCCTCTAACCTTTCCCTTTGGACTCCCCTTCAAACTAAATTTCTTGAGTCTGGATACATTCTCTAGATTTGAGGCTACATTTTTCTTTCAGGTGTTATTTTTGATATACATCATCCTATTATAGAAATTTCAATCTCTACTCAAGAAAAACAAACGTGTTTACTATGGATTGTTGGGACAGAGAATATTTCAAACACACAATTTTTATTACCAAATTGCTTGTGACTCCAATGCTGTGGAGACTGTTAGATAAAGAACTTTTGATTACTTTGGAAACTTAACTCCTTTGGATATGTTGTTATGATTTATTTTTATGCCGGACTAATCTTTGTACACATAATGATTAGACAGAGTCTCTGTGAACCTAACAAACTTTTTCTATCCCCAGCTGTTATTCTACAATAAGCTTTTTCATTCTTAACTCTACTCCTTGGGGACAAAACCTGTCCTCCTCAGTATGACTTTCAAGGCCCTCCAGAATTACATTCCATTTAATTTGTACAAACTCTTCACCTTCTTTTCTTGAATATGAAAGCTTCACTTCAACAATGTCAGGGTTTTTTTTCACTATAATAAAATTATCCAAGAGGGAAAAGTTTACTTCTGGTTTTTTGGTTGTGCTTTTTTTCACCAAGTCTGAAATGCTCCCTCCTTTCTGTATATCCAAATAATATTGAGTTATATGTCCTTTAAGAAATACATCTTTACTTAGTCTAGACCTCCTCACTCAGTACTTTACATAAGTAATTAGTCTGTATCACACAATTCAGTACTTGGTTTAATACTGAATTGATTATGTTTTAATTCTTCCACAATTGTAAATTCTTTTCTTTTGTTTGCTTAATTACTGTGTAAGCTCTTTGAGCAGATGGACAATGGTTACATCAGTGTGGTATGGCAGAAATGAAATGGTTTTTGAGTCAGATCAAATTTTTCATTCTGACCTCTCCAGTTATTTGCTATGTGACCTATGTGCCTCATTTCCTCAAAATTAAAAAAAAAGTGGATAATCATAGCAATTACTTGATGGTATTTGTCATTAGGATTAAAAGATATAAAGAATGTAGACTGCCTACCTCAAAACTTTGCCCATAAAAATTATCAATAAAGAGGACATAGCTTGGTGGTTAAGGATATAGATTCTAGATTTATATTGCTAAAATGAGTAGCTATTAGCCACAGGTGACAATTAAAATTTAAATTAATATTAAATGAAAATGTATTCTTCAGTTGCACTAGACACATTTTAAGTATATAATTGCCACATGTGGCAAGTGGCTACCATATTAGACATAGATAGATAACATTTTCATTTTCATAGGTGGACAGTTTAACAGATCCAAGTTTGATACATGTATGCATTTCCTAGCTTTGTGATTTTGAGCAAATAAATATACAACATGTCTAAATCACTATTATTCATTAGTAAAATAAGGATGATTACCATCTTAAAACATTATTTTGAAAATATGTAATATATTGCCTGACATACAATAGATGCTGGAAAACACTTCTTGTTATTACTATCATAAATATCAGTTCCTTTCTCTTACTATTAAACATACATCACTGTAATAACTATATAATAGGCATTTTAAAATACATTTTAATTAAAATATTATGAAACATGTTTAGTACTACTGGTGAGAATTATGCCCAAGGAAGACATAACGATTACTCCTCTATGAATATATACAATGGAATACTACCCAACCATAAGACAAGATGAAATACTGCCATTTGCAATAATGCGGATGGTTGTTGAGAATATCATGTTAGGCAAAATAAGTCAATCAGAAAAGCTAAGAACATATTTCACTCAAATGTGGGATATAAAACTGAAACGCATAGGCACAACAGTATGGTGGTTAACAGACGGAAGGGATATGGGGGATAGTAAAGGGTAATAAGAACCAAATATATGGTATGGGAGAATGATTTGATTTTGGGTGGTAGACACACAATTCAATACACAGATCATGTATCATAGATATGTACACTTAAAACCTATGTGACCTTATTAATCAATGTCACCTCAATAAATTTAACTAAAATAAAATTAACAAAATTAGAATAGTGATCTGTAATTTCATTATATTAGAGTATCCTTATCTGGCTTTGGTATCAGGATTATGCTGGTCTTATAAAATTAGTGTGGGAGTGTTCTTCCTCTTCCATTTTTATAAGATTTTGAGAAGTTTTGGCTCACCTAGCAGAGGTCATGGCTGATCTGAGGGATACAAACTCTATTTTAAAATATTGTTACATATATCAGGTGTGTGCCATAACATCTAAGCTAGTCATGACCTTGAACCTATGCACCTGATATATGTAACAATATTTAAGAAAAGAGTTTGTATCTCTCAGATCAGTCATGACCTCTGCAGGGTTAAATATTTGGTAGAATTTAGCACTGAAACTATCAGAACTGAGCTATTCTTTTGTGGTTATTGAATCAAT